>BSBN01001609.1:600000-917500 GCA_027924645.1 Cunninghamia lanceolata
AAGCATCACAACATCAACTTCAAAGCCCAAAACTAGAACACAACTATGAAGTCAATCTCCAGAAACAAGATAGAACATCAGCTAGAACAACAATTAGAAAACTGACTGCTTCCATCCAACTGAACAAAAAACCCACTTGACTAAAAATAGCACACACAGCAAGTGTTAATCCATCCAATCACTCATACCTTAAAGGTATTCATTTCAGAAGACTCATACCACCTACATATACACCCATCAACTGCAAATACAAGCTCCATGTGTCAACTAGTTGAAGAAGACCAAACACATCCAAGAACTCCCACTACATGGGTAATGCAGATCTGAAAAAGATCATGGCATACAAAGTCTACCAATAGAACCATAAGGTAGGTGTAATAACACCATCATGTAGTACCACGGAATCAACCAGAATGATATGCAAAACCTGTAAACAAATATCCTGCAGCAAATCTCCTCACCAATCTAGAACTCTCCCAAATTCTCCACATCCAACAAAGGAAAGAGATAACAAAACCTCCATGTCATCACCCAAGAACATAAGTGAAAACACATGACCACAAGCTAGTGATCACAATCAGCTCCAATAAAAAACCTCAAACCAAAGTAGTGTGAAACAAAACATCCAAGAAGATAACCAGAGAAAAGAGAGAAACACTGCACATCATATACCTGTAGAAAATCCTTCTACATACACCTCTAAGTGCCAACTATGTCAAGTATGATCTCCTCTTCAAACCCCAAAGAGAATAGTATAACAACACCCAAACAAACATTCAATCTCAAGAGATCAAATTCAACATATGTAAACATGCAACTAACATGGATGTAAACCTCTCAAACCAAAGAAGATCAAACTAATCCATTTCCCATTTCAGGAAATCAACCCACCAAACCATCTCCTAACAGTCCTCATTAATGAACGATATCTTAAATTCAAATGCATAAGGAGATAATCATGCTATCCATCTCTCACAATGAATCCTCCAGAACCATCTATGAGCAGTTCAAGATCCATGTCTATGAAAGAAAGCATAAAACACTTGAGAGAAACAATGGGCAATACCTCTCAAGTAATAAACTGCCAAGTAGACCATGAGCGGGGATAAGAATGCTCCTCCAAGATATACAAGCCATCATGACTCCTACAAGAGCAATCTCCTCATATCTCTATTGAACTCAAGTCCAACCAAGGTGTAGGCTCCTCGGACTTTCTGCTAAAATCTTCATCAAGAGTAACCATTAACAACACTTCTCTTATCTTAAGAGAATTACAGCCTCACCTTATTCTCCATGTACCCATGAACATCTACAAATAATCATTTCATGCTAAACTCCAAATGCATCATTGCACCAACATGAAGTAATCAAGCAAAAGATCAATGCACCCAACACACAAAGAATCACCAGACCACCGTCAAAGCTCCAATCATCAAAATTAGGAACTTATCATGACATCATGATCTTACCATCCCCCTTTGGAGATTCCATGCTCTAGGTGAACATAATCATGGTCTCAAGAGCAATGTATCGTGCCAAAACTCAAATGCAGAAATCAAGAAAATATCATGACATGAAACAAACCAAACTCTAAACCAACATCACCTGTCAAGCACCACCAACACCTCAGCCAAGGATTTCATGAATCCTCCATTACTCCAAGATGTTACACATCCTCAAATAGTGCCCCTGCAAATGCAAAAGAACCCTTCTGCAGCAACAGGATCTAAGAGCTCCTCCTAGTAACATCTGCAACACTAAAGAAGATCATTCACCACTAAGTGATGAATGCACAATCAATGCTAAATCTCCCACTGAACCATGGCAACTGATCTTTTCAGGCATCATGACCAAACATCTCCTAATCTAAAAATCCTCCAGGTCCACACATTAACATGTCCATGTGACAATAAAACCAAGTGATACCAAGATCTCCAAACCAAGGAAATACACTATCACTGTCAGTAACTTACACAAACCTGTGTATCCAAGCTATTCATGACATCATGATACACATGCTAAAAGTCTCCTTAACCAACTATTTAGGTACTTTATAACATCCATCCTCTCATCCTGAAGTAGTCACACCAATGCAAAAGTGACCACAGACAAGGCCAGCTAACAAATCTGTATAAACACTGAAATAATCTTGTGGATAAAGGCAGTCCACATCCGAGTCATCTCACTGTAGCTTAATAGGTGATCAGCCCACAAAACTACATAACTCATAGATCCAACCAATGTACCATGCAAACTCACTATCACACTAGAAACTGTAAAACTAAGATCTCAAGGAATAGATAACAATGTAGACAACATGACTCAAGCACCAGATTACTTACAAATATGATTCACCAAACATTTCCACAACCTAAGTACCATAGTCTAGAAAACCAAAAGCATTACCATAAATATGTTGAGTGACATATCACATACTAGCATTCCCATGCAGAGAAAGCATTTTACCTCCTGACACCATGCACAAAGCATGCATACAAAACTGCAACTATAGCATCTAGCAACACCCCAAAAGTCAGGGTCTAGAAATAGCTTAAATGCAGCTTCACAAAACCACAAATTTTTCTCTTGACCATGTGAAACCTACAAAACCACTATGTTTGAAAAACACCCATGCACATCCATACCCACTTCACATCTAGAAGACCAAGAATATGAATCAAGAAACACCATAATGGTTAAACCAGAAAAATGGATCATCATGAATATGCATAACCATAGATTTTAGGAAAAACTATGAAACCCCTCAAAACCAAGGAACATGATTTTGAGAAATGCAAGTACAAAGCATCCATTAAAGGAAAAAGCAGTTCAGGAACTTCAGGCCCACTTGTAGGCCAACTCCACAAAAACCAACATGCACATGCATCCGAGGGAGACAGGATATTACAGAAGCTCTTAGACCATCCAATGATCAACTCCATAGCCTACATGCAATCAGGGTAACAAAAGTTATGCCTTCCAATTCCAAGACAAAACACCCAACATAAGCACATTTCTCCATAGCTAAGAAACAACCCAAGCTTCTCCATATCATCAAGGAGCCTCTCACACAGACACCCAATAGAGAGATTTGTTGCATCTCAACCATAGAGTAAAGTATTCCACCCCATGCATTAGGATTATATCCCTGCCAACTATGAGCCTCAGACCACATTATTTCAATATGACCAGCTCCAATATCTCCATCTTCACCATCCTTCAAGCACCTATTGTAACATGAAGACAAGATCAACTGCAAGACTTCCACTCAAACAAGGATCAATCATCAGTCAATTCCTTCAGATTTCTGCAAGCTTTCTAGGCTAAGAAATCATTACAGAAGAAATACCCAGAACCAAAAACACCAAGAACAAACAAATCCCAGCAGAAGGCTCTGATACCACTTGTAAGGAAATGAGAGCATCTCAGTGTTAGACTTAGGGCATACAACTAAGAGGGGGGGTGAATCAGTTGTACAAAATTTTCTCTTTTTAAACACTTGAATCTTCTTTAGTGATTAGCATAATATTAATCATGAACCATAATGCATTCAAATCAAAAGCAGAAACATATCAACACACATGACACTAAGATTTTGACGTGGAAAACCCAGTTAAGGGAAAAACCACAGGGTGATTAACCCAAGAATGTATTCTCTGTTAGAAGAATAAAAAGAACAAAATGGCACATGTCAATTAGGGCTCACTGCCCGAGCACACTGCTCACAAGAGGCTCACTGCCTACAAGAGACACACTGTCTACAAAGGAATAAGTATCACCTTTTTGAACTGGAGAATAGCATCTTCAACATGCTTGAATCAGTTCCATTTAAGCCCAATACTTCTGCTCTACCTTTCGCACTTCTCTTCGCTACCACACACTTATCACCGTAAGACACACTTCAAAATGAATTCATAATCCCTTATTTATACAAGGCATCGACTTAGGAACAATCATCTAAGTCATCAAACACCTACAAGAACATCCGCAAGACGTGTAATACATCCGGTCGGCCAGTCTCAAGAAGAACACCAATATCCATGGTTATTCTTCAAATGCAAACTCTAACTTCAATGCAGACCACCAACATTAACTGGACATGATCCAATGATCATCATAACCTTCCCTGAATCACCAAAAAATCCACACTTCATCATCCTACTGGAATTCTTCTCTCCTTCATTCGGAGCTACAAGAACACAGTCTGTCATCACTATCACAAATGAATAGGCTCTTCCAGACCTTCAACCCATGAACTAATCTAGTTGATACTTCACAGGGACGTCCTCAACACTCCCTCAGATCCACAGAATGGGATAATGAAATACCAGATCTCACCAGACCTATCTGTGGCACTCTATCACCTCTGAACACCTGCCGAAACCGGTTCTACTTGAGCGACCATAACTTCTTCAGATCTTCATGCGGACCTCTAAAATCTTGACTGGAGAATCTCAAGACTTATATCTACAAACCCTTTAAACCGCATCCTCTAATCCTCAACCTATTGAGGACTTTTACCTTCTTGTCATCACTATTCTTCACTGTTCCTGATTGAGACTTATTTTCTCAATATCCTTAGCACACAGCTCATCTAATCCTTCTCATTAATGCAACATGAGTATGTTGACATCAATGACAACACCAGTTAGGCCCATACTTGTAACAATCTCCCCCTTTGTCATTGATGGCAACATATGATCTGAAAAACCATCAAGACAAGAACTTCTCCTTGTTGTTACAACTCCCCCTAACAGCAACAATTATTCACATGTCTTCTCTTCCTTTATCGCTCCCCCTTTAATCAGCAACCACTTATTTTTCACATGTCTTCTCTCCCCCTTTGACATCAATGGCAAAGGGCTCATACTTGTAACTTCACTACTTCATAATATACTAGCGACTCCCCCTGAGTAGCAGCTCCCTTATCATCAATTTAGATCACAAGTTATGACTGTGATATCCACCGGATTGATGCACATCAATGCATCCTAGTTCATCACTAGAGGGGCAATAACCCCTAACTTCTCCCTCAGATACTCAAAAGAGTCCTTGGGAAGAGGTTTAGTAAAAATATCTACAAGCTGATCCTTGGAGGGCACATACTCAAATATGACTTCACCCTTGTTCACTTGCTCTCTCAGAAAGTGAAACTTGATAGATATATGCTTAGTCTTAGAATGCAACACCGGATTCTTAGAAATATTTATTGCACTTGAATTATCACAGAAAATTGTGATAGGCTCCTCATATTCTACTTGAATATCTCTTAGCATTTGCTTCATCAACAAAACTTGAGTGCAAATTCCTGCTGCTGCAATGTATTATGCTTCAGTTATAGATAGGGATATTGCCTCTTGTTTCTTGCTTAGCTAAGAAACCAACCATTTTCCCAAAAAGAACGCTCCTCCACTTGTACTTTTCCTATCATCCACATCTCTTGCCCAATCTACATCTATACATGCATGAAGAGAAAAATTATGATCTCTAGGATATCACAGACCATACTCAACTGTTCCTTTTAAGTACCTAAAAATTCTTTTGATTGCCATGACATGAGATTCTCTAGGATCAGCCTGGAATCTCACCACGAGACCAACAACCTCCATTATATCTAGTCTAGTTTGAGTGAGATACAATAATCCTCCAATCATTGATCTGTACTTTGTCTGATCTGTCTTAGGAGAGTCATCATCTTTGCTCAACTTACATCTGGTTGCCATGGGAGTGTTCATTGGCTTTGAATCTTCCATTCCAAATTTCCTCAACAATTCTTTCACATATTTGGTCTAAGAGATAAAGATTCCTTTCTTTGTCTGAGTAATTTGTAGACCCAAGAAGAAATTCATTTCACCGAGCATTGACATTTCAAACTCACTTTTCATTTGATTTGCAAAGGCTTTACACATACTATCTCTTCCTCCAAAGATGATATCATCAACAAACACTTCAACAATCAAGATGTTTTCATGATCAATTTTGAAATATAGGTTACTATCAACAGTACCTTTGTTGAAACCAATCTTTAAAAGATGTTTGTCCAGTCTTTCATACCATGCTCTTGGCGCTTGCTTTAGATCATACAGTGCCTTCTTTAATTTGCAGACCATATCACCATGCTCAGATAACTGAAATCCATCCAGTTGTTCAATAGACACTTCTTCTAAGTCACCATTCAGGAAAGTAGATTTGACATCCATCTTATACACCTTGAAATCCTTGAAGGCAGAAAATACAAGAAATAATCTGACTGCTTCAATTCTCGCCACCGGAGCAAAGGTTTCTTCAAAATCAATTCCTTCTATTTGAGAGTAGCCTTTGCAGACCAATCTGGCTTTATTTCTGATTACTTCACCAACTTCATTTAGTTTGTTCCGGAAGACCCATTTGGTTCCAATCACATTCTTGTTTCTAGGTCTGGGAACAAGATCCCAATTGTGATTTTTCTCAATTTGCATCAACTCTTCCTCTATTGCTTTGGTCCAATTTTCATCATTGCAGGCTTCATTTATTGTATTAGGTTCAATCTTTGAAATCAGACAATATTCATCTGAATTTTGAGCAATTTTCCTTCTAGTTTGCACACCTTTGCTTTTGTCACCTATGATCTAATCTTTAGAGTGGTTCGGTCTTACATACCTTGGAACTTTTGGAGTTTCCTGCACTTTTGCTTCTTGATCAGGCTCATTCAGACCTATCTCTTCTTCCTAATTTACTGGATCAGTCTGAATCTAACTTTCAAGAGAGGATTGAGCTCCTTGAACCAGAACACCATTCTGATCATCTTCATCATACTCATAAAACCTTGAGGGTTTCTCTATTCCCTCATCAACCTTCACATTTGTACTTTCTATCATCTTTCTTAGTCTCTTGTTATAACACCGGTATGCTTTGCTTTGAGTAGAGTAACCCAAGAATATTCCTTCATCACTTCTAGCATCAAGCTTGCCTAAATCTTCATCTCTTTTGATGTAACACTTGCTACCAAAGACTTTGAAATATCTTACAGTAGGAGTAATGTCAAACTAGAGTTCATAAGGGGTCTTACCGGTATTGCTTTTGATTTGAACTCGATTAAGAGTATAGACTACAGTACTGACAGCTTCTCTCCAATAGATCTGAGGAACATTTGCTTCCATCATCATAGTCCTAGATGCTTCCTGGATGGTCTGGTTCTTTCTCTCCACTACTCCATTCTACTGTGGAGTCCTCGGAGCAGACAACTGTCTCTTATTTCCATGTTTCTCACAGAATTCTATGAACTCACCGGATGTGAATTCTCCACCTCTATCAGACCTCAGACATTTCAACTTTATTCCTATTTCATTCTCTAACATAGCCTTGAATATTTGAATTTCTCAAGAGCTTCTGATTTCTCCTTTAGAAAGGTTACCCACATCATCCGGGAATAGTCATCTATTAGCAGCATGAAGTATCTATCACCTTGAATACTTCTAGTTCTTGCTGGACCACAAAGATCAGTGTGAACTAAGTCCAATAGTCTGGTAGAAGATAGTTCTTTTCTTTTGAATGTGACTCTGCTCATCTTACCCAACTGACATTCCTTGCATAAGCTGTTAGTAGGTTTCACCAATTTTGGAAGATCTCTTACAGCCTGAGTATTGCTTATCTTGATGATATTATCAAAATTCACATGACACATCCTTCTATGCCATAACCAACTCTGATCAACTTGAACAAATAAGTAGCTTTTACCAGTACCAACCAAGTGGAAGATATTACCTTTAGTTTGAGTACCGGATGCAATCTCTGTTCTGGATCTTTCAAAGATTTTGCATTTTCTATCCTTGAATCGGAGATCATAGCCTTTGTCCACCAACTGTCCAACACTGAAAAGATTGTGCTTCAAACCTTCAACATACAGTACATTACCAGTTTTGTTTCTTCCATTAAAAGAAATAGTTCCTCTTCCTCTAATTCTACCAACAGAATTATCACCAAACTTCACCACTCCTCCTTCATACCTTTCCAAATCTATGAACTTATTTATGTCACCTGTCATGTGGTGAGAGCAACCACTGTCAATGACCCAATCATTATTTTATTCAACTTGGGCAGCCAGAGCTCTTTCTACAACTTTATGATTGATAGATATAGAGGATATTGGTTCTTCTTCCTTAATGGCAATAAACACCCATTCACTTCCGGATTTGTTTCCTGTCTCTGATTCATCATCTGTTACTCCTTCATTATCATCTTCTTCATGAACATAGTAACAATTCTTTTAGAACCTTGGTCTGTTAGGATTTGGCTTTGAAAATCTTTCCAGACATTTTGAGGCAAAATGACTAATCTTATTGCAGTTAAAACACTTAAAAGGCAATTTTCCTTCATACTTACCAGATCCTCTTGGCAGTCTCTTTGTAATGAGGGCTTCAAGTTGAGAAGTTTCTACTTCTTCTTCCAGGTGGTTTCTTGCTTTTTCATACCATGATAATTTCCTTGATGAGTTCTCTCCTGGATCAAATCCTTTTTTACCTTTCACAGAGCCACTGGCTTTGAATGCAGATTTAATTTTGGGGGATCATCTCCAAATTTGGTCATTTCAAAAGCAGCCAGTTTGCCAGCCAATTGGTCTCTTGTGACAGTTGTATGGGCTCTAAATTCATCAATGGTAGCAACCTTGATTTTGTAAGAGGCAGGAAGGGATCTGAGAATTTTACCAACAATCTCATTTTCATCCAAGACTCCACCAGAATTTCTAATTCCACAAACCAGCTCATTCACTCTTGGCATAAAAGTGGTAATATTTCCATCATCTCTCATCTTCAGTTTTTTAAATTTCCCTTTTAGACTCTATAACCTTGCACATTTAACATACTCATCTCCTTCATGCAAAAGTTCTAGTTTAATCTAGATCTCATAGGCAGTAGGTAGGTCAATAACATTTGAGAGCTCTAAGTCAGTTAATGCGCTTAGAAGAGCCTCTTTGGCCTGTAGATTGTTTTCAGCATATGTGATTTCATTTAGGGTTGTTGGACCACCCTGTGGAGGTACATACGCCTTTGTGACCATGGACCAGTACACCTTTCCGATACACTACAAGTGACATTTCATGTGACCTTTCCAAAGAGAAAAGTTGGTTCCATCAAACTTCAGACTATCCTTCTTGTATGACGACATCCTGGATCTCCTCAAGCAGTTAAGCTCCTTTTAGAGGAACTTAACTCTGATACCAATTGTTAGACTTGGGGCATACAACTGAGAGGGGGGGTGAATCAGTTGTACGAAACTTTCTCTTTTTAAACACTTGAATCTTCTTTAGTGATTAGCATAATATTAATCATGAACCATAATGCATTCAAACCAAAAGTGGAAATATATCAACACACATGACACCAAGATTTTGACATGGAAAACCCGGTTAAGGGAAAAACCATAGGGTGATTAACCCAAGAATGTATTCTTTGTTAGAAGAATAGAAAGACCAAAATGGCACATGCCAATTAGGGCTCACTGCCTAAGCACACTACTCATAAGAGGCTCACTGCCTACAAGAGACACACTGTCTACAAAGGAATAAGTATCACCTTTATGAACTGGAGAATAGCATCTTCAACATGCTTGAATCGGTTCCATTTAAGCCCAATACTTCAGCTCTACCTTTCGCACTTCTCTTCGCTACCAAACTCTTATCACCACAAGACACACTTCAAAATGAATTCACAATCCTGTATTTATACAAAGCATCGACTTAGGAACAATCATCTAAGTCAGCAAACACCTACAAGAACATCCGCAAGATGTGTAATACATCTGGTCAACCAGTCTCAACAAGAACACCAATATTCAAGGTCATTCTTCAAATGCAAACTCTAACTTCAATGTGGACCACCAACATTAACTGGACATGATCCAACGATCATCATAACCTTCCCTGAATCACCAAAAACATCCGCACTTCATCATCCTACTGGAATTCTTCTCTCCTTCATCCGGAGCTACAAGAACACAGTTTGTCATCACTGTCACAAATGAATAGGCTCTTCTAGACCTTTAACCCATGAACTAATCTAGTTGATACTTCATAGGGACATCCTCAACACTCCCTCAGATCCGCAGAATGGGATAATGAAATACCAGATCTCACCGGACCTATCTGTGGCACTCTGTCACCTCTAAACACCTACCGGAACTGGTTCTACTTGAGCGACCATAACTTCTTCAGATATTCATGCGGACCTCGTAAATATTGATTGGAGAATCTCAAGACTTATATCTACAAACCCTTTAAACCACATCCTCTGATCCTCAACCTATTGAGGACTTTTACCTTCTTGTCATCACTGTTCTTCATTGTTCCTGATTGAGACTTATTTTCTCAATATCCTCAGCACACAGCTCATCTAATCCTTCTCATTAATGCAACATGAGTATGTTGACATCAATGACAACACCAGTTAGGCCCATACTTGCAACACTCAGAACGTATTTCTAAGAACTATGGTGTCTTCGACAGGTTTAAATTCTTTTCAATCTCTTCAAAAACACTCACAACTATGCCACAAAGCGGAATCAGACATAGTTCATTTCCAACATTAACCCTCAGAGGAAAGTACAAGCAATATTAACCAATTTCAATAGTAGAAATATTAAACATGAAAGACAGAACAAGAACACAGATTTACGTGGGGAAAACCCTTACGGGTAAAAAACCCCACTCCAAATCACAGAGCCATTGTATTAATCAGCAACCAAATAGTTACAATACATTTACAGGCTCATAGCCTTTACAGGAGATTAACATCTTGTTCCATCTGGAGACAATTTGACAGTCTCTCCTACTCTATCTATCTTTCCCGATTCCATGTATCACACTCATCCAGCATTCAGAACTACATGTCCATGCATGAGTGTCGAGACTACTCTTCTTCGTCTCTAATAACCAACCGAACAAAACAACCTGAACTCTCTATGTCTACATCTCTCTAACGTAATCCTCTGTTACAAATGTGTTTAACATATCACATTACAGAAGAGAACATTTGGTTCGACTACCATAATAGACCAGACAGTTACAATAAGGCAACTGTTCAATTAACAATATTAGTGATATGCATTGCCAATACAACATTGGCTATTCTGTCCTTCCGCCATGTCAAGGAGCCACGTCACCACTATCAAACGAATTCCTAGCATCCCAGCTCATAACCATTTCCATGACTATTCATATTCGTGAGATCTAATTATCCCACATTCATCATCCAGTGATCCTTTGATCACTTTATATACAAGACCAATCAGTAAAACTATCGTCGGCAATTTTGTTGCCAATGATGCCAATCTAAGCCTCATCAGAATAGCCCAAGCCATCGGAGACCACTCCACCATCCACACTGATTGTTCCTTCTCCCACTGATACCCAAACCTTCATCCTTCATCGAAGTAACAGAAGACCGTCGAAGTACCTACCACAGGCTCAGCCAATGGCCAACCTTATGCCGATAAACATATCACATCGGTATGACACATATCGATCAGAGAAGCACCACCAATCCAAACTGATAGAGAATGTCAACCCGATAGCTAGTCCTTCGTTGATGTAACATGAAGTACTAGAGAGACAGCTTCCATCCACACCAATGTCACTTGTCATGCCGATCGTCGGAATGACTCATACCAATGCCAACTCCCATCGGAGTAACCCAAACTGTCGAAGCGACATTTGCAAACCATGCCAACAATGATTGTCATGCCGATGTCCAACCATCGGAGTAACACAACACACCATCTCGTCAATGCAAGGAACAATCCACTGTGAACAACGTGATCACTGAGACAAAGGTCCACTCTTGTCGATGCTTGTAAATCTGAGACACATGTACTCAACAAGATTATCTCTGTTGGTTTTATATACTTTGTTGATTAGAAAAGTATTTTTGTATGGGGGTTTGGAGAAAATCTATTGCTCTTGAATGTGAACTGGGAAACGTATTTAGAATATTCATGAAGTTGTTATTAGTTGTATTGCATTTCTATTCAAAAATCTAGAATGAATATACTTTTTTTGAAATATTATGATTGTAAACCTAAATTTCTAGTAACTCAAAAAATTAGATTGTATTTATGTTACGTTTGTGAATATATATATCTCTATGTGTATATGTGTGTGTGTATTTATATATATACATTTATATATATGTAGGTATATACTGTTGTGGCGATATTTTGCATATTTGATATACTGCTTCCATGTGTAATGATAAATTTTTGCAATGTCAAATAATGAAAATGAAGTATTTAAAGTTCATTCAATGAAGATTGTAATGTAGTCGGCAATATTGTTTTAATGTTGGCCATGTGAGGCCATGGGAAGGACCACAACCTCCCACAGGTTGCGTGGCCTATGGGCACTATGGGGCTCCCTATGACGGCCCATGAAGGGGGTTGCAGACCTTTTAAAGGCTGTAGACTCCCCTATGCAGGCTACACCCTTTCTTCAGCCCGTAATCACTTTGTATATTCGATGACTCCTTGCCATATTTGATCTCTACTGTTTATACGGTGTTTTTCCATCGCTGATAACTTTTCCAAGCGCATGTATGCATAGTTGAAATTATATATATAATCATAATTCTCTTTGAAATCTTTATCTTGCTGCAACCTGTGTACACGGTAGAATCAAAGAACAGTTTAGTAAAACAGAAGTTTAATAGAAATATATATAGATAAAATGTTAATTAAATTAATTTTATTTATTTTAATTACTTTAAAAGAAAAGGATTTAGATTTATAGAAAAAGATTTCAGTTTAAAAAAAAACAATGAATTGTAGATTGATTTTATTATCTTTTTAAAAGAAAAAGAATTTAGTTTGATTGCATCTTTTTAGATAGAAAAGAAAATAATTTTTATTCTATTAATATAAAGGAAGAAGGGATTGATATTTGTATATATGTAAACAAAGAAAGAAGCTTTATGTTTTCAAGAAGAAAAGGAATTTGCTTTATGAAAAGAAAATAAATAATTAGCTTTATTGTATAAATTTAAAAAGAAAGCATTTGATTTATGGTTAAATGAATAAAAGAAAGAAATTGTTTTTAGATATTAGTTTAGTGGAAAGGATGTTTATCGCTTTTATGAATAAGAATAAGTTTTATTAATTAGATGTTTTATTGGAGACATAAATGAGACGAATTTAATTATTTTTTAAATTTAATTACTCAAATTCATACTTTGGAAAGATTTAGTTTATTATTAAAAGGAATTGGTCTAAATGAAATATTCTAGTTGTATTTTATTTTATTTTATATGTATTCAAATTTGCAAAACTATGTTTTAATTATTAAAGGATAAATTAGAAATGCATTTTATTAATTTAAAATTTAAAGAATCAAACTTTGGTTTTAAATCATTAGAAACTTATAACTTAGTCAAGACAATAACCAATGGTGGATAAATTATTCTAGATGAAACATTGTTTTTATTAAATAAAATAACTTAGAAGACTATGCTTAACGATGTAATTAAATTATCCTAATAGTCTAATCTTGACACTTGTTGTTAGGGAACTTGCAAACAAAGAATTTTCTTCATCACACTAGTTCATGGTCACCACACTTAAGTGGACTTTAGGTAAACCTGTGATGTAGTTCGTAATTAATGCATTTAATTTAGAGAAAAAAATATTCCACCATTTTTGCCCACTTGTATGGATGACATACAGGTGGGCCTAATACAGGTGTGACATTTGGTATCAGAGCCCATATTTCCACACTTTGGGAACTTTGGGGATTTAAACTGTATGAGACTAAAACTTTTGTAATTATTGGGTTTATTAGGATGCCTCCCAGACATAGACGCACTGATTCATAAGGCTAGTCAGAATATATTCATCAGGATGTACCAGTAGATCAAGGCCCTTAGATTTTACAAGTGTTACAACAATTGTTGTAGTACAAACTAGGTTACCACCTCCAATTCAGACACCACCTAGGGTTTCATCTCAGCCTCATTTTGAGGAGGATGCTTTAGCACACCGTGAACGCAATAGGAGTCCTACCCATAATAAAGAAGAACATCATGAGGAAGAGGTACGTGAATTAGGACACCATGTCCCTCCATGTGTCAATTAGATAGAGAACTTTGGGGCACCTGGGACACCTTTGACACAGATAGACAGATCAGGGAATTCCTCTACCTTCAGTCCCCATATTTTTTTGGTAATTCTGAGGGTGTGGAGGCAGAATCTTGGCTACTGAACCCACATTTTTCTGGTACTTCTAAGAGTGTGGAGGAAGAATCTTGGCTATTGAACCTTGAGGGTTGCTTCAAACTCAAACTTTACAAAAGCATCTCAAGGTAAGGTTGGCCATTCACTTACTTAGAGGAGCTATAACCACTTGGTGGCGACAGGAGGAGAGAAAGAGCTGCATTGTAGTTGACACTTTGACTTGCGAAACCTTTTTGGAACAGTTTAGGAAGAGGTATATTTCAGAACACTTTAGGTAGAAGAAGATAGATGAGTTCCATGACCTTTAGCAGAGGGCTCACAGAAGCTCAGTATGAAAACAAGTTTCTAGAGTTGCTTCCATATGTAGATTACATTCAGGAGGAAAAGTTGATGGTCAATCGATTTGCTAGGGGACTTAACCATGGGATAGCTGGACTAGTACGCTTGGCAGAGCCTAGGACCCTACAAGATGCAATAGAGAAGGTCTTAATTGTAAAGGAAATTCTTCCTAGGAACCAGGGAAACCGTGAACATTTCAGAAACCATGATCAACCCCAGCAGAACTAAAACTTTTCTAGACCACCCATGCCTCAGGGAGGTGGATTCAGAAATAATACACTTCCACCCAGACCACCTTGCCAGTAATAGCAAGAACAACATTAGGGTTAGAAACCTAGGAATAATTAGGGGGAACCTTCTAGGACTTGGTAGTCATAGCCTCAGTGTAGAGACTAGAGACCACAGACATGGAATGAGGGACCAGCCTATTCACAGTAGACTTTCAGGGGTAGTTCGGCTAGTTCTATCATACCACCTTTTCAGCAGCAAACTTAGGCACCTCCTAGGGGTCCTTGTTACACTTGTGGTGGCATTAGACACATTGCTCAAGATTGCCCTCATAATTTCTCATTAGTAGGAGGTCAACAACCAGCATATTCTGAGCCTACAGTTGGGGATGTGGGTAAGTCCCACATGGTTTTTGCAGCAGTCAATAATCACCAAGAAAATCATTAGGCTACAGTCATACAGACTCAAGGTAAAATTGGTAATGTTTCAGTATCTATACTTTTCGATTCAGGGGCTACGGACTCGTTCATATCCCTACCTATAGTGAAGCAATGTAGGTTGGTGGCAACTAGGTAGGAAGTTGACTTGGATGTAGAATTAGCCACAAGAACCAAAATGTTAATTAACTCTTTAGTAAGGGATTTTCAGCTAGAACTTGGGGTTTTCACTACTTCAATGGACCTTTGAGTTCTTCCCTTAGGATTGTATGATGTAGTGCTAGGCATGGATTGGCTATATGCATGTAATGCTTGTTGAATGTCAAGAACACTAAGAGGGGGGGTGAATCAATGTTCTATAAACTTTTTCTTTTAACCATTCATAATAAATTAAACAAGAGCACAATATGCAAATGAATAGTAACCATAAAAGCATGACACATGGACACCAAGATTTTTATGTGGAAACCCAAAGAGGGAAAAACCATGGAGAGGATTAGCTCTCAAATATATATTGAAATATTTACAAATATTGATGTTCAGGCTTGGTCAATCCATGGTCCTAGAATATGATGGCTCACTACCATGAAGCACAACTAGGTCTAGCAGGCTCACTAACTCAACCCTAAACCTAACGAGATTACAATGAGGGTTGTTAAACCCTATTGAAGGCTCATTGCTAGGCTCACTACCTTAATGAAGAAGGCTCACTACCAAATACCAATCAAATAGTATATGAAAAGGAGTATTGCATAAGCATCTATCAATATGCCAAGGTGTGGCCTTTTAACAATTGAATTCTGAATCCCAAGTCTTCATCATCACTAATCTTCTATTTCTTCTATGTTATTCACATGCTCACTTCACTCGCACACATCAATACATCCTTAACTGAAATTCATCACTCTTATATATCCGCATCATGATTTGATTCATAATCAGGTTGGCATCCAAGATATGAAACATGTTCATTGAAAGATGTAGCTTGTCGGCTCAGTCCAATGCACTATATGTTATACGGACCCAAATATTTGCCCAAACATGTTCATATAGGTTAGCTCTAATCATTTAATTACTTAAGTAGATCCTTCAAACACTATCTCTTCTCTACATAATAATTTATTATATCAATTAGCATGTTCCTTAAGAGCATACTTAACAGGTTCATCTGTTGACCTACAACTTTTACTGCAGATCACAAAACACTTCCAAAATTATATCAAGGACTCTTCACATATTCCCAATCTTACCCTCAGAACCACAAGGCATGACATCATCTTGCAGAGAATTGTGGACCATCAAAACTCAAACTCTATCTTAGTCAAACTCTGTCAAACACTGTGTCAATACTCAGTAGCTTGCAACTATTTTTCCATTGGACTTCAGATCTCACAACTTTGGAATTAGATACTTCATACAAGTGTTTACAATACCACATAACCACATAACAAAACATTCACTCATGGAGGAATACGGACCATTATACTGTGCCCTGTTCACTATCTCTGCTAACCTATGTTCATCCAGACTTAGATATTTCTTCTAAGTGACTTCCAGAGGAGGTTAGAACTTGATCTCAGGAACATAACAATATCAAATAGTTATGAACATCATACCTAAGCCACATTTGTAGGTCTTCATCTACAGAAGCATACTAATCCAGTTACTATCTCTTACTCTATTTCATGCCCATACTTAGTCTTTTAACCAACCGGATCTGAATTCCAACAAAACCTTCCGGAGTTATGACTTCCTGTCATGCTGATAAGATCTCTAAGCTTTGTTTCTATCAATGACAACATACCAGTCTATACTAGAGTAGTGTCTCTTTCCAACAATCTCCCCTTTTGGCATTGATGGCAACACTTAGTGAAAAATGCTTGACTGCTCCCCCTTACTATATATACTTTTATTTTCCTGCTCACCCTAAGATGTTTATCCATTTTTCAATGATCTTCTTCTCCCCCTTTGACATCAATGGCAAAGGGTGTGGCTTCAAACAAAATTGGTCAAAAATTGTTATATTCTGCCATATATTTACAATTACAGTCTTCTACTTTAGATTACATATGCTAGAGAATGTCACTAAAGATGTTCTTTAGTTGAGTCATCTCAACATCCCAACTCATCTTAGCACCATCCAAAATTTGTATATGCCCACTGAGTAGAAAAGCCAGAGTCTCAGCTTTTGCCAGGTCTGATGATGTGGCAATTTGTGCAGCAAGTTGTGCTTCAGCTACAAGCTTGGTCAATGAATCCAGTTTGGGACTGATCAGTCTTCTCAATTGTCCCATTATACTCTTTATTTGATACCTCTAATTTATTAAACCATTCAAGTCATTATGTATGTTGATGACTTGAGCTTCTTGGTTGCTGGGTGACTCATGTATTGGATCAAAGTTCTTAGAAATATTCATCAGTTTTCCTTCCAATTCCTTGATCTTTTCTTCTATCTTCTTTGTAACTTCCATCCATGATAGACAAAATTTATATACATCACCAACTTCTCCAATAACACTCTGAACATTTTGTATCTTATTATCTAGTTGAGCCTTATCATGGGCTATCAACTTTGTCAACTCATCTAACCTTTTCTCATTGAACTCTTTTCTAACTTTTGTTTTAGCAGATTTTTCAAAAGATTCAAAATGTTTACTTATTGAATTGATAAGTCCTTTGAGTTGGTTGTTTGGAGGCAAGGAGTTGTCTTTCAAGTGTTTAAAAAGAGAAAGTTTTGCACAACTGATTCACCCCCCCTCTCAGTTGTATGCCTTAAGTCTAACAATTGGAATCAGAGATAAGTTCCTCTAAAAGGAGCTTAACTGCTTGATGAGATCCAGGATGTCGTCATACAAGAAGGATAGTCTGAAGTTTGATGGAACCAACTTTTCTCTTTGGAAAGGTCGCATGAAATGTCACTTGCAGTGTATGGGAAAGGCGTACTGGTCCATGGTCACAAAAGCGTATGTACCTTGACAGCGTGGTCTGATAACCCTAAATGAAATCACAGATGCTAAAAACAATCTGCAGACCAAAGAGGCTCTTCTAAGCACATTAATTGACTTAGAGCTCTCAAACGTTATTGACCTACCAACTACCTATGAGATCTGGATTAAACTGGAACTTCTGCATGAAGGAGATGAGTATGTTAAATATGCAAGGTTACAGAGTCTAAAAGGGAAATTTGAAAAACTGAAGATGAGAGATGATGAAAATATTACCACTTTTATGCCAAGAGTGAATGAGCTAGTTTGTGGAATTAGAAATTCTGGTGGAGTCTTGGATGAAAATGAGATTGTTGGTAAGATTCTCAGATCCCTTCCTGCCTCTTACAAAATCAAGGTTGCTGCCATTGATGAATTCAGGGCCCATACAACTAAAAGAGATCTTCCAAAATTGGTGAAACCTACTAACAGCTTATGCAAGGAATGTCAGTTGGGTAAGATGAGTAGAGTCACATATAAAAGCAAAGAACTGTCTTCTACTAGACTATTGGACTTAGTTCACACTGATCTTTGTGGTCCAGCAAGAACTAGAAGTATTCAAGGTGATAGATACTTCACGCTGCTAATAGATGACTATTCCCGGATGATGTGGGTAACCTTTTTAAAGGAGAAATCAGAAACTCTTGACAAATTCAAAATATTCAAGGCTATGGTAGAGAATGAAACAAGAATAAAGTTTAAATGTCTGAGGTCTGATAGAGGTGGAGAATTCGCTTCCGATGAGTTCATAGAATTCTGTGAGAAACATGGAAATAAGAGACAGTTGTCTACTCTGAGGACTCCACAGCAGAATGGAGTAGTGGAGAGAAAGAACCAGACCATCCAGGAAGCATCTAGGACTATGATGATGGAAGTAAATGTTCCTCAGATCTATTGGAGAGAAGCTGTCAGCACTACAGTCTATACTCTTAATCGAGTTCAAATCAGAAGCAATACCGGTAGGACCCCTTATGAACTCTAGTTTGGCATTACTCCTACTATAAGATATTTCAAAGTCTTTGGTAGCAAGTGTTACATCAAAAGAGATGAAGATTTAAGAAAGTTTGATGCTAGAAGTGATGAAGGAATATTCTTCAGTTACTCTACTCAAAGCAAAGCATACCGGTGTTATAACAAGAGACTAAGAAAGATGATAGAAAGTACAAATGTGAAGGTTGATGAGGGAATAGAGAAACCCTCAAGGTTTTATGAGTATGATGAAGATGATCAGAATGGTGTTCTAGCTCAAGGAGCTCAATCCTCTCCTGAAAGTTAGATTCAGACTGATCCGGTAAATCAGGAAGAAGAGATAGGTCTGAATGAGCCTGACCAAGAAGCAAAAGTGCAAGAAACTCCCAAAGTTCCAAGGTATGTAAGACTGAACCACTCTGAAGATCAGATCATAGGTGACAAAAGCAAAAGTGTGCAAACTAGAAGGAAAATTGCTCAAAATTCAGATGAATATTGTCTGATTTCAAAGATTGAACCTAAGACAATAAATGAAGCTTGCAATGATGAAAATTGGACCAAACCAATGGAGGAAGAGTTGATGCAAATTGAGAAAAATCACACTTGGGATCTTGTTCCCAGACCTAGAAACAAGAATGTGATTGGAACCAAATGGGTCTTCCGAAACAAACTAAATGAAGTTGGTGAAGTAATCAGAAATAAAGCCAGATTGGTCTGCAAAGGCTACTCTCAAATAGAAGGAATTGATTTTGAAGAAACCTTTGCTCCAGTGGCAAGAATTGAAGCAGTCAGATTATTTCTTGCATTTTCTGTCTTCAAGGATTTCAAGGTGTATCAGATGGATGTCAAATCTGCTTTCCTGAATGGTGACATAGAAGAAGAAGTGTACATTGAACAACCAGATGGATTTCAGTTATTTGAGCATGGTGATATGGTTTGGAAATTAAAGAAGGCACTGTATGGTCTAAAGCAAGCCCCAAGAGCATGGTATGAAAGACTAGACAAACATCTTTTGAAGATTGGTTTCAACAAAGGTATTGCTGATAGTAACCTATATTTCAAAATTGATCATGAAAACATCTTGATTGTTGAAGTATTTGTTGATGATATCATCTTTGGAGGAAGAGACAGTATGTGTAAAACCTTCGCAAATCAAATGAAAAATTAGTTTGAAATGTCAATGCTCGGTGAAATGAATTTCTTCTTGGGTCTGCAAATTACTCAGACAAAGAAAGGAATCTTTATCTCTCAGATCAAATATGTGAAAGAATTATTGAGGAAGTTTGGAATGGAAGATTCAAAGCCAATGAACACTCCCATGGCAACCGGATGTAAGTTGAGAAAAGATGATGACTCTCCTAAGACAGATCAGACAAAGTATAGATCAATGATTGGAGGATTATTGTATCTCACTCAAACTAGACCAGATATAATGCAGGCTGTTGTTCTTGTGGCGAGATTCCAGGCTAATCCCAAAGAATTTCATGTCATGGCAATCAAAAGAATTTTTAGGTACTTAAAAGGAACAGTTGAGTATGGTCTGTGGTATCCTAGAGATCATATTTTTTCTCTTCATGCATATATAGACATAGATTGGGCAGGAGATGTGGATGATAGGAAGAGTACAAGTGGAGGAGCATTCTTTTTGGGAAAAAGGTTGGTTTCTTGGCTAAGCAAGAAACAAGAGGCAATATCCCTATCTACAACTGAAGTAGAATACATTGCAGCAGTAGGTAGTTGCACTCAAGTTTTATGGATGAAGCAGATGCTAAGAGATATTCAAGTAGAATATGAGGAGCCTATCACAATTTTCTATGATAATTCAAGTGCAATAAATATTTCTAAGAATCCGGTGTTGCATTCTAAGACTAAGCATATATCTATCAAGTTTCACTTTCTGAGAGAGCAAGTGAACAAGGGTGAAGTCAGATTGGAATATGTGCCCTCCAAGGATCAGCTTGCAAATATTTCTACTAAATCTCTTCCCAAGGACTCTTTTGAGTATCTCAGGGAGAAGTTAGGGGTTATTGCCCCTCCGGTGATGAACTAGGATGCACTGATGTGCATCAATCCGGTGGATATCACAATCATATCTTGTGATCCGGATTGATGATAAGGAAGCTGCTACTCAGGGGGAGCAGCTGCTATGTTATGAAGTAGTGAAGTTACAAGTATGAGCCCTTTGCCATTGATGTCAAAGGGGGAGAGAAGACATGTGAAAAACAAGTGGTTTCTGATCAAATGGGGAGCAATAAAGGAAGAGAAGACATGTGAATAATTATTGTTGTTAGGGGTTGTAACAGCAAGGAGAAGTTCTTGTCTTGATGGTTTTTCACATCATATGTTGCCATCAATGACAAAGGGGAAGATTGTTGCAAGTATGGGCCTAACCGGTGTTGTCATTGATGTCAACATACTCATGTTTCCTTAATGAGAAGGATTAGATGAGCCGTGTGCTGAGGATATTGAGAAAATAAGTCTCAATCAAGAACAGTGAAGAATAGTGATGACAAGAAGGTAAAAGTCCTCAATAGGTTGAGGATCAGAGGATGTGGTTTAAAGGGTTTGTAGATATAAGTCTTGAGATGCTCCAATCAAGATTTCAGAGGTCCGCATGAAGATCTAAAGAAGTTATGGTCGCTCAAGTAGAACCAGTTCCGGTAGGTGTTCAGAGGTGACAGAGTGCCACAGATAGGTCCAGTGAGATCCGGTCTTTCATTATCCCATTCTGCGGATCTGAGGGAGTGTTGAGGACGTCCCTGTGAAGTATCAACTAGATTAGATCATGGGTTGAAGGTCTAGAAGAGCCTATTCATTTGTGACAGTGATGACAGACTATGTTCTTGTAGCTCCAGATGAAGGAGAGAAGAATTCCAGTAGGATAATGAAGTGCAGATGTTTTTGGTGATTCAGGGAAGGTTATGATGATCATTGGATCATGTCCAGTTAATGTTGGTGGTCTGTATTGAAGTTAGAGTTTGCATTTGAAGAATAACCATGGATATTGGTGTTCTTCTTGAGACTGGCCGACTAGATATATTACACGTCTTGCAGATGTTCTTGTAGGTGTTTGCCGACTTAGATGATTGTTCTTAAGTCAATGCCTTATATAAATAAGGGATTGTGAATTCATTTTGAAGTGTGTCTTGTGGTGATGAGTGTGTTGTAGCAAAAAGAAGTGCAAAAGGTAGAGCAGAAGTATTGGGCTTAAATGGAACTGATTCAAGCATGCTGAAGATGCTATTCTCTAGTTCATAAAGGTGATACTTATTCCTTTGTAGATAGTGTGTCTCTTGTAGGCAGTAAGCCTCTTGTGAGCAGTGTGCTCGGGTAGTGAGCCCTAATTGGCATGTGCCATTTTGTTCTTTCTGTTCTTCTAACAGATAATACATTCTTGGGTTAATCACCCCGTGGTTTTTCCCTTAACTGGGTTTTCCATGTCAAAATCTTGGTGTCATGTGTTTTGATATGTTTCTGTTTTTGATTTGAACGCATTATGGTTCATGATTAATATTATGCTAATCACTAAAGAAGATTCAAGTGTTTAAAAAGAGAAAGTTTCGCAGAACTGATTCACCCCCCCTCAATTGTATGCCCTAAGTCTAACAATTGGTATTAGAGCTAAGTTCCTCTAAAAGGAGCTTAACCACTTAAGGAGATCCAGGATGTTGTCATACAAGAAGGATAGTCCGAATTTTGATGGAACCAACTTTTCTCTTTGGAAAGGTCATATGAAATGTGACTTCTAGTGTATGGGAAAGGCGTACTGGTCCATTGTCACAAAAGCATATGTACCTCCACAGGGTGGTACAACAACCCTAAATGAAATCACAAATGCTGAAAACAATCTGTGGACCAAAGAGGCTTTTCTAAGTGCATTAACTAACTTAGAGCTCTCAAATGTTATTGACCTACCAACTGCCTATGAGATCTGGATTAAACTGGAACTTCTGCATGAAGGAGATGAGTATGTTAAATGTGCAAGGTTACAGAGTCTAAAAGGGAATTTTGAAAAATTGAAGATGAGAGATGATGAAAATATTACCACTTTTATGCCAAGAGTGAATGAGCTAGTTTGTGGAATTAGAAATTCTAGTGGAGTCTTGGATGAAAATGAGATTGTTGGTAAGATTCTCAGATCCCTTCCTGCCTCTTACAAAATCAAGGTTGCTGCCATTGATGAATTCAGGGCCCATACAACTATCACAGAAAACCAATTGGCTGGCAAACTGGCTGCTTTTGAAATGAACCAATTTGGAGATGATCCCCCCAAAATTGAATCTGCATTCAAAGTCAATGCCTCTGTGAAAGCTAAACAAGGATTTGATCTGGGAGAGAACTCATCAAGGAAATTGTCATGGTATGAAAAAGCAAGAAAAGACCTGGAAGAAGAAGAAGTAGAAACTGCTCAACTTGAAGCCCTCATTGCAAAGAGACTGCCAAGAGGATCCGGTAAGTATGAAGGAAAGTTGCCTTTTAAGTGTTTTAACTGCAATAAGATTGGTCATTTTGCCTCAAAATGTCTGGAAAGATTTTCAAAGCCAAATCCTAACAGATCAAGGTTCCAAAAGAATTGTTACTATGTTCATGAAGAAGATGATAATGAAGGAGTAACAGATGATGAATCAGAGACAGGAAACAAATCCAGAAGTCAATGGGTGTTTATTGCCATCAAGGAAGAAGAACCAATATCCTCTGTATCTATCAATCATAAAGTTGTAGAAAGAGCTCTGGCTGCCCAAGTTGAAGAAAAGAATGATTGGGTCATTGACAGTGGTTTCTCTAACCACATGACAGGTGACAAGAATAAGTTCATAGATTTGGAAAGGTATGAAGGAGGAGTGGTGAAGTTTGGTGATAATTCTGCTGGTAGAATCAGAGGAAGAGGAACTATTTCTTTTAATGGAAGAAACAAAACTGGTAATGTACTGTATGTTGAAGGTTTGAAGCACAATCTTCTTAGTGTTGGATAGTTGGTGGACAAAGGCTATGATCTCCGATTCAAGGATGGAAAATGCAAAATCCTTGAAAGATCCAGAACAAAGATTGCATCCGGTACTTAAACTACAGGTAATATCTTCCACTTGGTTGGTACTGGTAAAAGCTGCTTATTTGTTCAAGTTGATTAGAGTTGGTTATGGCATAGAAGGATGTGTCATGTGAATTTTGATAATATCATCACGATAAGCAATACTCAGGCTGTAAGAGATCTTCCAAAATTGGTGAAACCGACTAACAGCTTGTACAAGGAATGTCAGTTGGGCAAGATGAGCAGAGTCACATTCAAAAGCAAGGAACTATCTTCTACTAGACTATTGGACTTAGTTCACACTGATCTTTGTGGTCCGGCAAGAACCAGAAGTATTCAAGGCGATAGATACTTCATGCTGCTAATAGATGACTATTCCTGGATGATGTGGGTAACCTTTCTAAAGGAGAAATCAGAAGCTCTTGACAAATTCAAAATATTCAAGGCTATGGTAGAGAATGAAGCAGGAATAAAGTTGAAATGACTGAGGTCTGATAGAGGTGGAGAATTCACATCCGGTGAGTTCATAGAATTTTGTGAGAAACATGGAATTAAGAGACAGTTGTCTGCTCCAAGGACTCCATAGTAGAATGGAGTAGTGGAGAGAAAGAACCAGACCATCCAGGAAGCATCTAGGACTATGATGATGGAAGAAAATGTTCCTCAGATCTATTGGAGAGAAGTTGTCAGCACTGTAGTCTATACTCTTAATCAAGTTCAAATCAAAAGCAATACTGGTAAGGCCCCTTATGAACTCTGGTTTGGCATTGCTCCTACTGTAAGATATTTCAGAGTCTTTGGTAGCAAGTGTTACATCAGAAGAGATGAAGATTTAGGCAAGTTTGATGCTAGAAGTGATGAAGGAATATTCTTGGTTTACTCTACTCAAAGCAAAGCATACCGGTGTTATAACAAGAGACTAAGAAAGATGATAGAAAGTACAAATGTGAAGGCTAATGAGGGAATAGAGAAACCCTCAAGGTTTTATGAGTATGATGAAGATGATCAGAATGGTGTTCTGGTTCAAGGAGCTCAATCCTCTCCTGAAAGTTAGATTCAGACTGATCCGGTAAATTAGGGAGAAGAGATAGGTCTAAATGAGCCTAATCAAGAAGCAGAAGTGTAAGAAACTCCCAAAGTTCCAAGGTATGTAAGACTGAACCACTCTGAAGATCAGATCATAGGTGACAAAAGCAAAGGTGTGCAAACTAGAAGGAAAACTGCTCAAAATTTAGATGAATATTGTCTGATTTCAAAGATTGAACCTAAGACAATAAATGAAGCCTACAATGATGAAAATTGGACCAAAGCAATGGAGGAAGAGTTGATGCAAATTAAGAAAAATCACACTTGGTATCTTGTTCCCAGACCTAGAAACAAGAATGTGATTGCAACCAAATGGGTCTTCTGGAACAAACTAAATGAAGTTGGTGAAGTAATCAGAAATAAGCCAGATTGGTCTACAAAGGCTACTCTCAAATAGAAGGAATTGATTTTGAAGAAACCTTTGCTCCAGTGGCAAGAATTGAAGTAGTCAGATTATTTCTTGCATTTGCTACCTTCAAGGATTTCAAGGTGTATCAGATGGATGTCAAATCTACTTTACTGAATGGTGATGTAGAAGAAGAAGTGTACATTGAACAACCGGATGGATTTCAGTTATCTGAGCATGGTGATATGGTCTGCAAATTAAAGAAGGCATTGTATGGTCTAAAGCAAGCCCCAAGAGCATGGTATGAAAGACTGGACAAACATCTTTTGAAGATTGGTTTCAACAAAGGTATTGCTGATAGTAACCTATATTTCAAAATTGATCATGAAAACATCTTGATTGTTCAAGTATTTGTTGATGATATCATCTTTGGAGGAAGAGACAATATGTGTAAAACCTTTGCAAATCAAATAAAAAGTGAGTTTGAAATGTCAATGCTCGATGAAATGAATTTCTTCTTGGGTCTGCAAATTACTCAGACAAAGAAAGGAATCTTTATCTCTTAGACCAAATATGTGAAAGAATTGTTGAGCAAATTTGGAATGGAAGATTCAACGCCAATGAACACTCCCATGGCAACTGAATGTAAGTTGAACAAAGCTGATGACTCTCCTAAGACAGATCAGACAAAGTACAGATCAATGATTAGAGGATTATTGTATCTCACTCAAACTAGACCAGATATAATGCAGGTTGTTGGTCTTGTGGTGAGATTCTAGGCTGATCCCAGAGAATCTCATGTCATGGCAATCAAAATAATTTTTAGGTACTTAAAAGGAACAGTTGAGTATGGTCTGTGGTATCCTAGAGATCATAATTTTTCTCTTCATGCATATACAGATGTAGATTAGGCAGGAGATGTGGATGATAGGAAGAGTACAAGTGGAGGAGCATTCTTTTTGGGAAAAAGGTTGGTTTCTTGGTTAAGCAAGAAACAAGAGGCAATATCCCTATCTACAACTGAAGCAGAATACATTGCAGCAGTAGGTAGTTGCACTCAAGTTTTGTGGATGAAGTAGATGCTAAGAAATATTCAAGTAGAATATGAGGAGCCTATCACAATTTTCTGTGATAATTCAAGTGCAATAAATATTTCTAAGAATCCAGTGTTGCATTCTAAGACTAAGCACATATCTGTTAAGTTTCACTTTCTGAGAGAGCAAATGAACAAGGGTGAAGTCAGATTGGAGTATGTGCCCTCCAAGGATCAGCTTGCAGATATTTTTACTAAACCTCTTCCCAAGGACTCTTTTGAGTATCTCAGGGAGAAGTTAGGGGTTATTGCCCCTCCGGTGATGAACTAGGATGGACTGATGTGCATCAATCCGGTGGATATCACTGTCATATCTTATGATCCAGATTGATGATAAGGGAGCTCCTACTCAGGGGGAGCAGCTGGTATGTTATGAAGTAGTGAAGTTACAAGTATGAGCCCTTTTCCATTGATGTCAAAGGGGGAGAGAAGACATGTGAAAAATAAGTGGTTTCTAATCAAAGGGGGAGCCATAAAGGAAGAGAAGACATGTGAATAGTTTTTGCTGTTAGGGGGAGTTGTAGCAGCAAGGAGAAGTTCTTGTCTTGATGGTTTTTCACATCATATGTTGCCATCAATGATAAAGGAGGAGATTGTTGCAAGTATGGGCCTAACTAGTGTTGTCATTGATGTCAACATACTCATGTTGCATTAATGAGAAGGATTAGATGAGCTGTGTGCTAAGGATATTGAGAAAATAAGTCTCAATCAGGAATAGTGAAGAACAATGATGACAAGAAGGTAAAAGTCCTCAATAGGTTGAGGATCAGAGGATGCAGTTTAAAGGGTTTGTAGATATAAGTCTTGAGATGCTCTAGTCAAGATTTCAGAGGTCCGCATGAAGATCTGAAGAAGTTATGGTCACTCAAGTAGAACCGGTTCTGGCAGGTGTTCACAAGTGACAAAATGCCACAGATAGGTCCGGTGAGATCCTGTATTTCATTATCCTATTCTGCGGATCTGAGGGAGTGTTGAGGATGTCCCTGTGAAATATCAACTAGATTAGTTCATGGGTTGAAGGTCCAGAAGAGCCTATTCATTTGTGACAATGATGAAAGACTGTGTTCTTGTAGCTTCGGATGAAGGAGAGAAGAATTCTAGTAGGATGATGAAGTGCGGATGTTTTTGGTGATTCAGGGAAGGTTATGATGATCATTGGATCATGTCCAGTTAATGTTGGTGGTCCGCATTGAAGTTAGAGTTTGCATTTGAAGAATAACCACAGATATTGGTGTTCTTCTTGAGACTGGCCGACCGGATGTATTACACGTCTTGCAGATATTCTTGTAGGTGTTTGATGACTTAGATGATTGTTCCTAAGTCAATGCCTTGTATAAATAAGGGATTGTGAATTCATTTTGAAGTGTGTCTTGTGGTGATGAGTGTGTGGTAGCGAAGAGAAGTGCGAAAGGTAGAGCAGAAGTATTGGGCTTAAATGGAACTGATTTAAGCATGCTGAAGATGCTATTCTCCAGTTCATAAAGGTGATACTTATTCCTTTGTAGACAGTGTGTCTCTTGTAGGCAGTGAGCCTCTTGTGAGCAGTGTGCTCAAGCAGTGAGCCCTAATTGGCATGTGTCATTTTGTTCTTTCTATTCTTCTAACAGAGAATACATTCTTGGGTTAATCACCTCGTGGTTTTTCCCTTAACCGGGTTTTCCACATCAAAATCTTGGTGTCATGTGTGTTGATATGTTTCTGCTTTTGATTTGAATGCATTATGGTTCATGATTAATATTATGCTAATCACTAAAGAAGATTCAAGTGTTTAAAAAGAGAAAGTTTTGCACAACTAATTCACCCCCCCTTCTCAATTGTATGCCCTAAGTCTAACATTTCCATGTCCTGTTCTTCCTCAATCTTCTCCTTTTCAAATTTATCCTCAACTAGATGTACTGGAGAGGGTCTTATTTCAGAATTAATAGGTACTTCTTTCTCCTCAATCACTTTATCATCTTTATCTGATTCCTGCCCTGGGCTCACTTCCAGAATAGATGCATTATTTCCACCATCTATTACTTCATTTTCATAGATGGTAGGGATATTGTATTTCTTTAATGTTTCAAAAGTGATCTCCTTTGTTTCCTTGACCACTTTATCAATTTCTCCCAACATCAATGAGTTCATTCTTCTCTTGGTCTTAAAGGCATCCTTGATTTCTTTACAGATTTTGACCTTGTCCTCAGGGGTGATCTTCGAACATAACCTTATCAATGAGTGTTACCTGAGCTCAATATCTTTTGTCATAGCCACTTCTTTCCTTTCACTCATTATGCTTGCCAGGCTGTGTGGAAGATTATCAACTATTTCAATTAGGGCCTTGTTGTATATGTGTAGGCATTCTACCACAGTAGTCTCAATGATCCTCTTATCTGGATCATTATATTCATCATACAATTGTGCGATTGGTTTTAGATTGCCATCGACTGTTATGGCTTTGAGCACATCCTCAAGACTTTGTTAGGTGAATATTTTGTCTTCAACTAACTAAAGGTAAAATGGTTATATCAACCACAGTGTAATGAGATAAATCTCTCCTCTCAGCAAGGGGAGGTTCCCTATTAACTATCACAAAATTATTTATACTAAAAACTAATTTTGGGGTGAGACCATGTCATCCATTTCTCCTTTTTCAGAAATGATGTTTACACTATAAAAGAGCTCTTTCAAAATATGAATCTGAATAACCAAGAAAACCACGAGAGCACAAAGTCTATCATTGCTCCTTTTATTGATTTACAATTTAGAACTAAGTAGGATAAGGTGCAGCTCAAAGTCTTCACTGAATGCTACGATAAGATATACGATCAAAAAAGATAATAGCAGCTCAAAGTCTTTCCAATATCTTTCACTTCAAAAAATAAAATCACAAACTAAAGATAATTGTTGCAACACAAAGTCTCCAAAATCAGCTTTAGAACATCTCCCAGATTATTCACACTCACACTACAATTTGATCAAGTAGATAAGATAGTATAAGGAAAAGGACATAAGAACAATTTCCAATACACCACAAGTTATTCCAATGCAAAGATTGAACGATCACTTGCTTTTCTATTCACTTGATAAAATATGATTTACAATTTGAACACAAAGTCTCAAAATTCTCTTCAATTTGGCAGAGTTTTGCTTCAATAACTAAAAGATAAAAATTACAAAATTGGCCCTCTTTATTTATAGTGAGAGGCCTTGAGAAATTCTAGGAAAATCCTAACTACTTTGACTTATTCAACAAAAGAGTCCTATTTGACTTGGGACTTCCTTTGTCTCACATGTAATTACATTTTGAAAAATTACATATGAATATGTCTGCAACAAAATTCAAATTACATTAAACTATCAAAAATAAACTAAGGCATCTGAAAAGGAACTTCATCTGCCACCATCATTCTTTTTCAAAAAGTCTTTGTACATGGCTTGTATAGCTGCCATCTCACATGTATCTGGCTTTGCTATATTTTCTAAGATAGTGTGGGCCTAGAGAACTGCATCTTTCACTGCCTTTATCGCCTTCTCATGCTTGTAAAGGTTGTCCTTCAGGTACTCAAAAGTTGAATGTTGATCATAGAGGTTGTCCATAGAAAGTACTGAGGGCACTTCATCTTCAAATTTTTGTTGAATGATCTTTTCAAAGGAGCTTATCATTTCATCTACTAAAAGGAACTTATGACCATCACCTATGAGAGTGCATGGGAGTTCTTCCAATCTATGTAAAAGCATGACATCATTGTCTTCACTATTTTCATGAGCTTGGCATAAGTTATCAAGCAAGCCTTTTACTATATTGATATGATGAACAAGTGACTCCTTAATTTTAAGATATGATTCCCGATTTGAGATGACCCCAATGGCAATCAGATTCTTTATCTTAATCTTTTTCATCTCTAGCCACTCCTCCAAGCTTTCTTCCTAATCCTACAGTTCTTGAGAAAGTAAGTCAACCATGTTATCAAGCTCAGCTTTTGCTTTCTCCATCTTTTATTTTCTTTCTACAGTAGTTTTCAGCAGAATTCTTCCCTGTGCTAGCAACCACTCCACAATGTCTCCAACCACTTTCCCTCTAGCCTAAATTTTCTCTACCTTTTGAATTAAGGGATCTTCAACAGTTAGCGCCATAGGCTCAACAATTTCTGATGTTTTTACTATCTTTTGGAGAATAGTGGTAAGTTGTTCTACTTTAGCTTTGTGTTGCTCTTTCTCCTTCTTGACTTCATCATATTTCTCAAGAAAACTACTGGCAGTAGTTTTAAAATCTACCTTAATACCTTCATGAGTTATTTTTCCCAACTCAACTCTTGAAACAACATAATCACTCATATCAAAAGTATCAAGAGTAGCATCCTCTGGTGGCTTGGCAATCTCTGCATCCCTGATTCCTTTTTCATTGATAAGTCTAGAAACAGTCTTAGGCTTCTTCTTCAGAGCTTTTGACTTCAAAGGAAAAAGCTTCTCTATGTCAATTTCATCTGGTGAAATTTCTTGCTTTTTCCTCTTTGGGGTATATGTGGACAGCCATGGAGGTAGCATAGAAGCACCAACATTTGGGGAAAAATCAACCACGTGTTTTGCCGAATCCATGTTTATACATGTTATTGTAACAATAGGACTAGTAGGGGTAAAAATAGCAGTAGTGTCAACAACCTTTTCAGAACTATCTAGAAAATGTTCTAACACTGTATGTTCACCAATATCAAAACATGGGGAAGACAAACTAGAAATGGACCCAGATGAATCAAACACTATTCCAAAACTTGTTCTTAATGAAGGGGGAGTATTATCAGAGGAAACAACCAAACTAGGAGAAACAAAGGTATTTGAAATTGTGGAAAAAACACCAGAAACAAGAACATGGAGCTAAGATTTAGAAACTTGGGATTCTGATGGAAGGTCCTTCTGTGGAGAAAATCGTGAATCACCAGGTTGTTCCTGCTCTACATTCTCATCTTTACCTTGTTTTGTTTCTTCTTCCTCAACAAGCTTTTCAGATACTTCCACTTTCTCTGCATCCTTAGATTTCTCAATATTTTGTTGTTTAATTTCAAAATCTTCAATATCCATCAGCTCAACATTAGTGTCTTCAATACCAGATTCAGCCACGTTAGAGATCCCTGCAATCTACTTCTTCCCTCCCTTAGACACAAACTTGATTTTTGGCTTACGTATTTTGAAAGATGAAGGAGTATCACTCTTATTTTTGGTTTTGTTCTCCACTTTCTTTCTTGTTTGCTCCTAAACTTCAGTCTCTAACCCTGTAAGAAATTCTTTCAAATTGGTACCTTTGCTTTCCAACCATATGTTTGTATTAGCCAAGATTGGCTTAAATATTTTCCTTATAGAAGTCTCCTCTTTGATTGACCATTTGACCTCTGGAAGAGGTGAGGCTTCAACATTTTCAATATTATACTTGGGATCTAGAACATTCCCATCATCTTCCATTCCCTCTAGAATATCTGCAAGGCTCGGCTCTTCTATCTGACTCAAATGAAGTCTTCAAAAATCCAACTTCCTAACCTCATTTTGTGTCCTGAGGTCAGCCCAAATATCTTCCACCATAGGCATATGGAAAGTTGACTTCCTTTTCATTTTATCTTGTACCCTCCTAAAGTGAAAACGGTCCCTTTTCTTGAAAATTTTCATAGTGACCAGCTGCATTTTAGAATCAACCATTTTTGCCTTGGTAGCTGACTAAACTGAGTACCTTCCAATTTCTACAGGAAATTTTATCCCTGACTTTTTCAACTCCATTTATTTATTATGTACCACAATCAACTACCTACATAATTCAATGAGAACAATCTGGTCACTGGGATATTGTGGAAGTATATAAGGGTAACTAGGATAATACCCTACTCTAAGATATGTGAAAGTAGGAAACTATAAGAACAAGCAGCCAAAAGCATTTACAACTTCCCAAGCTTCATCTGAAACCCTCTTCTGATAAAGCTCATTATCCCATAAACACATAAAAACTGAAAAGAAAGCATCATTGACCCTACGGAAATGATGGATTGATCCTTTTAGTGTGACTTGGGGATAATATTCATATATAGGGACTAATCTCCTATCACCAACCTGAGTAAGACCAAGAAAGCTCCTCATGCTAGCAGCAACATAGACCAGATATGAAGTCATATAAAACTTGATCTTCGTCAATTGTTCATGCAAAGCATTACTGATTTGCTCTCCCCAAAATATTTTTTGTGTGCCCTAAAGAATCACCTTGATGTATGTATAAATCCATTCTTGAAATTTGAAAGAAGAAGAGAGTCCTCTGACACGACTCAAAAGTGTGATCAAGTCACAAAATTCCTCAACAAAGTCACTCCTCGGGAGATCTTTCGACCATCTGGTTAGATTGTTCTAAGGAATCTTCAATCATTTACTATTTATGTATCTTCTTGCAGCTTCCACATCTTCATCATAATCTCTTTTCCCTTGAGCAAAATTAATTTGTCCAACATTTTCAATAGGAGGACACATGAAGATTTTGTCGAGAAATTTTGCATCTAATCTCAAAATCATATTCCCTTGGGAATCTGATACAGTCCTATCATCCCTGTTGTAATGACTAGCCACCTGAAGAACAAACTTAGGGTTATGGGAAGCCATAGGAAAGGAAGCAACCAAATGGATATGACTATCAACAATCTTCTACATATGTCTAGAAGGATTGGTCTGTTTAGTCTTGTCTACGAACTCTGCCATATCCACATGCCCTATTTCTGTATCTCTGATTTCATCAACATTAGACTATGCTGAAGCGACAGGGAATACCCCTTGGTATTTGTACTTCATGACATTACTCTTGGATGGAGACGGCTCCGACATCAGCTTTGGAGAGAACTCTAGAAAAGATATCAACCACGGACGTTTGTCGAAAACTGCAAAAAGCCATGATCTCATAGTTAGGGGGAAAATGGGTAACTGGGATTACTGCAATTCGATGATCATGAATAGGGAAAAATGCATTGAAGGGCTTGAGTGCATGCAAATCAAGGTAAAAGGTGAAAGCGGGTTAACAGGCTTTGAAAGGCAAATTTTCCCAGTGTTAGGAAAAATTTAGGAAAATGTGCAAGGGCAATCAAAATGACCGCTCCTACATGGAGGACCATTTACTTATGTAAAGTCGGTTGAATTGACCACTATTACATGTGTTTAGAAAAGGTTATTACAACACACGTGCAAAGTCAGCAAAAAGGACCACTTTTGCATGTATTTTGGAAAATATATGTTTAAATGTAGGGGCGGTCAAAATGACCGCCCTTACATCAGGGTAAAAATTGCAACTCTTTAAGGCACATGCAAAATCAGCTAAAAGGACCATCGATGCATGTTTTAAAGAAAAACTGATGTATAGTCGGTCAAATTGACTGCTACTGCATGTGTTTTTGAAAACTCCAAGTTATATGTGTAAGAGCGAGAATTTTGGCCGCTCCTGCAGATTGGGAGGTAATACATAAAGTTCGTGTAAGGGTGACAGTTTTAACCGCCCTTACATGTATGTGGGGTAGTCTGAAAGCAAGGTGTATGTGTCGGTCATTTCACCGACCATACATACAACAAAAAAAATCCTACAACACCGTCGGCAGAAAATACTGACTACACACAAGTAAAAAGAAAAACTAAATTCTTGTAAGGCAATGAAATCTTCAACAAAATGAAAATGAACTGAAAACCCAAAACTATTAAGACCTAGGGTTTAATAGAAACATACGAATTTAAAATAAAACTAGGGTTTTAAAAAGACAACCAAAGGATGATTTTGAACAACGATACGAACATTATTTACCATTAACAAAACCTCAAACACAAAGAAGAAATAAAACAAACTTACCTATATAAACGCGAAAAAGAAACACGAGAGCTTCAGTAAGATTAAATCCATGGAAGCTAGAAAGCATCGGCTTCAAGTTCTCTCGAAGGCTTAGGTAAAATGAATAATCGAAAGTAAAACAAGATACTAATTGAAAACAATTTAAAGCAACTCAAAGATTGCCCAAATCCAAAAATTAAAGGTGCAATAAATATACATGAGTTAATATAAATGCAAGGAAAAAGATGCACCGTTGGCCAAAAACGCCGCTCTCACATGAAAGAAGGAAGAGGATGTAAGGGTGGGTAAAACCACCACTCTTACATCTTCATAAGGGAGAACTAACATGCATGGGGCGGTGATTTTCACCGCCCACACATATTACTCAAAAACATGCATCTAAAAGTAGCAAAATGGGCCGACATTACACTTTGAAACATCAAGGATATGCAAGAGTGGTATTTTTAACCGCTTATGCACATGAAGACTCAAAAACCTACTATCACCCTAAAATGATCAAAATTGATGTTTTGATCGATTTGCAACCTAATCGATTTGCACGAATTTCACGGAATCTACTTAAGGGAATGTCACAAACTATTCTAGGATGTTAGATGACTTCACACGAGGCCAAGAGTACTTGTCTCAATTTGTGAACTTAGAGTGTAGGCTACGAAATGGACAAGTTTCATAGGGGTTGTCTACAAAAATGAGCGTAGCTAATTTTGAGAACAACAGTTGGCTCTAACTGGGGAACTTCCTTCGATTGAACTTTGAAATGATCAAAGGGAGTAGAATCTAGTCTCTAAGTGCCTTTAGAAGTAGCATGCTTAACTGGGATGGCCTCCACCCACTTGGTAAAATAATCAGTTGCAGTGAGAACAAAATTGTGACCCGCACTTGATGGTGGATTCACAGCACCAACAAAGTCAATACCCCATTGTTGAAAAGGTTCTTCAATCACAACTGGCTTGAGAGGTAGTGCAGCCAACTTAGGCTTTCCGACAAACTGTTGACATAACTCACACCTACGTACCCAATTGTACGTATCCTGAAATAATGTGGGCCTATAGTACCTAGCCCACAGAATCTTATGAGCCATCACTGGCATAGAAAAATGTCCTCCACAGGCCAAATTGTGGAAAGACTCCAGAAGTCTACTTTGTTGTGCTTTATCCACGCAATAGAGAAAAACTCCATCAAGATTCCTCTTATACAAACCATTGTCCCATAGGACATAGTTAGCAGCCTTCAATTTGATAGTTCTTTTCTCCTTATAGGATAGATGAGAAGGACACTCACCATAGGTAAGAAAATGAGCAATGTTTGAATACCACTCATCTATAGTAGTGACAAAAAGAACAGTTGGCATATCCTCAACTTCTTCTTCTTCATCTCCCGTCTCTTTTGGTACATTGTCGGCAATTAACTGACACAAACCTCTACCACACACAAGCTTGGTAGGTTTGATATCAAGATCAAACTCTTGAATCTTGGCAATCCAATTGCCTCTTTTGGTTCCAAACTCCTGTTGAGTCGGGATGGACTTCACTGTTGTATCCGGCACTAGGACAATAGTATGTGAATTCAAAATATAGAACCAGAAATGCTTCACCGCTTTGACCACGGCATAAGCATGTTTTTCCATATTTGAATATTTCAATTCATGAGCCTTCAGAGGACAACTCATAAATGAAATGGGAGATTCCACACCTTCTTCATTCTGCTGGACAAGAATGGCTGAAAGTGTATGCTTAGAAGCATAACTATATACTATGAAATCCTTGGTATAATCAGGACAAACTAAAACTGGCGCATGAGCTATGGCTCTCTTGATGTCCCCAAATGCTTCTTTACCTTCCGCACTCCAACGGAAAGTAGTCTTACCCTTCATCATGTTGACAATGTGACGGGTTTTCTCTACGAACTCTGTGATAAACCTTCACAGAAAATTCACCTTTCTAAAGAAAGAATGAATTGTAGTCTTACTAGCAGGCAAAGTAAGACTCTGAATAGACTTGACTCTTCCTGAGTCAATTTTAGTGCCTTCCTAAGACACAATGTGGCCAAGAAGCTTACCCTCTGTAACCCCAAAAACTAATTTCTTGGGATTGAGAGAAATACCATTTTGTCGACATCTTTCTAGCACCTGTCGCAAATGATACGCATGATCTTGATGTTGTTTGGAGAAAATAGTCAAGTCATCAAGATATACCACAATGAATTTCCCCATCTCATCTCTGAAAGCGAGGTCCATTGCTCTCTGGAAAGTGGCGCCAACATTGATTAAACCAAAAGGCATCCTACGGTATGCAAAAGTACCCCAAGGTGTTGTGAAAGCAATCTTGTGTTCATCTACTTTCTTGACCTCTATTTGATTATATCCCAAAAAACTGTCTAGCATAGACAGCATCTCCGAACCTGTTACAGTTTGCAACACTTGGTCCATGATGGGTAGGGGGTAGTTATCCTTTAGAGAAGACTGGTTGAGATTCTGAAAGTCAACACAAATACGGATTTCTCCATTCTTCTTTCTTACAGGGACAATATTCGCAATCCAGGTAGAATGGTGGATAGGAAAGATTATCCTTGCATTCAACATTTTCTAGATTTTGGATAGAATAGTACCTAAAATTTTGGGATTGTATTGCCTCTGCTTTTGTTTATGAGGCAATGATCCATCCTTGAGAGGAATTTCATGTTGGACCTCCTTAGGTCTAAAAGACTTAAGGTCGTCGTATAAATATGCCAAGACATCAATATAATGGTGAAGAAGTGTGATGAATTTAAATTTATCATCGATAGTACAACACTTCCCAATGTTGACCATTTTGGGATTTGCCTCAGAACTCAAATTCACTTGTTCAGATTCCATGGACGAATTTGAATCAAGTTGTTATTGCTGTTTAATGTACCTATCATGCTTATCAAACAATTTTTCTAGGGAAACCAAACCTTTTGGAATCTTATTCCCTTTCAGCTGAAGAAACTCCTCCCCAATTTGTGAATCTATTTCAGAAATGTATTCCCGTGGTGGAGACTCACTTCCTTCAAAGTAAAATTCATCAAAGCTATCCGTCTTTTCTAAGAAAGCTATGATTTGATTGTCACTATTGAAAACCTACCAATGATCAGCATTATCTGGCTTGCTTGGTCAGAAAACCAACTCAATCGTGTACTTTTTACCTTTGAAGTCTTTATGGGGAACCATGAGAGTGGCAAAAATAGCTAATGAATCAACATGATCATTAAATTCTCTAGGCACAGTAGAGATGCCAAAAGCATCGAAACCTTCAATGCAATCCCATACACGATTGTGGTAATGTTTCAACCTCTCATTTTTGGTCTAATATAAATTTCTCAGTTGGCAAACGACAAGTTTAGCATCTCCCTGAGCATGAAGATTTTTGATACCTTTAATCTGTGCAACTTCCATGCCGAGTAACAATGATTCATACTCCGCGGTATTATTGGTATTATCGAATTGCAACTTATATGAGAAAGGAAAGATATCACCTTGAGGAGATATCAAAACAACTCTGGCTTTAGAACCGGTAGAAGAACAACTGCCATCAAATTTTAAAACCCAAACATCATTAGAATTTGACCTTTTGAAATTTCTTTGACCAAAAGATTCTTCATCATCAGAAAGAGAAGATTCTGGTATCACTATATTCTCATCTGCACTTTCATCTGAAAATTCCTCTGATTCTTCATTTGAATAATCTAAAACCTCATCAAATGAACTAGAAAGGTCTTCTATGGATAAGAAATAGTTACCCATTCTTGAATATTCAAACAAGATCTGAGCCTTTGGATTTTGAGTTTGGGTAACAATGTATTTTGCCTCCTTCTCAGGAAGCAACTTTTGCATAACTCCTTTAACAGGGATCTTGGCTTCAGATAGGTCCATGTTTAGTTCTCTATCCACATCTTTACAAAAATTGTGCCCAAGCAGAATGCCATAAGAGGCTAGAACATCAGCCACTAGGATGGTCATCTTGATCTTCTTATCTGGAAAGGCTACAAATGCAAATTGGGCATCTTTGATTTGACCCAACAATGGAACTTGCTTATTTTCCATGGAGAAACATCTCCTAAAGGTCTTGTTCAAAGTAAGACTGAGGGCATCTGCCACTTTGGCAGGCATGACATTATCAGAAGCCCCAGAGTCTATTATACAATTGCTCAACTTATGATCATTCACCAATAGAGAAACATAGAAAGGTTCTATTTTCCCTGGGGCAATAAGGGGAGTAGTGACAAGATTATTTTCGGTGGATTTGTTTTTTGAGGAATTATGGGCAACTTTGGGAGAATCTTGTCCTGTAGGGACAGATTTGTTTTTAATGTATTTAGCTAACCTATCAAACTGTTCAAGATTAGCTTGTAAATACTCAACCTCAGACATTTGGATTTTGGTTTTCCTAGCATGATCTATGGTGTCAAATAGCTGAAATGAACTAGATACAGAGGAAGGAAATCCATCATTCTAAGTTTTATTAGGGGTAATACTGGTCTGAGGAACAGAAGTAGAAGACACAGGAGTGTTGGATGTACTTACTTGCTTTTCAAAAACTGGATCCTTTGACTAAAAAGGCAATGGAGTTCCCCATTTGGCAATTGAGATCACCGGCTGAGGTTCCTCTCTTGTCTTTCCTTTATCAGCTTGTTGATTTGACTGGTTTTGGGACCTATTAAAAATAGCATATGCTCCATCGTATACTTCTCCTTCCCTTTCAGCTTCGTCTTGGTAATTCAGAAAGCTAATGGTAGAGTCACCAGCTAATTCTTCTTCTCCTTCTATAAAAAGATTAGCATCATTCTCTTGATCCAACTCAGGTTGGAAAGAATGGTCATGTTCTGCTTCATAATAGCCAACTGTTGAGTTGACTAGCGCTGCTTCAATGGCGAGCTTCCCCTGTGTGGGTGGAAGATGATTTGGTTGCCCTTGATTTCTGACAGCATTGCCTTGATATAAATTGTAGAAAATGTTCTCCTTGGTATATCCCTATAAGGAGGAGTAGACATACCTTGAGACATTTGCCTTTTCAAAGCTAGCAACTCATTTGCTAACTTTTGCACCATAGGATCCGTGGTGCTTGTTGAAGGATTATCAGTAGAGGATTGACCTCTATTTCTATTGGAATCTCTTCTTATATTACCCACAAGGATAAGATCATCTTCAACTTCTGTAGCCAAAATTTGAGCTACAAGAAGGTCTGTAGGGCTAGCCCGCCTTAGTAGAAAACTTACTTTGGGGAGCTGAGTATTGATAAAGAAACACTTAAGATTCTCTATCATTGGCTAAGTGGTTGTAGGAATCCTATTTGTCAGCTTATTGAACTTAGCAATGAAGTCTTCCAAGGTTCATGTGGCTCTTTCTTCATCTGCGTTAGTTGTGCTAACAAGGCATGTGCATCTTCCGTAGGTTTGAATCTGGCTTCAAACTTGGTCTTGAGAGTGTTCCAACTCGTTATAGTTTGAGCTTGAAGATGGTAAAACCAATCTGCAGCAGCACCTTGTAGTGTTTCCACAAAAAGTCTTACTGCTACATCTTCATGTTCCACACCTAACACACTGCAAGCTATGCAAAAAGCTGCAATATGTTCATTCGGGTGGACTTTCCCATCGCCATAGAGCTTAGGAAAAATTTTCCTCGAACTATGAGGTAGTTCATGCAATGGTGGAGTTAAGTTCAAAGGACCAAAAGTGTTACCCCAAGGGCCTTGAGCTGCCATGGTGCGCTAATTAAAGGGTGGAATAACAAACCTTTGTGGAATACGAACAGACAAAACTCTATTAGTACTAGAAGCTTCACCTGGTATTGGAGACCTGGCGTTAGTAGGAGGAAAACTCCTAGTTTGCTAAAGTCGGGGTCATAGAGGCAAAAGACCAAAGTTATTTTGCTACATCAACTCAAATATAGGATCAATAATACCTTGTGCTCTCTTACTTCTTGTATAACATGAGTCTGCCAGAATGCAATGTACTCAACAAAATTTTGAAAAATCTTGAGACAATGGAAAAGAATTGTAGTGCTTCAACTCAAAGCGTGAGGCTTCAAGTTGCGCGTTCCTTCCCTAGTAGAGTCACCAAAAACTGTTGGGTGAATATTTTGTCTTCAACTAACTGAAGACAAAATGGTTATATCAACCATAGTGTAATGAGATAAATCTCTCTTCTCAGCAAGGGGAGGTTCCCTATTAACTATCACAAACTTATTTATACTAAGAACTAATTTTAGGGTAAGACCATGTCATCCATTTCTCTTTTTTTAGAAATAATGTTTACAATATAAAAGAGCACTTTCACAATATGAATCTGAATAACCAAGAAAACCATGAGAGCACAAAGTCTATCATTGCTCCTTTTATTGATTTACAATTTAGAACTAAGTAGGATAAGGTGCAGCTCAAAGTCTTCACCGAATGCTACGATAAAATATATGACCACAAAAGATAATAGCAGCTCAAAGTCTTTCCAATATCTTTCACTTCAAAACATAAAATCACAAACTAAAGATAATTGTTGTAGCACAAAGTCTCCAAAATCATCTTTAGAACATCTCCCAGATTATTCACACTCACACTATAATTTGATCAAGTAGATAAGATAGTATAAGGAAAAGGACATAAGAACAATTTCCAATACACCACAAGTTATTCCAATGCAAAGATTGAACGATCACTTGCTTTTCTATTCACTTGATAAAATATGATTTACAATTTGAACACAAAGTCTTAAAATGCTCTTCAATTTGGCAGAGTTTTGCTTCAATAACTAAAAGATAAAAATTACAAAAGAGGCCCTCTTTATTTATAGTGAGAGGCCTTGAGAAATTCTAGGAAAATCCTAACTACTTTGACTTATTCAACAAAAGAGTCCTATTTGACTTGGGACTTCCTTTGTCTCACATGTAATTACATATTGAAAAATTACATATGAATATGTCCATGACAAAATTCAAATTACATTAAAATATCAAAAATAAACTAAGGCATTTGAAAAGGAACTTTAGCTGCCACCATCATTCTTTTTCAAAAAGTCTTTGTACATGGCCTGTATAGCTGCCATCTCACATGTATCTCACTTTGTTGTATTTTCTAAGATAGTGCGGGCCTAGAGAACTGCATCTTTCACTGCCTTTATCACCTTCTCATGCTTGTCATGGTTGTCCTTTAGGTTCTCAAAAGTTGAATGCTGATCATAGAGGTTTCCATAGAAAGTACTGAGGGCACTTCATCTTTGAATTTCTATTGAACCATCTTTTCAAAGGAGCTTAACATTTCATCTATTGAAAGGAACTTATGACCTTCACCTGTGAGAGTGCATGGGAGTTCTTCCAATCTGTGTAAAAGCATGACATCACTGTCTTCACTATTTTCACAAGTTTGGCATAAGTTATCAAGCAATCCTTTTACTATATTGATACGATGAACAAGTGACTCCTTAATTTTAAGATATGATTCCCGATTTGAGATGACCCCAATGGCAATCAAATTCTTTATCTTAATATTTTTCATCTCTATCCACTCCTCCAAGCTCTCTTCCTAATCCTGCGGTTCTTGAGAAAGTAAGTCAACCATGTTATCAAGCTCAGCTTTTGCTTTCTCCATCTTTTCTTTTCTTTCTACAGTAGTTTTCAGCAGAATTCTTCCCTGTGCTAGCAACCGCTCCACAATGTCTCCAACCACTTTCCCTCTAGCCTAAATTTTCCTTACCTTTTGAATTAAGGGATCTTCAATAGTTACCGCCATGGGCTCAACAATTTCTGATGATTTTACTATCTTTTGGAGAACAGCGGCAAGTTGTTCTGCTTTAGCTATGTACTGCTCTTTCTCCTTCTTGACTTCATCATATTTCTCAAGAAAACTACTGGTAGTAGTTTGAAAATCTTCCTTAAGACCTTCATGAGTTATTTTTCCCAACTCAACTCTTGAAACAACATAATCACTCATATCAAAAGTATCAAGAGTAGCATCCTCTGGTGGCTTGGCAATCTCTGCATACCTGATTCCTTTTTCATTGATAAGCCTAGAAACAATCTTAGGCTTCTTCTTCAGAGCTTTTGACTTCAAAGGCAAAAGCTTCTCTATGTCAATTTCATCTGGTGAAATTGCTTTCTTTTTCCTCTTTGGGGTATATGCGGACAGCCATGGAGGTAGCGTAGAAGCACCAACATTTGGGGAAGAATCAACCACTTGTTTTGCCGGATCCATGTTTATACTTGTTATTGTAACAATAGGACTAGTAGGGGTAAATATAGTAGTAGTGTCAACAACCTTTTCAGAACTATCTAGAAAATTTTCTAACACTGTATGTTCACCAATATCAAAACATGGGGAAGACAAACTAGCAATGGACCCAGATGAATCAAACATTCCAAAACTTGTTCTTAATGAAGGGGGAGTATTATCAGAGGAAACAACCAAAATAGGAGAAACAGAGGTATTTGAAATTGTGGAAAAAACACCAGAAATAGGAACATGGAGCTAAGATTTAGAAACTTGGGATTCTGATGGAAGGTCCTTCTATGGAGAAAATCGTGAATCACCAGGTTGTTCCTACTCTACATTCTCATCTTTACCTTGTTCTGTTTCTTCTTCCTCAACAGGATTTTCAGTTACTTCCGCTTTCTGTGCAACCTTAGATTTCTCAATATTTTTTGTTCAATTTCAACATCTTCAATATCCATCTACTCAACATTAGTGTCTTCAATACTAGATTCAGCCACGTTAGAGATCCCTACAATCTCCTTCTTCTTCCCTCCCTTAGAAACAAACTTGATTTTTGGCTTACATATTTTGGAAGATGAAGGAGTATTGCTCTTATTTTTGGTTCTGTTCTCCACTTTCTTTCTTGTTTGCTCCTGAACTTCAGTCTCTGACCCTGTAAGAAATTCTTTCAAACTAATACCTTTACTTTCCAACCATATGTTTGTATTAGCCAAGATTGGCTGAAATCTTTTCCTTATAGAAGTCTCCTCTTTGATTGACCATTTGACCTCTGGAAGAGGTGAGGCTTCAACATTTTTAGTATTATACTTAGGATCTAGAACATTCCCATCATCTTCCATTCCCTCTGGAATATCAGCAAGGCCCAACTCTTCTATCTAACTCAAATGAAGTCTGCAAAAATCCAACTTCCTAACCTCATTTTGTGTCCTGAGGTCAGCCCAAATATCTTCCACCATAGGCATATGGAAAGTTGACTTCCTTTTCATTTTATCTTCTACCCTCCTAAAGTGAAAACGGTCCCTTTTCTTGAAAGTTTTCATAGTGACCAGCTGCATTTCAGAATCAACTGTTTTTGCCTTGGTAGCTGACTGAACTGAGTACCTTCCAATTTCTACAGGAAATTTTATCCCTGACTTTTTCAGCTCCATTTGTTTATTATGTACCTCAATCAACTGCCTACATAATTCCATGAGAACAATCTAGTCACTGGGATATCGTGGAAGTATATAAGGGTAACCAAGATAATACCCTACTTTGAGATATGTGAAAGTAGGAAACTATAAGAACAAGCAGCTAAAAGCATTTACAACTTCCCAAGATTCATCTGAAACCCTCTTTTGAACAAGCTCATTGTCCCATAAGCACATAAACACTGAAAAGAAAGTGTCATTAACCCTACAGAAATGATGGATTGATCCTTTTAGTGTGACTTGAGGATAACATTTATATACAGGGACCAATCTCCTATCACCAACCTGAGTAAGACCGGGAAAGCTCCTCATGCTAGTAGCAGCATAGACCATATATGAAGTCATATAGAACTTGAAACTAGTATTGACCTTCATCAATTGTTCATGCAAAGCATTACTGATCTGCTCTCCCTAGAATATTTTCTGTGTGCCCTAAAGAATCACCTTGATGTATGTATACATCCATTCCTGAAATTTGGAAGAAGAGAGTCCTCTGACACAACTCAAAAGTGTGATCAAGTCACAAACTTCCTCAACAAAGTCACTCCTCGGGATATCTTTCGGCCATCTGGTCAGATTGCTCTGAGGAATCTTCAACCATTTACTGTTTATGTATATTCTTGCGGCTTCCACATCTTCATCATAATCTCTTTGCCCTTGAGCAAAATCAATTTGTCCAACATTTTCAACAGGAGGACACATGAAGATTTTGTCAAGAAATTCTGCATCTAATCTCAAAATCACATTCCCTTGGGAATCTGATACAGTCCTATCATCCTTGTTGTAATGACTAGCTACCTGAAGAACAAACTCAGGGTTATGGACAGCCACTGGAAAGGAAGCAACCAAATGGATATTACTATCAACGATCTTCTGCATATGTCTAGAAGGATTGGTCTATTTGGTCCTGTCTACGAACTCTACCATATCCACATGCCCTATTTTCGTATCTCTGATTTCATCAACATTAGACTATACTAAAGTGACAGGGAATACCCCTTGGTATTTGTACTTCATAACTTTAGCCTTGGATGGAGACGACTCCGACATCAGCTTTGGAGAGAACTCTAGAAAAGATATCAACCATGGACATTTGTCGAAAACTGCAAAAAGCCATGATCTCACAGTTAGGGGAAAAATGGGTAAACTGGGATTACTGCAATTTGATGATCATGAACAGGGAAATATGCGTTGAAGGGCTTGAGTGTACGCAAATCGAGGTAAAAGGTGAAAGTGGATTAACAGGCTTTGAAAGGCAAATTTTCCCAGTGTTAGGAAAAATTTAGGAAAATGTGCAAGGGCGGTCAAAATGACCGCTCCTACATGGAGGACCATTTACTTATGTAAAGTCAATCGAATTGACTGCTATTACATGTGTTTAGAAAAGGTTATTACAACGCACGTGCAAATTCGGCGAAAAGGACCGCTTTTGCATGTATTTGGGAAAATATATGTTTAGATGTAGAGGCGGTCAAAATGACAGCCCTTACATCAGGGTAAAAATTGCAAGTCTTTGAGGCACATGCAAAATCAGCAAAAAGGACCGCCGATGCATGTTTGAAAGAAAACCCGATGTATAGTCAGTCAAATTGACCACTACTGTAGGTGTTTTTGAAAACTCCAAGTTATATGTGTAAGAGCGGGAGTTTTGGCCGCTCCTGCACATTGGGAGGTAATACATAAAGTTCATGTAAGGGAAGCAGTTTTAACCACCCTTACATGTATGTGGGGTAGTCCGAAAGCAAGGTGTATGTGTCAGTCATTTCACCGACCATACATACAACAAAAAAAAATCCTAAGACACCGTCGATAGAAAATACCGACTACACACAAGTAAAAAGAAAACCTAAATTCTTGTAAGGCAATGAAACCTTCAACAAAATGAAAATGAACTGAAAACCCAAAACTATTAAGACCTGGGGTTTAATAGAAACATATGAATTTAAAATAAAACTAGGGTTTTAAAAATACAACTAGAGGACAATTTTGAACAACGATACGAACACTATTTACCATTAACAAAACCTCAAACATAAAGAGGAAATAAAACAAACTTACCTGTATAAATGCGAAGAAGAAACACGAGAGCTTCAGTAAGATTAAATCTGTGGAAGCTAGAAAGCATCGGCTTCAAGATCTCTCCAAGGCTTAGGTAAGATGAATAATCGAAAGTAAAACAAGATACTAATTAAAAACAATTTAAAGCAAATCAAAGATTGCCCAAATCCAAAAATTAAAGGTGCAATAAATACACATGAGTTAATATAAATGCAAGGAAAAAGATGCACCATCGGCCAAAAATGCCACTCTCGCATGAAAGAAGGAAGAGGATGTAAGGGCAGGTAAAACCACCACTCTTACATCTTCATAAGGGAGAACTGACATGCATGGGCGGTGATTTTTGCCGCCCATACATATTACTCAAAAACATGCATGTAAAAGCGGCGAAATGGGCCGACATTACACTTTGAAACATCAAGGATATGCAAGAGCTGTATTTTTAACCGCTTATGCAAATGAAGACTCAAAAACCTACTAACACCCTAAAATGATCAAAATTGATATTTTGATCGATTTGCAACCTAATCGATTTGTACGAATTTCATGGAATTGACTTAAGGGAATGTCACAAACTATTCTAGGATGTCAAATGACTTTGCACGAGACCAAGAGTACTTGTCTTGATTTGTGAACTTAGAGTGTAGGCTACAAAATGGACAAGTTTCGTAGGGGTTGTCTACAAAAATGAGCGTAGCTGATTTTGAGAACGACAGACTTATAGTTGCTTCCTCTGTCATAGACATATCTTGCTTTTGTATTTTTGTAGTCTTACCCATACTAGAGGCTTTCTTGGTTCCGAAGGCCTCTGTAACCTCAGCTTTCATCCTTGTCACTTCTTCATCAAACTCAATTTCTTCTTCATCCTTGCTCCCTACAGTGACATACAGTCTTCTTCCCTTCATTTTCTTCCTCTTTCTATCTTTGACAGTAGATTTCCTTGATGTTTTCTCTATACTCACTGATGGTGTGGCACCAGAGGAGGTGGCAGTGCTCCTTGTGGATCTCTGAGTCTTTTCAGGCTTGTTTTGTTTCACTAGAAATTGTACCGATTCACTCTTGTTTTTCTTTTTCTGCTTTCTTTGCTCTTTCCCTTACTTCTTTCAGTTGTTCTTTGGTAATACCATACCTTGCAGCAATTTCTTCAACTTCTCTTCTCACTTTCCTCATGGACTCTGGCTTCCTAAGTTCAACATACAGTTTTATAGATAGTTCCTCATATGTGCTAAATCTTTCTTCCTTTGTGTCCTTAGGTTTTCTTAGCATGTGTTGGGCATAGTTATCCAGTACTTGAACATCCACTTCATATCCCATGGGGATGATCCAAACTGTTCTGGGCTCAACAACTTCCATTAAACATTGGTCCTTGGTGACCATGAAACAGATGCTATCCTTGTATTTTTCAACAATTGTCCTAGGTATTCTTTCCCTTGACTACATCATGTTCTGAAAGTTCTTGAAAAACCCCCATAGAGCTAGTTTTTACTCATTATGACTACCTAGGTTACTAAGACAGTTTCTTATTTGAACAGGTATTGGTTGATTACTTAACAAAATCAGGCCCTTGTGGTTTGGGAACTCATTCAAAAATAGAAGAATAAACAGACAATAAGCGTACCAAATTTGAAAGGATAGTTCTTGCTTTCCTTGATCTTTTTCAGGTTATCCATTAATTAAACTCTTAGCAGCTCACACAAGTCATAATCCGCATTCTCTTTGATCATTTGGTATGATGTGTAAATGGCCATACCTAAGATAGAATTTTCTCTACTTGTGAAGTAAATATTGTAACCTATGACCATTGAAGCAAACTTTACTGCAAGATCAATGATATCATTTGTTGTCATTGCCCCTTTTATCAAATTGGGCTCTGGTGGCATCTATAAAAGTTCGATTCTTGACTTCCTTCAATAATGGCACACCTCCAGTGGAATTTAGTCTAGTGACTACTTGAATTGCATCTTTTGTTATCTTAAAGGGTTGCCCCTTCCCTAACCACATGAACACGTCATGAATCCTACTTAGCACGTATCGAACCCATTTGTCTTCAGCAAATGTAGGAAACTCTACATACTGGATGAATTTCTTTTTTTCTAGGATTTTGTATTCTTCCTTCAGATGAAATTGACCATCACTTAAATGATTTTGATATAAGTCTATGAATTTACTATCGTCGTGCTCATCTAGGGCAACATGAATATATGCCCTAACGTCTTCCACATATAAAACTCCACTTGGTATGCTTGAAAATGCACCCATCTGATCAACTTCAGTTTCTTTATGAGGATGTTTCTTGAATTTGGGTTGTGGTCTTTCAGTAATATCAACAACTAAAGAGTTTGTCATTTCTCACAGTCAGGTTAATGGGATAAATACCTTGTTTCTGTGTGTTAGGGTTTCCTTTCTTTGAATTACTCCAATCTATTCAAATCTTGGTCGATGTTGCTCAAATTCTACCTCAATCTCTTTGAATACCTAATAGCTTCAAATGCAAAGTAATTTTGAAACTGAACAAGTTCCTTTTTATCCTTCATGCGATTTGACCTAGTCGGCATTAAATGCTCATTCCCAAAAATTTGTTAAACCCTTCACTGTAGAATACAGTCAATTAGGATTGCTCCGCAATACTCTGCATTAGATCTCTTTCTTCCAGAATTTTTTTCTAGGGATTTTTCATGTCAGATTCTACAACATATCTCTATGCTGGATTCTAGCACCAACTTTCTAGCTAGGGGATTTAGATTTTTAACGCTGCTCCCCCTAAGCCAGAGCTCTCAATTTACTTCCCAAAGGAAGTGTCTACACCAGATGCTGGTGTGTGGGTCCATCCTTAACCTCATTTACATCCTTTTTAATCCAGATCATACTTATCTCATTCTTAGTTTTCATTGGATCAACCTTTTCTTTTCCCTTAACATTCCTCTACTCTGTTTTTCTTTCTTCAGCATAGTAATTTCTCTTCATATTCTTGCTTCTGCAAAATCTTGCAACATGTCCAAATTTGTTGCAATTGAAACATACAATGTTTCCTTGTCCTTGATTTCTTCCTCTGAATGAATTCATCCTTAGTCTACATTGATTAGCCATATGTCCAAATCTATTGCATGTGAAATACTTGCCATTGAAGAATTGGCCATTCCTAGAATAGTTTGGCATATTTCTTGACACACTTTTGCACTCATTTACTTTATGACCAATCTTCTTGCAATTCAAACATTTACCAGAGAAGGAAGGAACATTTTGATTCATTCTACTTCTACACTGAGTAGTCCTATGACCATACTTATTGCATTTAAAATAGTAACCATTGAAGGATCGACACCTCTGAGCATTTGGCTGTCTGATCGGAGGTCTTCTAGGTCTTCTTCTTTGATTTCTGAATTGGTATCCTATGTTTTGCTTTGACTCAATGTTTATTTGACTAGATTTTGAACTTTCTCTTTTCTCAAATCCCAAACCTTGCTTCTCATTAGCACTCTTCTAGCTAGCAATCATTTCATCAAGCTTTGTAGTACTTATCTTGAATTTTTCTTCAAATCTCTTGGCCTTTCCAGGTCTCTTTTTAGACTTACAATTTCTTTTTCAAGTTTGGCACAATCTTTTGATCTTCTCTTCATAATTAAATTCAGATCATCTTCTCCTTTTGTTCTTTCTATAACTTCTGCTTCCAAATCATTCAAGGCTTCATTTGCTAATATCAATTGTGTTGGGAATTAAGGTGTCTCAACCTTCGTAATTCCTTGGATTATTTCATTGTATTTATTTATTTATTTCCTATTATTGTAATTAGGATGCAAATCCTTATTGTCATCTTGTGGGAGTTGGCATGGTGATGTGTCATCCTACATGGAAGGTGACCACATGTAAATTTGTCCTCACATGAGGAGATAGGCATCCCACTTAGTGGTAAGAATATTTTGCCATGTGTCAGCATCTTGGAGAGTGTGTAAGGGAATATTGACCAAAACGGTTATGACAAATTCCTATGACAAATCTATGATGCGTAAGAGTCGTAAATGGAAGATTCTATAATAGGTGAAGACATGTGTCACAAGGCATCTTGGAAGAAGGAATCTTTGGTCACCCCAAGGAGGGTTATGACATGTTGTAATAGAATATGCTATTTTTAGCCTGTGTATGACAGATTCTCTTACAGTTGTAAGATATGACAGCTATGACGGATTCTATGACAGTCGTAAGAGTATCTGTCATTGCCCAACTTGGGAATAGGTAACCTCTTTGGGATGGAGTGATATGACAAGTGTCATGAACATTCTACAATGTTGGACAAGTGTCCCTAGGTGTGGATTTTGGGCCATGAGGCCATGTTGGATGCCCATCTCAAGATAGGCTTATTTTTGTCTTGTATCTTCTATATAAACAGGTGCTTTTGAGAGGAGATGTATTATGAGATTGATAGGTATTGTTAGGCTGTCAAATTGTCTCCAGATACAAGTGTTGAAGATTCCTGAGAGCTTGCATTGAAAGTGTATTGTAAACCATTACAATTTTGATAATACATTGTGCAGGTTTTGGAGTGTGGGGTTTTTCACCCGATAAGGGTTTTCCCCACGTTATATCCTATCTCTCTCTTCTTCTATCTTACATTCTTGTGTTGTGTATTGTTGCAATATCTCCATTGTTGTGTTAAACATTATGTAATTGTAAAGGTTAAAAAGAATTTACACTCATCTCTCCTCATTAGATTAGTGTAGGAACTGATTTCTGCACACCTAGCTTCCTTTCAGTTGGTATTAGAGTTTGATCACATTTGGTCCTAGTTGTTGGGTAGGGGATTTTTGAGCTAATCTTAGGTTGAGTGGGAGATTTGTGCAGAGTATTCTATAATCTTGTTGCAAGAAGTGTTGTTATATGGAGCCTAATCAGACTCGGAGGTCACTTTTATTGGCACGGTTTCCCCCAAAATCATTTAACGGGGTCAAGGGGCAACATTATTATTATTATTATTTTATAAAGGCATCAGGAGTTATTTTTCTATTGGATGACATAAAAAAACCCTATTTTTGTAACTAACATAAGGCTTGATAAAAGTGGCTATGGGTTAAGATTTATGTTGATGTATTGTAGCATTTTGCACCGGTATTGAGTTGCAAGGATTGCTAGTTGTAATCGGTTTGATTTACTGGATAATAATATTGGACTCTTTGTTGGTGGATGTAGCCTAAGTTTGGGTGAACCACATTAAAAACTTATCTCTCGCTGTTATTATTTCTGTGTATTTTCATTCCTCTATTTAATCTTTATTTGCATTTAATTGATATCTTATGTCAGCTAACCCTAACAAGTGGTATCAGAGCTAAGTTGTGGTCGATTATCATCTGCAGGAAGGTCTCACAATTGAGTGGGAGTCTCATGATTGAGTGGGAGCAATGGTAGATGAGGGTAAATTGAAGGTAAACAAATTCAATGGGTAGAACTATTAGTTATGGAAGATGCAAATAGAGGATTATCTCTATCAGAAGGATTTATGGAGGCTGTTGGAAGGAATAGCCAAGAAACCGGCAGCAATGACTAATGAGGATTAGAATCTTCTAGATAGAAAGGCACTGGGAACCATTCGGTTGTGCCTAGCACCATCTGTGGCATTCAATATAACAGAAGCAATGACAACAAATGAATTGATGAAAGTTTTGGCTAAATTGTATGAAAAACCCTTAGCCTCAAATAAGGTATTTCTCATGAAGCATTTGTTTAATCTGAAAATGATTGAAGGTGGATCTGTGATAGATCATTTAAATGAGTTTAATATAATTGTCAGTCAGTTAACTTCTGTAAAAGTAAAATTTGATGAAGAGGTGAGGGCTCTCTTGGTTTTATGTTCTTTGCCAAAAAGCTGGAATAGCTTGGTAATGGCTATAAGTAACTCTGTCTCTGGTTCACACACTTTGAAATTTGATGATGTTGTTGGTGTTATCCTTAGCGAGAAAATGTGATAGAAAAGCTTAGGAGGGTCCACATCAGGTAGTGTTTTGAATGTAGAAAGCAGGGGTAGATCAAAGGAGAGAGGAAAAGGTTCTAGAGGTCATGGGAAGTCATGAGGAAAATCAGAGGACAAAAGGTCCCAAACCAGAGGATAGAAGGATTGTTGGTACTGTGGGAAACTAGGTCATCTAAAGAAAGATTGCTGGTCTCAGAGGAATAAAGAAGGAGACAAACAAGAAGACAATAAGGAGGCAAATGTGGTAAGTAATAAATCTGAAGATGATGCTTTGATTCTTTCCCTAGATAATCCTGATGATTCATGAGTTTTAGATTCAGGGGCCTCATTCAATGCTATGCCCCATAGAAGTTATTTTCTTGATTATGTCCAAGGGGATTTTGGGCTGGTTTATTAGGGAGATAATGAACCTTGTCAGATTGTTGGAAAGGGAAGAATCAAGATTAAGTTGTAGAACAAGAATCATTGGCTACTACAAGAGCTAAGGCACGTTCCAAGGCTGAGTAGGAATTTAATTTCAACAAAGCAGCTAGCTGATGAAGGTTTCATTATTACATTTACCAATAAAAATTGGAAGGTTTCAAGAGGTGCCTTAATAGTAGAAAAAGGTGTTAAAGTAGGCACCTTATATCTTTGTACAGGTCATACTATTCCTTCTACTTTAGCTGTTGTAGAGAAAAAAATAAACAGGTTCAGGAACAGTTGCTGCAGGTTCGCAAGAAGAGACTGAAATAATTGTTGTAAGTTCTGAGACAGCACTGTGGCATAACAGACTTGGGCATATGAGTGAAAAAGGTATGAAGATACTTCACTCTAATAAATCTTTACCAGGTCTAAAATGTATTAATATGGATCATTTATGTGAAAGTTGTGTGTATGGCAAACAAAAGAGAGTCAGTTTTCTCAAAGATGGGAAGCAAAAGAAAGATGAAAAGTTGGAGCTTGTGCATATAGATGTATAGGGACCAGCTTAGGTATCTTCTCTCAATGGCTTTCGGTATTATGTTACATTCATAGATGACGCAACTAGGAAGGTTTGGATTTATTTCATTAGGCAGAAATCTGATGTATTTGAAACATTTAAGAAATTGAGAAGCTTGGTTGAGAATGAGACGGGTAAGAGATTAAAATGTCTCAGATCTGATAATGGTGGTGAGTATTGTAGCAAAGAATTTGAGGATTATTGTTCCTTTAATGGAATTCGTAGGCAAAAAATGATTCCAGGGACTCCACAGGAAAATGGAGTGGTTGAACGCATGAATAGGACAATAATGGAGCGTGCAAGGACCATGAGATTGCATGCTGGGCTGCCTTTAAACATGTGGGCAGAGGCTGTTAATACCGTTGTATATTTAATTAATAGCTAGGTCCTTCAGTTCCTTTGGGCTGTGGTATTCTAGAGGGAACATGGAAAGGTAAGAAGGTGAGTTATTCTTTTCTCAAAACCTTTAGATGTGAAGCATTTACACACGTAGATTCTAAAAATAGAACCAAGCTAGATGCAAAATCAAAAAAGTGTACCTTCGTTGGATATGGCATTGATAAATTTGGTTATAGGCTTTGGGATTTTGAAAATTAGAAAATTGTGAGAAGCAGGGATGTTGTATTCAATGAGAAGGTGATGTACAAAGATCAGTTGCAGCAGCATGAGAAGAAAGAAAAGGATTATGTGGTGCTAGATGATACTCAAGATAATGATGCTCTAGTGGTTTCTCATGCTCCGCAATAGAAACAAGACATACCACAAACTCCAGTGAATGTTAGATGGTCAACAAGGCTAACTAGACCTCCTCAACAGTTTTCTCCCTCTTTGTATTCTATTTTGTTAATAGATGCTGGTGAACTGGAAGGGTATGATGAAGCTATGCAGGTGGATACAAAAGTTCAGTGGGAGCTTGCAATGACAGAAGAAATGGACTCCTTGCTGAAAAATCATACTTGGGAATTATGTAAGTTACCAGCAGGTAAAAAGGCTTTACCAAACAAATGGGTTTATAGGATGAAAGAGGAAGATGGAGGTAAGAAAAGATTTAAATCCAGGTTAGTCGTAAAAGGATTTACATAGAAAAAGGGCATTGATTTTGATGAGATTTTTTCTCTAGTTGTTAATATGACTTCTATTCGTACTATTTTAAGTATTGTGTTACTGAAGATTTGCATTTGGAACAACTACATGTGAAAACTGCCTTTCTCCATGGTGATTTGGAGGAGGAGATATATATGGAACAACCCTAAGGATTTGAGGTCAACGGTAAGGAGAAATTGGTGTGCAGATTGAAGAAGAGTTTGTATGGCCTGAAACAAGCACCTCGACAATGGTATTTAAAATTTGATAGTTTTGTGGTTGAGCAAGGCTACAGCTGGTGTAATTATTATTATTGTGTTTATTTTAAGAGGTTGGATAATGATAGCTACATTATTTTATGTTTATATGTTGATGACATGCTTGTAGCAGGGTCTAACATGGATCACATAAGAAAGTTAAAACAACAATTAGCACTATCATTTGCTATAAAAGATTTGGGGGCAGCAAAACAAATCCTCGGTATGAAAATTTGCAGAGATAGGAAGAATAGAAAATTAACTCTATCGCAGGCTAATTGTGTTAAAAAGGTGTTGCAGAGATTCCATGTGGAGAATGCAAAAGTTGTTAGCACACCTTTGCCTAGTCATTTGAAATTGACTAAGGAGATGTGTCCTAAAACACAAGAGGAGGCAGAAAAAATGTCCAAGGTTCCATATGCTTCAGCTATAGAAAGTTTAATGTACTCCATGGTATGCACAAGACTGGATATTGTACATGTTGTAGGAGTCGTAAGCAGGTATATGAGTCATCCCAGATTGGAGCATTGGAATGCAGTAAAATGGATTCTCAGATATTTGAGAGGCTCTAATACTAATTTAGTAGGCTATGTAGACTCAGATTTGGCAGGGGATATTGATACCAGGTGGAGTACTATAGGTTATCTTTTATGTAGGTGGGACAGCAGTGAGTTGGATCTCACGGTTGCAAAAGGTGGTTGCTCTATCCACCATGGAGGCAGAGTATGTAGCTGCAATAGAGGCAAGCAAGGAGATGATATGGATGCAATCTTTCATGGAAGAATTGGACAAACAACAAGCTAACAGTTATTTGTTTATGGATAGCCAGAGTGCCATACATCTTGCAAAGAATTTTGCCTTGCATTTAAAGACCAAACACATACAGTTGAGGTATCATTTCATTCGATCGGTGTTGGATGATGGACAATTACAGCTAGAAAAGATATATATAGATGAAAATCTAGTGGATATGTTTACAAAGGAAGTAACAAGGGAGAATTTGAGCTCCTCTTTAACTTCGGTTGGTCTTCAAGACTGAAAATAATAAAATCAGAACAGCAGGGTCCAAGGTGCTTATTTCCAGTGGGAGCTACTGGGTCAACGGTGTTATGATCAGTCTCCAAGTGGGAGATGATATGGTGTGGAGTCTAATTAGTCTCCAAGTGGGAGATTATTGTTATATGGAGCCTAATCAGACTCGAAGGTCACTTTTATTGGCTCGATTTCCACCTAAATCATTTAACGGGGTCAAGGGGCAGCACCCCTTGCAAGGGTTTGGGGGCAGCGCCCCCGAGACGGGTTCAAGGGGCATTATTATTATTATTATTTTATAAAGGCGTTGAGAGTTATTTTTCTATTGGTCAACATAAAAAAACCCTATTTTTGTAACTGACATAAGGCTTGATAAAAGTGACTAAGGGTTACGGTTTCCGTTGATGTATTGTAGCATTTCGCAGTGGTATTGAGTTGCAAGGATTGCTGGTTGTAATCAGTTTGATTTACCGGATAATAATATTGGACTCTCTGTTGGTGGATGTAGCCTGAGTTTGGGTGAACCACGTTAAAAACTTGTCTCTTGTTGTTATTATTTCTGTGTATTTTCATTCCTTTGTTTAATCTTTATTTGCATTTAATTGATATCTTATGCCGGCTAATCCTAATAGGAAGGAGATGGCAAGCACATCTGGAAGATTAGAGGTGGAGAAATTTAATGGCATAAATTTTAAGTTATGGAAACTTAAGATGGAACACAAGCTTGTTGATCAAGACCTATGGGAAACCGTATCCGGTGTAAATCCAACCGAATGGCACAAGCTAATTAGGATCTCAAAGATCAGAAGGCTAAGGGTCTCATCAGACTTAGTCTAGCTGATTCTGTCATGTTGAATGTCCATGAGGAGAAGACCACGAAAGACCTTTGGAAGAAGTTGGGTGATGTTTATCAGGCCAAATCCCTAGTGAACAATCTTTTTCTGATAAAGAAGTTGTATTCTTTGAGGATGGAGGATGGTGGATCTATTGCAGATCACCTGAATGCTTTCAACATGTTAGTTGCACAATTGACATCCAATGGTGTGAAGATGGAGGAGGAGGATCCTTGTATGACCTTTCTTTGTTCCTTGCTGGACTCGTGGGATCATCTTGTTATGGCTATTGGGAGCACCACATCCACTTTCAAAATGGATGAAGTGGTATCTTTGTTATTATCTGAAGAGATGCAGAGAAAGTCTTCTGAAGCAGCCAAAGAGGCTCTTGTGGTTCGTCAAAGACCCAAGGAGAAAGGGAAAAAGAAGGACAAGAAAACTGAGGACAGATCCAAATCTCATGGGAGATCCAAATCTCCTGGAAAGTCTAAGGCTCTCTGTTGGAACTATGGAAAAACTGGGCATTTCTGAAAGGAATACAAAGAGGAAAAGAAAAAATAAGAAGAAGAATGTCCCAAATTCAGATTTTGACAAGTCACAAGATGATGGTGATGCCTTCATCACAGCCCTAGCCACCCATGCATCTGATGATGTGTGGTTGATTGATTCAGGTGCATCATTCCACAAGACCTCGCATCAAAGCTGGTTCATGAAGTATGAAGAGTTTGATGGTGGAAGAGTGTACCTAGGTGATGATTCTCATCTAAAAATTGTTGTTCGTGGAAGAGTCTCAATTCGATTCCCTGATGGACGAGTGAAGGGGATCACTAGGGTTATGCACATCCCATGCTTGGCACAAAACTTGCTTTCTATAAGTATGTTGAATGATGCAGGTGTGCAGGTTATCTTTTTGAATGATGGATGCAAGATGACTAGAGGATCTATGGTGCTTGTAAAGGGTACTTGGAGAGGTACTCTATTTCAGCTAGAGGCATGCACTTCATAGTGAAATAGTTCTTCTGACTCAAAGAAAAGAGTTGCAGTCACTTCATCCCCACCATCTGAACAAGCAGTGAAGAAATTTGTTGTAACAAATTCTGATAGTAGTGCATCTTGTGTACCTAAGGGTGCTCGTGCTTTGGAAGTTAAGCTTCCTACTAAAAAGACAATGTTATGACATATGAGATTTGGCCACATTGGTGAGAAGGGTCTTAGAACCTTGAAAAATAAAAACCTCATTGAGGGGTTAAATGATTGTAATCTCGAGTTTGACTTTTGCAAACATTGTATATATGGAACGCAAAACCGTGTTCAGTTTTACTCTAGTTCTCACAAGTCTTCTGGTGTGTTGGACCTTATTCATTCTGATGTGTTTGGTCCTGTTAGTGTTCCTTTAATTTTCAAATCTGTATATTTTGTATCTTTTATAGATGATTACAGTAGAAGGACATGGATTTATTTTCTCAGAAGCAAGAATGAAGTCTTTAGTTGGTTCAAAGAGTTTAAATCTTTTGTTGAGAATTAGACTAGTAAAAAGATTAAGTGTTTGAGAACTAATAACGATGGTGAGTTTTGTTTGACAGAGTTTGATAAGTTCTGTAAAGAGCAAGGGATTGAAAGACATAAGACAACTCCATACACCCCGCAGCAAAATGGAGTTGCAGAGAGGATGAATAGGACACTGATGGAGAGGGCTAGGAGTATGCTTAGTGGAGCAAGCCTCGAACAAAAGTTTTGGGCTAAAGTTGTAGCCACTACCTGCTACCTAGTAAATATGTCTCCTACATCAGCTCTTGTTGGTAAGACACCTATGGAGGTGTGGTCTAGTAAGAAGCCTTCAATTAGACATCTTCCTATTTTTGGTTGTAAGGCATATGCACATGTGCCTAAGGAGAAACAGTCTAAATTGGAGAACAAGTTTGTTAAGTGTATTTTTATTGGCTATGGTATCGGTGTGACAGGATACAAGCTTTGGGATCTTGTGGCTGAAAAAGTGTTGTATAGTAGAAGTGTTATCTTCATAGAGATAACACCTTCTCTTGTTGTTCTATAGTTAGAAGAAAAAAAAAAGAAAGAGGATGTGGTTTAGTTTCCTTCTACCCCTGAGAATACAGAAGTGATAGACCCTATGAGACCTGATGATGAGGAGAGCTCTAGCAGCTCTAAAACATTAGAAGAAGAAGCAGAACCTCAACCTCAACTTTTGAGGAGGTCTACATGAACAAGGAACCAACCTGATAGGTTTGGTTATTCATTGCTTGATTCTAATTGTGATTTTGCCTTGCTTACTAACACTGATGAGCCTAGAACTATGACAAAGGCTATGGGCATGAAAGATGCAGGTTCCTAGAAAGGAGGCCATGGAAGATGAGATGGCTTCTTTGGAAAAGAACAAAAAATGGGACTTGGTGCCTTTGCCTGAAGGACAGAAACCTCTTGGGTGCAAATGGGTGTTCAAGAAGAAATTCGATGCAAATGGCAGTGTTGAAAAGTACAAGGCCAGATTGGTTGCAAAGGAGTATTCACAAGTGGAGGGAATTGATTATGGTGAAATTTTCTCTCCCATTGTAAAGTTGACATCTATTTGGTTCATGTTATCTCTTGCAGAAGCTTATGACTTAGAGGTGGAGCAGATGGATGTGAAGACAACATTCATTCATGGTGATTTGGAGGAAGAGATTTACATGCCACATCCAGAGCATTACATAGAGAAAGGTAAAGAAAATTTGGTTTGCAAGTTGAAAAAGTCTTTGTATGGTTTGAAACAGTCTCCTAGGATGTGGTACTTGAAGTTTGATGCCTTTGTGTTGTTGGTTGGATTTCTGAGATCGAAATCAATTCATTATGTGTATTATAAGTTTGACAATGATCACATTCTCATTATTGCATTGTATTTTGATGATATGTTGTTAATTGGGAATGGTAAGAATATGATTTCTGATTTGAAGTCTCAGTTGTCAGCACAGTTTGAGATGAAAAATCTAGGGGTAGATAGGTACTGATGAGTGCCAAGTTGCACCCATGAAATACATCCTCTTACCTTTCTTTTTCTCTTTCTTGATTCCATCTTTCCCAATGTCTGCACCCAAATAAGCTAGCAAGATCGTTCTATTTTATGATTAATTGAGATAGATTACTTAAGATTATAATTTCTGATTGAGTGACTAATGTGCATGGAATTGATGGAAAAATGTAGAAACTTCTCTCTTTTTGATTCAACAGGTGTAGATGCCAGGAACAGCAATTTTGTGCATCTCCGGAGATAGTCTTCAATGATCTCTAGAGACAATACCAAAGTACCATGACACCTGAAGTTTTAAAGAAATGAGGAATGCCTCTCCGGAGCTCTATGAGAGTCTGGAGCATCTCCGGAGCTGAACAGAGAAAGCTACAGTATCTTCGGAGCTACAAACATATCTCCGGAGCTGCAGACAGGAACAGTTATCTCCGGCACCTCCTAAGAGAAGGGCATATTTACAGCATAAGCTGCCGACCAAGAACTCTCAGTAGTGATCATAATACCCCTCATTTCACTCAAATCATCACTTGAGTGATGACGGGTCATCTTTAGTTAAGCTGTTGAAGTTTTATCTTTTCAAAAATTTTGCATGAGTTACGGATGGAACTGATTCAATATCCTTATTTTTAGGGCCTCGATGCCCAAATGTATTAAGACTCAAACTTAGATTCTGAGTGGATTTCTATTCCACTCAAGTCTACTTTTATTTACATGATTTTCTTTCATAGTTAAATAGCTAGTGTAATAAAGAGATGGATGTCATCTCATAAAAGAACTAATAGATAAGTGATATGTCATCACTCTTTTGATATATACTTGTAGAAATAGCAGAAGAAATATACAATGATTGAATTATTCTAATTCTTGGCAATCTCAGTTCTGTGTTAGCAATATTTTTCATGAATGCAGAGTGAATGAATTGGATTGGATCTAGTTGTGATCTTCTTCTATGCTAATTCCCTACTATAGCCTTTAGCCCCAAGAGTGTGTAGCAAGGGCCCACTCTCACCACTAAGGCAGGAGGCTAGTACCACTGTTTTATTACTTCAGCTATTTGTTATGAAAAGTATTTACTGCTTTTGATAGGTAGATGCATGTTACTGTTTTAAGATTGCTTTGAGTAAATTTCTTGTTTTATTCTATTTTTCAACATTCCTTAAATTCATTCAACAAGTAGATAGATTAATCTCTTCAAATTTGTAGAAGCTATTAGGATTAGCTAGAAACTAGTAACTGTAGAATCCCTAGTTGCAGACAGCCGAGGACACAGCCCCTAGATGTTTGACATCTGAAAATAGATTAAATGATGAGGTACAATGACACCTTGTCATTTTTGGCACCATTGCTGGGGATATCTTGTGTTAATTAGGGAAACTAGGTTAAAATAGTTTTTAGGATAGATCTATATGGTTAGAGCTAGAGATCTGAAAGGAAGATATATCAAGCAGACACCCCAACAACAAGCCATAGGGGAAAGCAATGGGGTGGCACAAGATTTTGTTGAGGAGAGAAACCTAGAACCTACTTTGGAAGCTGCACCTCAAAACAACAATCCCTTAGATCCTCCAAATCTTCCACTTGCCAATTACATCCAAGAGTTACAACAAAAGTTTCAGGTAGATCCTCTGGTAGAACCTAATTTCCTAGAACCTCAGGGAGAAGAACCAGTACTAAACATGGAAAAAGATAATCATGAGGAAGAGGAAAATCAGGCTCCAAGAAACTTCTCATATCCTATTATTTTGGCTGCTGGAGACAATGCTCCTATGAAGAATTTCTCACCAGCACACTTGCCAAACTTTAGAGGACTTTCTTCTGAGGATCCAGATTAGTTCTTGTTTGAATTCAAAGTAGTCTACCAAACTTATGATTATGGATCAGATAACCAGAAACTCAAACTGTTCCCTTCAACTCTGAAAGATTCTGCGATGAGATGGTTTATGGGTTTACCCCAGAATTCTATCCGTTCTTAGGATCAGATGGAAATAGAGTTTTTGGAAAAATACCAAGATTACTACAGATCCAGTAATAAAAATGAAGAATTGTTTAAAATTAGGCAGGGGGAGGAAGAATCCTTAGAGGACTATGTGGATAGGTTTAATTTCACCTTGAGAAGGTATGGTAACCCAGTAGATCACTCCTTGGCCAGAACCCTATTTGTAAAAGGATTGGATAAAGAATCAAAACAGACACTGGACCTAATGGGAAAATAGAACATCAACAAAATGGAAATACCTGATATAGAAGAACTCTGCAGGAACTATTCCAGAACCCAAAATGGAGTGAGGTCATCCAAAACTTTTGAAGGGAAGATTGAAATAGGACAGTTGATGGAGGAGATTGTAAATCTAAAAATAGACATTTTGGTCCAATTAAATACCACATCAGATGGGATTCAGGAAAAAATAGAACAACTGATCAAAACAGAGCAACTGAACCACTCTCCATCTATTGTCCTAGGTGTAGAAACAAACATCTGTTGAGAGAATGCCCTTTGGACAAATCAGAGATTTGTCAAATCTATGATAAGGAACATCCTACCAGTCAATGTAGTCAACTTCTAGCCTTGAAAAGATTGAGTAAGAAGAATGCTGTAATAGAAGAGGAATTGAATAATGTGGGACAAAAACAAGCTAGGAATTTCCCTTATAATCAGTATCCAAACCAGCCTTCTTACAGGGGTCCTTCTAATTGGGAAAATAATCAGTGGAATCCAACTTGGCATGGGCCTCAAAATAATCCTCCTTGGGGACAGCAGGATTGACCAAATCAACATTGGCAAAACCAAAATTGGCAAAATCAACCTTGGGGAAATCAACAGTGGCCACCACAGTTTGGATCACAAAACATGCAACCTCAATGGGGTTCTTAGCATAGATATAATCAACAATACCAGGGACAACCTAGACGTTTCCAACCTCAACAACAAGCTTTACTAACTGGACCCTCCAACACAAAAGGTCAAGCACAAAATGAACCAGTTAGCCAACCACCTTTACCAGCTCAGCCTATACCAAACCCATGGAATAAATAGGGAGCAGCTGTTTACATGATAGAGCAAGAAAATCTGGCTAGAATTAATGCTATATATTCAAATAATCTCCAATTGCGTTCTGGGAAAGCATTCCCAAGACCATCTCCTCCAACTATAGTTGAAGTAACCAATGATGAGGAACCTTAAAATTCATCCACTCAACCCTCAGAGGAGATTACTAATGAAAAGTGCTAAAAGAATCATCCTTGGACAACTCCAAAGTTGCGCCTAAAAGACCAACTCCGAAGAACATTCCTAAACACAATTCTAACAAGAGCTCCGAAGATGGAAAAACTAGCACCATACCCAGAATAGCTTAAACAGAATGTTCCCCAAAAAAAGATTTTACAAAAACAAATCCAAACCAACCTGGAATCAAAACTTTTACAAGAAATTAAGCAACTAAACATTGAAATTCCTCTCCTTCAGGCAATCAAAGATATACTAGAACTAAATCAGTTCATTAAACAGTATTGTATCAAAACACAGGGCAGGAAGAAAAACTTTCCCCCCACAATACAGGTGGAAGGAAAAGTAGTAGATCTATTGATGGGAGAAATTCTCCTGCCAAAATATGGAGACCTTGGAAATCTTGTCATAACTGTTTTCATCTCAGGGGTAGAAATTTCAAATGTTCTAGTTGATCTGGGAGCAGCAATTAATGTGATGACAGTTCACACAATGAACCAATTAGCTCTATCAGGTATCCAATCCACAACTACAATTCTTCAACTTGTTGACCAGTCAGTAGCTATTCCAAAAGGAGTAATCACTGATGTACCAGTTGTGATAGATTCATGGGAATTTCCAGTGGACTTCTTGATACTAGAACCTAGAAACCAGAGAAATGCTTATCCACTGATTTTAGGAAGACTATGGCTGGCTACAGCAGTAGCATCTATTGATTGTCAAACTGGAGATATGGTCATTTCTAATGGGATAGATTTAAAGAAAATATCTTTGTATCCTCCAGCTAAACAATCAATACATTATACAGGAAGAGTATGGGTGGATGAACCAGAGAACAATGACAACAGTGCCTCAGTAGCTATGGTAACCATCAAGGAATATCTGGGAGAGTTAGAAGAAGAACTCTACTATGATACAATAGAGGACATCACTCACATCCTAATCAATAAGGATGTGATGGAACTCGCCCAAGATTCTAAGAGAGAACTTCTTACTTCTTCTCATTGTACCCTCGCCAACATCATTCCTTGTGGGGAAACCTTTTACAGAGACTTAGCTACTTTCCATATGTTGCTTCCACATTCTTGTCCTCTCAATACCATGACTCCAATGTATGGATTAACTACATCTATGGATCAAATCACAAAACAAGTCATGATTTTACCAGGGAAAACACTTAATATCAATACTCAGTTAACAGCCAATCAGGAAGAAAAACTCATCCAACTTCTGGTTTCCCATTCAACATCTTTTGCTTGGGAATACCAAGATATGAAAGGCATACCTCCTGAGATCTATACCCATCATATATACACTGAGGATATTAAACCTGTCAGACAGCCCCAGAGAAAATTGAATCCTACTTTAAAGGACATTGTAAAAAATGAAATAGAAAAATTACTTCAAGCAGGGTTCATATATCCAATCTTAGATAGTCAATGGGTCTCACCCCTTGTCATAGTGCCTAAAAAGAATGGGAAATAAAGGGTGTGTATTGATTATAGAGAACTCAACAAGGCCACAAAAAACGACTACTTTCCCTTACCATTCATTGACCAAGTTCTGGACAAACTTGCTAGGAGAAAGTATTTCTCTTTTCTAGATAGATTCAGTGGGTATAATCAAATTCAAGTAGCATCTGAAGATCAGGACAAAACCACCTTCACCTGCTCTTGGGGAACTTTTGCTTACAAAGTTCTTCCCTTTGGACTATGCAATGCCCCAGCTATATTTCAGAGACTTATTTTAGCTATTTTTGTTGAACTAGCTAATGAATGCATGGAGGTATATATGGATGACTTTACTGTGTATGGGGATAATTTTGAGGAAGCTCTCACAAACCTTGAGAAAGTACTGAAATGCTATCAGAAAAATCAATTATCCCTTAGCCATGAAAAGTGCTTTATGATGGTAGAGGAAGGAATTATTTTAGGACACCACATTTCAGCAAAGGGGATCAAAGTGGATCAAAACAAGATAGAAGTGATTACACAGCTGCCTTCACCTAAAAATCAGACAGATGTTAGAAGTTTTTTAGGTCATGCAGGCTATTATAGGAGATTCATAGAAAATTTCAGTAGAATAGCAGCCCCCCTATTTACCCTACTTAACAAAGACACAGAATTTCTGTGGATAGAAGAATGTCAATCAGCATTTGAAACCTTGAAGGAGAAGCTTACTGTCACACCAATTTTAAGAGGACCTAATTGGACTTTACCATTTCACATACAATCTGATGCTTCAAATGAGTCCATTGGGGCAGTTTTAGGACAAAAGGAGGAAGGAGAAAGTATGCATGTCATTTATTACATCAGCAAAAACCTTACCTCTGCAGAAAGAAATTACACCACAACTGAAAAAAATTCTTGGCAGTCATTTATGCTATAAACAAATTTAGGCATTATATCACTGGATATAAGATATTTGTGCACACTAATCATGCAGCCATCAAGTACCTAATGAATAAACCAGTAGTGGGTGCAAGGATCATCAGGTGGTTATAGTTATTGCAGAAATTTGATATTACCATAGTTGATAATCTAGGAAAGTTTAATTTGGTTGTTGATTTTTGTCAAGATTGCATACAGGAGGAGAAAACCAACCAGTGGAGGACAAGTTCCCAAATGAACATCTTTTTGCTATATCCTCTACTACACCTTGGTTTGCTAACATAGCTAGTTTTTTAGCTACAGGCTTGTATCCATCCCATTTTACCTCAAAACAAAGAAAATCTTTGGTTAAAGAAAGTTTATCTTACAAATGGTTGAATGGTTTACTATTTAAATGTGGTCCTGATTTCATTCTACGCAGGTGTCTAAAACCTGATGAAATCTTTGATGTGTTGAGAGCATGTCATGATGAACCATCTGGTGGCCATTACTCTTTCCACAGGACAATCTACAAGATCCTTAGAGCTGGTTACTACTGGTCCTCTCTTCATAAAGATACAAAGAAGTATATGCAGCATTGTGACCAGTGCCAAAGGATGGGACAGCCAACCTTTACCCAGGAGATATTACTACATCCTCAAGTCATGATGGAACCATTTGAGCAGTGGGGTCTAGACTTTGTGGGACCAATTTCCCCATCATCATCAGGCAAGGAGTACATTCTAGTATGCACAGACTATGTTACAAAATGGGTTGAGGTTCAAGCATTACAATTTGCAAGAGAAGAAAAATTTGTTGATTTCCTTTACACTAAAATTTTCTTAAGATTTGGAGCCCCAAGAACAATAGTTTCAGACAGAGGACCTCAATTTACTTCACATGTAATCAAAGCATTCACAAATTTATGTCAAGTCAAACACAGAAAATCTTCACCTTACCATCCTCAAGCGAATGGACAGGTAGAAGTAACCACTAGGGAACTTGAAAATATTCTGACAAGGATAGTAGCAATGAATAAGAAAGATTGGGCTAGCAGATTATCTAAAGCAGTTTGGGCTTACAATACCACTTGAAAGTCCACAACAAATTTCTCACCATATGAATTGGTTTATGGGAAAAAGCCTATTTTGTCTATAGAATTTGAACTCCAGACACTTAAAACTGCATTGGATATTGGTCTACCATTGTCTATAGCTCAACAGAACAGAATTCTTCAGCTCAATGAGTTGGATGAAATTCGAATAGAGGCCATTCAGGAAACAGAACTGGTTTAGTATTAGAGGAAGCAATGGCATGACCAACAAATCAAAGGGAGGACATTTCAACAAGGTGATTGGGTTCTTCTCTATGATTCTAAATTCAAGGAGTTCAAAGGTAAATTACAAACTCATTAGATGGGTCCTTCTCAAATCAAGGAAGTGTTTGAAAATGGAACTGTATTATTGGAACCTATTGATGGAAGCACAGACACATTCTTAGTAAATGGTCATCGAATCAGACTCTATAAAAGGCCATCTACTAAAGAGGAGTTTCTTCATGATTTGTGTTTTGATACAGGGGATACCTCCTCTGTCACAGTGTTGGATTGATTGAAAAAAAAGGAAGGTTGAAAACCAGCAAATGGCTCTAAAAAAAAAGAAAAAAAAAAGGAAGGTTGAAAACCAGCAAATGACTGCCATCTAAAAAAAATAGAGGAAGATGGAAACCCAGTAAATGGTTGTCTTTCTCGACCAAGGGAGTTGAAAACCAACAAATGGTGGTTCCCTTCTTCAGGACAGTTGAAAACAATTGAGCTCTAGAGATGATCAGGTGCTAGGAGTTAGTCAGATACACCTCCAACACTTCTCAACAGATGCACCTCCGGTGCTTCCCAAACTAGGAGCACCTCCGGCGCTCTGTCAATAAAGGAGTCAATTTCAATAATAGGGGAGGGGACCCACCTCTCCAGATGGTAAAGTAGACACATCACATGATGAGGTCATCATGACTCATCCCCTACTTTATCACAAAAATAAATTCAATTGGCACGCATGTCATTTGAAGGGGTATTTACAAAGCTGGCGCTGACATCACCTAAGGAATGTGGATTCTTGAACCACTCAGCGCAATGATTGTAGCTCACGTGCCAGTGGAGTAGTGGGCGTCATCTCCAGCCACCAAAAGCTGCTCATGTGCCACAACACATGCAGTCTCCAACAATGACGCAGCATCTCTATCGTGTACATCGCCCTCATCATTAAAAATGATCCAGGTAATTCTATCTTTAATTAATCATTAATAGCAACTATCTTGTCTTTCTTTTTTTGGGTGCCGCCACGATGACATGTCCTCCTGCCATCATTTCCTTTCTAAAATTCACACATGCCGCCATCTATGCTATATTGCCACCTTGCCTCCAGAGTGTCCTGTCATTCTATCGCATTTATGACTGCCTAGGTACTCTAACTAATCTGCATAAGCCTAAGTTGAAAAACATAACATTCCTCATTCGAACCTCTGAAGTGCCCTGAAAAACTAAGAAAATTGAACAGTCCTCCAGAGCCTATAGAGATAAGAGGAAAGGAGAAACTGCAGATTGAGGAGGTAAGGAATTAAGCACAGAAGGTGAGGAATTAAGCAATGGGGGTAAAGAAGAAGTCTGATCCAGAGAGTGTTGCGCGCTTTCTACAGGATGAAGCTACAACAAACATTTTAAGGGCTGCAGGATGATTAGACTTCCTACAAAAATTTGAAGGGTTTTAGGGGGATGTTGTGGATGAATTCCTCAGAAATTTAAGGGACAATCAGACAGCTGTCAAAGGAGTACAAATCAATTTCTCCTTAGCCACTATCAGCCACATTTCTGGACTTCTCGAACAAGGTGAGAGGTTTTACCACTTGAAAACCTTATACATTGATTTGATTAAAAAAAATTATGTTTGTGGTGAACCTGCTATTCAATTGCATTCGAATAAAAATGAAGTCAAAGGAATTCTGAGGTCCACACTCCTAAACCCTTGGGCATCTGTTACCACCTGGTTGATGAAATATTTTACTTGTGATGGTCAATTCTCTCTAGTTTTAGGGTCAATCATGAAAATGCTAATTTTTCTAAGACATGGAAATAGACACCCTGAGTATAGCATAAACATTCCCAATTTCCTGTATTCTACCATCAGGGCAACTGCAGAGAAATATCAGCAGAATAAGGGTCCCATGAAACATCATGGTCTCATCTTTCTAGTAGTTAAACACCACTTCCTGTCTTAGGCCAATGGGGAGGAATTATGGCAACACTTTCTTGAGCAGAATCCCCAGAACAAAGTACTAGAGATGGCACAGCCAGGAGGTGAGAGTTCTCCTACCCACCAAGAAGAGGAAACTGAGCCTTCAGCCTCCTCCATAGTTGTTCAAAAATGAAAGAAACCCTCACAGGAGGCAACTTCATCTGTAGCCCTTGTTCCTGATAAAAGGAGGAAAGACAAAGAAATTGCAGAGCCTGCTCCTAGACAAACCCCCTACATGACTCATTCAGTTAGGAGAAAAATAACTAAGGAATCTTGCCCTAACAAATTAACAGAGGGAAGGTCAAGACAGAGAATAGAGGGAACCTGGTGGGCTGAAGAACCATCTCATGATTCAGATGAGATCCCTCTGGTCGGGAAGAGGAAACAAAGAGAAATTTTCCCAGCACCATCTATTCATTTGGAGTCAAGTCCAAATTCAGAACCATCATGTGCTCCGGAGACAAAACACATACAAACTTTTACTATTTCCTCATATTCTGAGGAAGAGAGACCTGCTCCGGAGGCACCTGCCCCACCTTTGCTCCGGAGAAGCAAAAGGAAGAGACAACTCTCACATGCTGCAAAAGATACTACCCTACTCGCTAAGGTACTCCTGGGTTTTAGAACATGTGAGGATAAGGCTAGGCCTTCATCGGTTCCAGTAGAAGCAGAAGAACCCCAAGAGGACCCTCAGGACAGGCAGTCTAAAGAAGAAGAAGAAACATGGCAAATGGATACAGTTGGCAGTACAGGGCAGATGGCCATGGAAAACCTTGATGATCAGCCAACAGCCACAGAAACAGCAACAGAAGCAGAAGTAGAAACCTTCTCTCATCCCTCTAATCAAGAGGATGTAGAAATTTCAAAAGAACAGCAATTGATGGAAGAAATTAAAAATTTGAAGAGATTACTCTGGGGGAAGAATCTAATTATTACTGACCTCAAGAAGGTCAGAGTAGAGGTGGAAATGGAGAAAAAACAAATCATTGCAAATCTATAAATAGAACTCCAAAGCAAAGATAATATCATCCAGGAGAAAGAGGTAGAATTAGACACCCAGAGAATTGAGAAAAAGGCAGAGTTGGAGGCAAAGGAAATTGAGGCAGCCAAACTATTGGAAGAAAAAGAGAAAGAGGTAGCACAGAGTGTTTCTGGGCTCACCAGAGCTAGAGATAATAGCCTCATAATAATGGCAGCATTGATTGAGAAAGTACAAAGCCAGGATAGATAGTTAACTTGGGCCAATAACAGACTAGATGACCAGGAGGAATATATTCAAGAATTGGCTGGCCCAAGGGCAACCAATGAGCAAGAAATACAAACAGATGCCTATGTAGGTCCAATCCCCATTGAGATTCCCAAAGCCCTGTTCCATTGGGAGAAGAGGTGTAGAGAATATGAGGCTTCCAACCCTATGTTCTAGTTACAAAGGGCAGTCACTGCCAAAACAAAAAGAATAGCAACTTTGGAAGGCAAAATCATTGAAATGGCCTCCCTTTCTTTAGAAATTCTATCCTGTAGACCTCCAAGTGCCAGCTATTCTATGTTCTTACAGGAAAGGGTACTACAAAGGAAACTCTCTTTGGTCCTATCTGACCTGGTTGAGGATACTGAGATAGCAGAAGGATTCATGACAGCATACACAAGGAGTAATGATGAGGACAAGAACTTCCTATGTGAATTATACCTGCATGGGTTCTGTGTTAATGATATAACTTTCATTCTTAATCATTTTGTGGGGGAATGCCAACTTAAGGCATTTATGTCCCTAATGAGGAATCATTAGATCTAGAATGAAAGGATGGAGGATCATCTCAAGAAAGACTTAAAAATAGATCTCTTCACTAGGAAAGAATGTCCCAATCCAAATGCTTTCAAGATTCAATTCAGGTCCCTTATCTATCATCCTGATAATAAGAATAGAATTTTGCCATTATACCTAAAAAGTTTGCAAGAATGCTCCATCGATTTTGGTCTTTTCATGATCAATTCAGCAAATCCAGTACTTGCTGTAGCAAAGAAGAGATGGAATATTTTGACCCTCGAGCAGAAAATGAGAGAGGTGGTCACCCCTGCAAACTTAAGATTATTCATGAGAAAAGCAAAGTTGATATCCAAAATGATGGATAACCATAAGCAGGAATGGATAGGTGGACAGTTCAGGCCCCCTCTAATAATTGAACCACTCCCTGTCTGGGCAGAATAGATGGAAGATGAGAAATTGCAGGACTGGATGAAGCAGGTTGATGAATACAGAGGCAATGGTAATATCAATCGCACAACTTGGACCACCTATGCATAGGATTATAGCTTGACTGACAAGTTGCTTCGCCAGAATAAATCCAGAATGTGAGAAGTAGGAGGACCTGCCAAACCTTAGGTATGGGGGGATGATGAGTGCCAAGTTGCACCCATGAAATACATCCTCTTACCTCTCTTTTTCTCTTTCCTGATTCCATCTTTCCCAATGTCTGTACCCAAATAAGCTAGCAAGATCATTCTATTTTATGATTAATTGAGATAGATTACTTAAGATTATAATTTCTGATTAAGTGACTAATGTGCATGGAATTGATAGAAAAATGTAGAAACTTCTCTCTTTTTGATTCAACAGGTGTAGATGCCAGGAACAACAATTTTGTGCATCTCCGGAGATAGTCTTCAATGATATCTGGAGACAATACCAAAGTACCATGACACCTGAAGTTTTGAAGAAATGAGGAATGCCTCTTCGGAGCTCTGCGGGAGTCTGGAGCATCTCCGGAGCTAAATAGAGAAAGCTATAGTATCTCCAAAGCTACAGACATATCTCCAGAGCTGCAGACAGGAACAGTTATCTTTGGCACCTCCTGAGAGCAGGGCATATTTCCAGCATAATATGTCGACCAGGCACTCTCAGCAGTGATCATAATACCCCTCATTTCACTCAAATCATCACCTGAGTGATGACAGGTCATCTTTAGTTAAACTGCTGAAGTTTTATCTTTTCAAAGTTTTTGCATGAGTTACGGATGGAACTGATTCAATATCCTTATTTTCAGGGCCTCGATGCCCAAATGTATTAAGACTCAAACTTAGATTCTGAGTGGACTTCTGTTCCACTCAAGTCTACTTTTATTTGCATGATTTTCTTTCATAGTTAAACAGCTAGTGTAATAAAGAGATGGATGTCATCTCATACAAGAACTAATAGATAAGATAAGTGATATGTAATCACTCTTTTGATATATACTTGTAGAAACAACAGAAGAAATATACAATGATTGAATTATTCTGATTCTTGGTAATCTTAGTTCTGTGTTAGCAATATTTTTCATGAATGCAGAGGGAATGAATTAGATTGGATCTAGTTGTGATCTTCTTCTATTCTGATTCCCTAATGTAGCCTTTAGCCCCAAGGGTGTGGAGCAAGGGCCCACTCTCACCACTAAGGCAAGAGGTTAGTACCATTGTTTTATTACTTCAACTTTTTGTTATGAAAAGTATTTACTGCTTTTGATAGGTAGATGCATGTTACTGTTTTAAGATTGATTGGAGTAAATTTCCTACTTTATTTTGTTTTTCAGCATTCCTTAAATTCATTCAGCAAGTAGATAGATTAATCTCTTCAAATTTGTAGCTGTTAAGATTAGCTAGAAACTATAGAATCCCTAGTTGTAGACAGCTAAGGACACAGCCCCTGGATTTTTGACATCTGAAAATAGATTAAATGATGAGGTACAATGACACTTTGTCAGGTACATTCTGGCAATGGAAATTAGAAGAGACAGAGCAAACAGAAAACTTTGGTTAAGCCAGAGTAAGTATGTGAAGACCATGTTGGATAGGTTCAGCATGGCAGATTGTAGACCATAGTGTGTTCCTATTTCTTTGGGGACAAAGTTGTCTATTAATGATTGTCCCAAATCTCTTAGTGAGGTGGAGGACATGAGCAGAGTACCTTATGCTAGTGTTGTTGGTAGTTTGATGTATGCTATGGTCTGCACAAGACCAGACATTGCCCAAGCAGTGGGAGTCCTTAGTCAATTTATGGCTAATCCTAGATGGGTACAATGGGATGCAATTAAGAGAGTGTTCAGATATTTGAGGGGTACTTCTGAGTATTCCATATGCTATCATGGTAATCCTATAGGACCTCCGTATTTAGTTTGTATTTGTGGATTCTAATTGGGTAGGTGACATTGACAGCAGAAGATCCACCAGTGCTTACGTATTTACTATGTTTGGTGGTTCAATTAGTTGGATGAGTAAGCGATAACCTGTGGTCTCTTTGTCCATGACAAAAGCTGAGTATATGGCAGAACCTCATGCTTGCAAGGAAGCCATTTGGCTTAAGAGATTGTGTTTAGATATTTGTGTTGATGTAGGATAGATTACGATTTTTTGTGACAGTCAGAGTGTGATTTGCCTAGCAAAGAATCCAACTTTCCATGCCAGAACAAAGCATATTGATGTACAGTTTCACTTCGTGTGAGACATGGTAGAGGATGGGAAGGTGAATTTAGAGAAGGTAGACACTTTGAAGAATGTTGCAGATGCATTGACGAAACTAGTGGGCACAGAGAAGTTCAGATGGTGTTTGGAGTCTATCGGCCTCTCGACCTATAGCAGTTAAATCATGTTATTTCCATTGGCTCTTACAAGGTGTTCAACAAGTGGGAGAATGTTGGGAATTAAGGTGTCTCAACCTTGGTAATTCCTTGTATTATTTCATTGTATTTATTTATTTATTGCCTATTATTATAATTAGGATGCAAATCCTTATTATCATCTTGTGGGAGTTGGCACAGTGATGTGTCATCCTATGTGGAAGGTGACCACATGTAAATTTGTCCTCACATGAGGAGATAGGCATCCCAATTAGTGGTAGGAATATTTTGCCATGTGTCAACGTCTTGGATAGTGTGTAAGGGAATATTGACCGAAACGGTTATGACAGATTCCTATGACAAATCTATGACGTGTAAGAGTCGTAAATGGAAGATTCTATGACAGGTGAAGACATGTGTCACAAGGCATCTTGGAAGAAGGCATCTTTGGGAGACCCAAGGAGGGATATGACATGTTGTAAGAGAATATGCTATTTTTAGCCTGTGTATGACAGATTCGCTTACGCCTGTAAGATATGACAATTATGACAAATTCTATGATAGTCGTAAGAGCATCTGTTATTGCCCAACTTGGGAATAGGTGACCTCTTTGGGATGTGGTGATATGACAAGTGTCATGAACATTCTACAGTGTTGAACAAGTGCCCCTAGTGCATGTTTTTTGGGCCATGAGGCCATGTTGGATGCCCATCTCAAGATAGGCTCATTTTTGCCTTGTATCTTCTATATAAATAGGTGCTTTTGAGAGGAGATGTATTATGTGATTGACAAGTATTGTTATGCTACCAGATTGCCTCTAGATACAAGTGTCAAAGACTCTTGTGAGCTTGCATTGCAAGTGTATTGTAAACCATTACAGTTTTGATAATACATTGTGTAGGTTTTGGAGTGTGGGGTTTTTCACCTGATAAGGGTTTTCCCCACATTATATCTTGTCTCTTTCTTCTTATGTCTTACATTCTTGTGTTGTGTATTGCTGCAATATCTCCATTGTTGTGTTAAGTATTATGTAATTGTAAAGGTTAAAAAGAATTTGCACTCATCTCTTCTCATTAGATTAGTGTAGGAAGCGATTTCCGCACACCTAGCTTCCTTTCAAATTGATCATTGACTTCTTTGTATTTGTCTTTGAATTTCTTGACTTGCTCTTTTATCTTTGAGATGCATTCATCAGCTTGTTGCAAGTTTTCTTTTAGATCCCTGACTTCTGCCTCAGATTTTTCAAGATCCATAAGAGTTGCTTCTAGTTCCTTGTTGCTTTCATAATTTCCAAATCTTCTTGCTACCATGATCACACTATCCCAGATCTTCCTTAAGTTGTTAGACTTTTTCCAAGGAACCTGGCTCTGATACCAATTCTTGAATGTTAGGAACACTGAGAGGGGGGGTGAATCAATGTTCTATAAACTTTATCTTTTAACCATTTAGAATAAATTAAACAAGAGCACAATATGCAAATGAATAGCAACCATAAAAGAATGACACATGGACACCAAGATTTTTACGTGGAAAACCCAAAGAGGGAAAAACCACAGAGAGGATTAGCTCTCAGATATATATTGTAATCTTTACAAATAATGATGTTCAGGCTTGGTCACTCCATGGGCCTAAAACATGATGGCTCACTGCCATGAAGCACAACTAGGTCTAGCAGGCTCAATGCCTCAACCCTAAACCTAGCAAGATTACAATGAGGGTTGTTAAACCCTGAGGGTTGTTAAACCCTATTGGAGGCTCACTGCCTTAATGAAGAAGGCTCACTACCAAATACCAATCAAATACTACATGAAAAGGAGTACTGCATAAGCATCTGTCAATATGCCAAGGTGCAGTCTTTTAACAAATGAATTCTGCATCCCAAGTCTTCATCATCACTTATTTTCTATTTCTACTCTACTATTCGCATGCTTGCTTCACTCCCACACATCCATACATCCTCAACCAAAATTCATCGCTCTTATATATCTGCATCATGATTTGATTCATAATCAGGTCGGCATCCAAGATATGAAACGTGTTCATTGAAAGATGTATCTTGTCGGCTCAGTCCAATGCACTATATGTTATGCGGACCCAAATATTTGCCCAAACGTGTTCATATAGGTTGGCTCTAATCATTTAATTACTTAAGTAGATCCTTCAAACACTATCTCTTCTCCACATAATAATTTTTATATCAGTCGGCCTATTCCTTAAGAGCATGCTTAACAAGTTCATCTGTTTACTTACAACTTTTACTGCAGATCACAAAACATTTCCAAAATCATATCAAGGACTCTACACATATCCCCAATCTTACCCTTAGAACTGTAAGGCATGACACCATCTTGCAGAGAATTGCGGACCATCAGAATTCAAACTCTATCTTAGTCAAACTTTGTCAAACACTGTGCCGATACTTAGTAGCTTGCAACTATTTTTCCGGTGGACTTCAAATCTCACAACTTTGGAATTAGACACTTCATACAAGTGTTTACAATAGCTTATAACCACATAACAAAAAATTCACTCACGGAGAAATGCGAACCATTATATTGTGCCCCATTCACTATCTCTGCTAACCTCTATTCATCCAAACTTAGATATTTCTTTTGAGTGACTTCCGGAGGAGGTCAGAACTTGATCTATGGAACATAACAACATCAAACAGTTATGAACATCATACCTGAGCCACATTTGTAGGTCTTCATCTGCAGAAGCATACTGATCCAGTTACTGTCCCTTACTTTGTTTCATGCCCATACTTAGTCTTTTTACCAACCGGATCTAAATTCCAACAAAACCTTCCAGAGTTATGACTTCCTGTCATGCTGATAAGATCTCTAAGCTTTGTTGCCATCAATGACAGCATACAAGTCTATACCGAAGTAGTGTCTCTTGCCAACAATGCTAAGTAAGATTTTTGAAACAAGGTAATTAAGTGTCTTGACAGTGTGGGTAATCCAGTAAAGATTTTAGGGGTTCAGAGACCAATGTCATTAAGAATTATTTCGGCAAAGAAACTTAAGTGTAGCATGTGCAAAGGTTGCCATCTTTTCACCATATCCATTAGTGATAGATCAAAATAAGAACCTAGAACCTCTTTAAATGATCATCTTATCTTGCAATAATTCATTGATATGTCTCCCTCAGAGCTTCCTAGGATGCCACCTCAGCAAGAGATCAACTTTCACATAGATCTAGTGCTAGGAGCAGAACCTATTTCTAGGGCTCCTTATCATATGACTACTTATGAGCTTCAAGAACTCAAAATTCAATTAGAGGAACTTTTGGAGAAGGGCCACATACGCCCTAGTGTCTCACCATGGGTTGCACCTGTTATCTTCATCAAGAAGAAGGATGGGTCACTTTGCCTTTGCATCAATTACAGGTAGTTTAACAAACTCATGCAGTAAAGAATTGCTATCCTCTACCTAGGATTGATGAGTTGTTTGACCAAATTCAGGGAGTTAAGGTATTCTAAAAGATTGATCTAAAATCAGGGTATCATCAGTTGAGGATTACGGAAGCAAATATTCACAAGATAATTTTTTGCACTCATTACGGCCACTATGAGTTTACGGTAGTTCCCTTTGGGCTAACCAATGCCCCAATAGTGTTCATGAGTCTTATGCATGGAATATTTCAAACTTTCCTCGACAAGTTCATGGTTATCTTCCTTCATGACATTTTGATATATTCTCTCACAAAGGAAGAACATGAGGAGCACTTGAAGATGGTTTTACAGTGTTTGAGGGAGAATCAATTATATGCGAATCTAGCAAAGTGTGATTTCTTCCAGACGGAGATTCAGTACTTAGGTCATTTCAGGAGATGTCATTACAGTGGATTCGACAAAGATCAAGGCTATTTTGGAATGGCCTATCTCGACTAATGTAACTGAGGTTAAGAACTTTATGGGGTTGGTCAAATATTACATAAGGTTTGTTGAAGGTTTTTCTAGGATTGTGCACCCAATCACTTCCCTTCAGAAATAAGGGAAGAAGTTTGTTTGGACGAAGCAGTGTGAGAAGGCTTTTTAGTTCATGAAGGAGAAACTCTCTAGTGCTCCCATTCTAGCTATACCTGATCCTACAGCTAATTTTTTGGTGTGCACTGACGCTTCCATTAAAGGTTTAGGTGCAATCCTTATGCAAGGACATGTAATTACTTACGAGTCTCGCAAGTTGAAAGTGAACGAGCTCAATTATCTGACACATGACTTGGAGATAGTTGTTGTTCATGCATTGATGAGATGGAAACACTTCCTCTTAGGACATCATTTTGAACTTCACACTGATCATTGTAACTTGCAGTACATATTCTCTCAGCCAAATCTTAATGCAAGGCAATGGAGGTGGATGGAGTTTCTTTGTGAGTACAATTTTAACATACGGTACCTTAAGGGAGAGGAGAATGTTGTAGCTAACACTTTGAGTAGAAGGAAACATGGAGTGTCCTCCTTAGTCTTGTAAACTGATTTGTGAGGACATGTTCTAGACCTTTTGCCTTAGGATCCTCGGTACAATGAGGTAGTACAAGAGTTTCAACTTCATGGGTCCTTAAAAGACAAGTTTGAGGGTTACTCTCTAGATGAAGATGGCTTGCTTAGGCATTGTGGATGCATTTATGTTCCTCCCTTGGGGGATCTTATATCATTTGTTTTAGCTGAGGCACATAGAGCTCCTTATGCAGCTCACCCAGGTGTTAAAAAGATGCATGCAGACCTTGGGAAATTGTATTTTTGGGTTGGAATGCAGAAGGACATAGCCAATTTCATATCCCCATACCTCAAGTGTCAGAGGGTAAAGGCTGAACACTAGTATCTAGCAGGAATTTTATATCCTCGCGCTATTCTGGAATGGAAGTGGGATGTCATTTCGATGGATTTTATTGTAGTAGGTCTCCCAATGTCAGCTCGAAGGCATGATGCAATCATGGTCACCATGGATAAGTTGACCAAAGTAGCACACTTTTCAACCATGATATCTTTATACAATGCAACTTTAGTGGTGAGAATATTTCTAGATGATATTGTTAGATTGCACAGCATACCTCGTAAGATTATTCCAAATAGGGATCCAGTCTTCACTTCATCTTTCTGGAGAGCTCTATAGCAGGCTCTAGGTACACAGCTTAACTTCAGTATAGCATATCACCCAGAGGTAGATGGGCAAATGGAGAGGGTGAATCAAGTCTTAAAGGACATGTTAAGGATGTATGTTATGGACCAACAGTCCAAGGGGGAGGGCTATTTGCACTTAATTGAGTTCATTTACAATAATGGTCATTATAGCTCCTTAAGAATGGCTCTGTATGAAGCTCTATACGGTAGGCCTTGCAGGACACCTTTGAGTTGGGACCATCTAGAGGATAGAGTTGCGGTGGGACCTGATTTAGTGCAGGAAATGGAGACGCATGTGATCCAAATACGAGAACAATTGTAGAAAGCACATGATAAGCAGAAGAATTTTGCGGATACCAAGAGGGTAGATAGGACCTTTGAGGTTGGAGATAAGGTATTTTTGAGTGTTTGCCCTCATAAGAGCCCTATTCTCTATGGGAAAGGTTCCAAGTTAGCACCTAGATTTGTAAGGCCTTTTGATATCCTTGAGAGGATTGACCTAGTTGCTTACCGCTTAGCATTGCCACCCAACCTGTCTTGCATTCATGATGTTTTTCATGTTTCAGTTCTTAGGAAGTACATGCCAGATTTATCTCCTATTTTGGATTGGGATGCCCTACAGGTCACGCAGGATGAACAATTGTCACTGGAGCCCATTCACATATTGAATCGTTGAACCTTGGCCCTATGAGGACGAATGTTGGACCAAGTCAAGGTCCAATGGGACCACCTAGATGAGGCTACAACTACATGGGAGGATATTGCTCAGATGAAAACCTTATATCCTCACCTCTTTGAGGGCTTCCAGGAGAATGCCTTTATATTAAGAGGGGGAGGATGTGAGGCCCATCTTTTTCAGTTTCTTTAGTACTCTAGCTTAGACTATTTAACTATGTTAATTTGAGTTATATACTTTATGTGTGTGGACATTTATGTTTTTATGTTCTGAACATTATGCTATATTGAACTTTTGGACATTATGTTATAATTAAACTCTATGGGAATTATGTTTTGGACTTTATGATTTAATTTCTGAGTAGTTGATGTTAGACTATTATTTATGTGTGGGAAAAGAAAGTATTGGATGAACTAGATGCTTATATGATAGTTATTAAATGAATTATTTTAAATTATTTGAATTATGTGATAATGTATGAATTAGAATAATTAATCATTTTTATGCATTGTATTTTGCTTCGGTTATACTTTTCTTGACATTTTGATATTTGAAAATTAAGTGTGTAGGTGGGTGGCCAAGATCATTAATTTGTTCAAAGACTTCAAGAATCTTCATGTGTTACCCCGTTAGCCTAGCCTAACCCGTGGAAGGGGTGAAGGCTAAAGTGTTGTGTAATTAATTAATTATTTGAGTGTTGGTTGTGGGTATTCTATTTCTTTTATAATTTTCTTAATTAAATTTTAATTATTTTTGTGAGAGTTAAATTATTTATTTTATTAATTTATTGTTTTAATTGTGGGATGAGGACAAGGTATTTTTTTAATGTTTTTTTAATAAAAGGGTTTTTATTTGGGAAAAAGAAAGAAAGTTTCCTTCTTTTTGCCTTTTTGAGTTTTATTTCTTTATTTATGGGAAAAGGAGGGATTTAGATAATACTTTTTATGTGCATGAGTTTGAGAAGAGGAATATGTGAGAATTGAAGAAGAATTCTTGGCTTGAGGATTTGGAAGTGAGAGCTAGATTTGGGATTCGAGAGCAAGATTTTACATTTTTTGATTTTTGTTTGGGCTTACCCTAACTTGGGGAGCTGAGGCAGGAAATTATTTTCTCTTGATTATTTTGTAAATTGTATGCATGTTTGTGAAAGTTTTATTTTTGTGGTTTTTGCATTTTTTCTGTTATTGGGGTTTTGGGTTGTATGGGAGTGGCTCTTTGTATCTGATGAGAGCCTCTTAAGTATTGAGGTAGAAAGAGGCATGGAGCCTCTCTTGGGGAAAAAATTGGATCTTTGTAATAAATGGCATTATGTTGAGTTGATGGTTGTTGTGTTTGGAATATTGTGGAGATGTGGTGATAAAATGGTGTTTTGGGTTTTGGTTATTATGATATTATATGGAGATGTGTGTGATTTGGAGGTATAAGTGTTGGTAGTGATGGATTTTGTGTTATTGTGAAGTATGATATTGTATGGGAGATGTATTGTGTTCCCCAAGAGGGAGGATTATCCCCTCTCTCCCCCTCTTTTGGATCTAATGAAGATCCTCAGTTTGTGAGTCCAACCTCGTGGGAATTTATATTTTTGTGTTATTGGTTTTGTCTATTTTCTGCATTTTTATGTGTTGCATGTGTGTATACCTAGTTCTTGGAGTCTCCTGCTCGGGGGTGGGATTGTGAAACAATCCCTATGGTAGGGAGGAGAGCAGGTCTTGGCCATTCATTCTGGTTGTTTGTTTATAGGTTTGTTGAAGTTCCAGTGGATTTTAAGGGCAAGAAACTTCTATGGTTATGCATGGAAAAGAAAAACTTGTTTTGTAAATTTTGACAAAAATGTCATCCTTTGTAAAGATTATCTTTGTTGGTTTTATATACTTTGTTCATGAGAAAAGTATTTTTGTAATGGGGTTTGGAGCAAATCTATATTGCTCTTGAATGTGAAGTGGGAAACATATTTATAATATTCGTGAAGTTATTATTAGTTGTTTTGCATTTCTATTCAAAAATCTAGAAATGAATATACTTTTTTTGAAATATTATGATTGTAAACCTAGATTTCTGGTAACTCAGAAAATTAGATTGTATTTATGTTATGTTTGTGAATATAAATTTATATACATTTATATATGTGTGTGTATTTATATATATACTTTTATATATGTGTATATATATACTGTTGTGGCGATATTCTGCATATTTGATATGCTGCTACCATGTGTAATGATAAATTTTTGCAATGTCGAATAATGAAAACGAAGTAGTTAAAGTTCATTCAACGAAAACTGTAGCATGTAGTCGGCAGTATTGTTTTAATGTTGGCCATGTGAGGCCATGGGAAGGCCCACGGACTCCCACAGGCTGTGCAGCCTGTGGGAGCCATGGGGCTCCCCACTACAACCCATGAAAGGGGTTGCAAGCCTTTTAAAGGCTGTGGACTCCCCTATGTAGGCTACGCCCTTTCTTCATCCTACAATCACTTTGTATATTCAATGACTCCTTGCCATATTTGATCTCTACAATTTATACGGTGTTTTTCCATCGCTGGTAACTTTTCCAAGTGCATGTAGGCATAGTTGAAATTATATATATATATATATATATAAGCATAATTCTCTTTGAAATCTTTATCTTGTTGCAACCTATATACATAAAATCAGAGAATAGTTTGATAAATCATAAGTTTAATACAAATATATATAAATAAAAATGTTAATTAAATTAGTTTTATTTATTTTAATTACTTTAAAAGAAAAGGATTTAGATTTATAGAAAAAGATTTCAGTTTAAAAAAAACAATGAATTGTAGATTGATTTTATTATTTTTTAAAAGAAAAAGAATTTAGTTTTATTGCATCTTTTTAGATAGAAAAGAGAATAATTTGTTTTATTCTATTAATATAAAGGAAAAAAGGACATATATATATGTAAACAAAGAAAAGAAACTTTCTCTTTTAAATAAGAAAAGGAATTTTCTTTATGAAAAGAAAATAAATAATTAGCTTTATTCTATAAATTTAAAAAGAAAGCATTTGATTTATGGTTAAATGAATAAAAGAAAGAAATTGTTTTTAAATATGATTTATGGTTAAATGAATAAAAGAAAGAAATTGTTTTTAAATATTAGTTTAGTGGAAAGGATGTTTATTACTTTTATAAATAAGAATAAGTTTTATTAATTAGATGTTTTATTGGAGAAAGAAATGAGATGAATTTAATTGTTTATTCAATTTCATATTTTGGAAAGAATTAGTTAATTATTAAAAGTAATTGGTCTAAATGAAATATTTTAGTTGTATTTTATTTTATTTTATATATATTCAAATTTGCAAAACTATGTTTTAATTATTAAAGGATAAATTAGAAATGCATTTTATTAATTTAAAATTTAAAGAATCAAACTTTGGTTTTAAATCATTAGAAACTTATAACTTAGTCAACACAATAACCAATTGTGGATAAATTATTGTAGATGAAATGTTGTTTTTATTAAATAAAATAACTTAGAAGACTATGCTTAGCGATGCAATTAAATTATCCTAATAGTCTAAGCTTGACACTTGCTGTTAGGGAACTTGCAAACAAAAAAATTTCTTCATCACACCAGTTCGTGGTCACTGCACTTAAGTGGACTTTAGGTAAACCTATGATGTAGTTTGTAATTATTGCATTTTCTTTAGAAAAAAAAATTATTCCACCATTTTTTCCTTGTATGGATGACATATAGGTGGGCTTGATACAGGTGTGACAAAATGTTTGGAAACATGTTTGTTCAAATGAACGTTGAATTATATATGAACTGAGATCCTTTATGCATGAGAAAACATCACAAACAAACATTCAAACACAACACATACTCATAAAATATAGTGGTAACCAGCAACATGCCAAGTGTTTGACGAAATATCAATGCAGTTAAAATCATAACAATTTTGGGTTGTGAAAGCAAATTTGGACAGGTCTTCTTATAGTGGTATCAGAGCTTAGCATCCTGTCAATCTGCTTGAGTGTGTAATTTAAAAAATTCAGGGGTTTTAAAGGAAATATAAGACAAGGGTTCTTACAATGGTATTAGAGTTAGATTTATTGCCAACTTGTGGGTCTAATTTTTTGTTATAGCAGTTCCATTTTATTTTATAGCAGTCATATCTTTAATTTGTGGTATGTTTTGACACCTAGTGAGGAAAATGGGTATGAACAACAGTTATAATAGTTTTTAGGTAGCTCTGAGTGTATTTTGCAATTAGTAAAGGGATAAGTTTGAGTACACATCAACATAGAGCATCAGGTTTAACCAATTTTTTTGTATTAGACTTGTGTGAACAACAAGTTAATCAAATAGTATCAATTATTTTAGACAAACAACAAAATGAAATTTGAGATGTCTAGTATGGAAAAGATACTGAATGACCTTGTTTGGGGACAACAAAGGATAGAAATATTTTTTTCTCAAGAACAACAATGGCTAGCTTAGAGCTTGCAGTAGTGGACTAATGCTTGGTCATAGTATAAGAGTTTCCTATCAAGACATTCTAGTGACTCATCCAAGTTTACGTTGCCTAGATCATTATAGAAAAATAAGGAAAGAGATTCATAAAAAAAATTTGCAAGAGAATAGATTAGTACGAAAGTGGCAAGGAAAGAAGATAAAAGCATAAATGAGCTTAGAAGAAATAATCTTTGCTTCACATGCAAGGAGTCTTGGGAGCCTAGCCACTGATGCAAGAACAAATAAGTGAAAATGTTAGAGGAACATGAATCTAATACAAGGATTATGGAGATTAGCAAAATGGTTGAAGGAATTGATGAATTCCATAAGGATGAAATATTGCATAATGATTCTAGCATTCCTCATACCAAGGAGATTTAGTAAGTTGATAGTGATTGGAAAGTACATCAAGAGTGTGAACTCTTGAGATTGGAGGAGCAATTTTCACATGAAGGTGTAGTTTTCAGCCATGAGATAGATTCTATAACAGGTAATGCATGTGGTTTCCAGTGTGAGAATTTTTGGATCAGCAAATAATGATGAGCACTCATAAATTGAAGAAGATGTGCATGATATTTATGAAGACACCATCAAAAGGTATGAAAATGTTTGGAAACATGTTTGTTCAAATGCACATTGAATTATGTATGAACTAAGATCCTTTATGCATGGGAAAACATCACAAACAAACATTCAAACACAACACATACTCAGAAAATATAGTGGTAACCAACAACATGCCAAGTGTTTGACGAAATGTCAATTCAATTAAAATCAAAAAATTTAAGGATTGTAAAAGCAAATTTGGACAAGGGTTCTTACGCAGATGAAGTTAGGAAGTGGTGTGACTATTTTTAGATGTATACAAAGACTCTCCTCATGAATAATGGCTTGTGTTACACATATGGCTCCTATGGTTGTCATTGATGCCAACACTATCACAAGGTTGTCATTAATGTCAACACTATCTTGAATGTGTGATGGTGTTCATGGTTGGATGTCATGTCCTATCCAACATAGAAGATATAGCTCATGGTTGGATTTCATGTTGAATAACAATGAGGTAACTAAAGTTCATCATTGGATGTCATGTTGAATACAATCAGGTAACTGAAGTTCATGGTTGGATGTCATGCCTTAACTAATGCAGAGTTGAGTATCAAATTATATTGAGATGGGAATAAGAAGCATCAAGAAGATACATTAATATGGGAGTTAAAAGCATTAAGATGATCAGATATGTTGCTGATGTTGGGAAGATTTTACTGATGGTCTAAAGCATGTATGTTCCAAGCTTCATGATGTTTGGATCACTGGAAGAGTGTTTTGTAGTTGACAGTGCAAAGATAGTGTTGGTTCTGTGAAGATAGTTACTATATGGAAATAGAATGCTCCGCATTCCTCTACATTTGTAGATATGGCTATGCAGTTATGGTATTGTATATAGGGTGTGGTGAAGGTGTTAATTCTAGATATTCATATCATTTGTCCTTCCGCTGTGAAATTTATGCATGATAGAGTACCGACATGTGTTCTGGTAGAGTGAGGCAGTGTTGAAGGTCTATTGGAATGCTCTGCATTCCTCCAGAAGTGAATGCTTGCCTTTGTAGTTTTGTGGACATGTTTATGGATGTGCATTACATGCTTCCTTGCAGTTTCAAGTCTCTTGGTGGTCCGCAAGCTCAATTTTTCAAATGACAGCATGTTGCAGAGTGTTTCGGTTGACTTGGTGTTCCCATAGTTCATGGTTGAAGATGTGTGGCACAAATCCTTGATGTGCGGAGGTAAAGGGATGTTTGGAGATGTTGTATGAGTCATGTAGACTCATCTAGAAGAGTTTCATGAAGATCTTTCTTGTTTCCATTACCGCACAAGGTTTTCAAGTTGTTGTGGTTGTTATGCTTCAAGTTTTCATATGTTTTTCTTAAGGTTGTCCTATTTCCAAATGAGCATAGCATGCAGATGTAATTCCTTGGTGTTTGATGCTAAGAAGGATGTTTTGGACCTGATTAAGAAAGCCTTTATGTCCAGAAGGCATGGGTCTTCTGTTGTTGTAACATGTAGTCTTGTTTAGGCTTGTCTTTTACACATTTCATGTTGTATACTGTCTAGCCAACTTGTAAATGTATCCTTCATATTGTCTTTGGCTGACAATCAATGTAATCAATGTAATATCATGTATAAATTGTAAATCAAAGTGAGTTAGGTAGTGTGTGATTGCAAAGAGATTGATAGGGTTCGCATACAAGATAAGGAGCATAATGAATGCATTTTGATGTGCGACTGAAGGAGAAAGAGTAAAAGTTGTTGATGTTGTCCTAATTCATCTTGAAGACATGTTTATGATAGTGATCAAGCATAGAGTGTGCCTAACTGATCTGATCATCAGAAGGGAGTGTGAAGAGGCAAAATTGCAATCATCAAAGGAGTGATTTTCAATGTTAGTTTCCAAACAGTAGAAAGATTTTCATATTGTAATCTTTTGTAAGTGTGTTCTCAATTCAGGGAGTAGTAGTTTCCTTGGGAGTGACCCTAAAACAAAGTCTTCATGGAGTAGTAGATTCCGTAGGAGTGACCCTAAATCAAATTTTTGTCATGCCCACATTTCCCATGCGGTCACAACACGTATTCACGCATGTCATGTCCACATGCGTCATGTGGTCATGATACGAACTATCAAAAATTTTCTTACTACTCTGAAAACCCCCTCGCACGTGTAAGCGTGCTTGGTGGCGTATGCTTAAAGAGTAAACAAAGTAGTTGTTAGCGGGGTATTACACTCACGAATTACATTTGTACAGCAGTTGTTTTAGGTGATAGATCATTTTTTAACAAAGCACAATCATTTGCCCTCTCTTCCGTTTCTCTAAAATTTAATTTATATATATATGTGTGTGTGTGTATATATACCACCATTATCTCAGTTCACTTTAACTCACAATTTCATTAATAAGTTCCTTAACTGTAAAGAAAGTATAGAATATATATATAATAAATAAATATATATAATTTGTTAAAACATATTACTATCCAATAAATCATTAAAAATAGAGCAAAGAGTTAAATTTTTTTTTTTTTACAAATATAAACATTGTATTTCCAAATTGCAACTCTAAGTTTAAGCATCTATTCAATTCGTATTATACAATATGCATAAATAAATCCCACTTTTACTATTCACTATTCACTTTTACTATTCACTATTCACTATTCACTTTGACTATTCATTATTCACTATTCTGATACTATTCACTATTCATATTAAGGCAAACTTTTAATATGAGATTAGTTTCTATTTAACTCAATTACACAACTTTAATCCAATTTTATTTCCTTTTCAAATGGCAAAACTAAACGAACAATAAAACTACAACTATCAATACAATAAGGAAGTAATTTCCTCACAACTCCAAAATACCAAATTATACAACGAAAGAGAGAGAATGTTCTCCTCTTGTAAAATCAACAAGGATGAAGCTATTAAAAGACCAAGCTCCCTTAAGAATAAAGGAAAATAAAATATTTTCTAAGATCCAATAATCTTCTCCAAACTTCGCCATAAGCTCCCAGAAAACCTGCATATCACACAAGGGAAGAAACACCACACAAGCTACTCTCCTCCCTACCATAGACCCGCAAGAGGGTCACCCCCGAGCTAGGGAGATAATCCACACACCTAGGGAATCCAAATCCACTTCACAACAGGTAAAAAAATAACACACCAGAACACACATACACCCATGGATATTTACACAACACAAAAACTCAACAAAGATGAATTTACAGAGGGGTAAGAGAGTGGACACACTCAACTCTAGAGTACCACGCTTCACAATAATTCAACACAATTTTTCTCATGGCCTCAAGCTAAACAAGATCATCAGATTTCAAGGAATATCATATTTCGCTCTCAAGCCCTATAACCAATTTTCTCAAATTCACACAAATGCCCTCAAGGCTTTCAACATCTCAAAGGAAACAAGGCATGCACTCGAGGAGGATCACTCCTCCCTTACCCCACACTTGATGAGCATTTCTCCCAAGTGGAAGACGCTCTGTCAACACCCCACAATTGATGAGCATTTCTCCCAAGTGGAAGAAGCTCTATCAACAACCCAATAAAATTTCTCCACAATAACAAAATTTACAACACAAGCAAAATAAATAATTTTCACACATCCTTCATGCAACAAATAGAAATACAAAGGAAAAGCCATGAAATCCAACCTTAAAAAGCCCTTTAATGGATGAAGTTGATGAAGAGCTCCACACTTAGTCTCTTCTCCCAATCTCTCCTTCTCAAAAAAAAACAATCTCTCTATGATCACAAGCAAGGGATAATGAATGGAGAATATAGGATGGCTAGAATAATTTTGGCATTATGAGGCTATGAAGAGGAGAATAGAGAAGGAATTGGGCATTATGAGGATGCCAGAAGAAGATTTCCTAGAGGAAATTAGGCATGATAAGAATGCAAGAATGAAGTCCCCCTGCAAGAATGAAGTTCCCCTACAAGAATCAAGTTCCCCTGCAAAAATCCAATCTTCTCTAATTGCTTAGAGAAGGGTCTTATTTATAAATTTTTTGAAAAGGGAATGGAAGGTGAGGATCAAGAGTTGAGATCAAGGGCTCACATTATTTGTGAATTTTAAATTCATAGTGGATGAATTAAAAATTCATTTTTTTGGGAAGAGTGGATTATGACATCAAGGGCTCACATTATTTGTGAATTTTAAATTCATAGTGGATGAATTAAAAATTTATTTTTTTGGGAAGAGTGGATTATGACATCAAGGGCTCACATTATTTGTGAATTTTAAATTCATAGTGGATGAATTAAAAATTTATTTTTTTGGGAAGAGTGGATTATGACATCAAGGGCTCACATTATTTGTGAATTTTAAATTCATAGTGGATGAATTAAAAATTTATTTTTTTGGGAAGAGTGAATTATGACATCAAGGGCTCACATTATTTGTGAATTTTAAATTCACATGTGAGAACAAAAATGAATTAAAGATTGTAATATTTATGAATTTTTTTAAGATTGTAATATTTAAATAACCCCAGTCCTTTTTCCACTATCCCAAGTGGAATTAAAAAAATATATCCCCACTATCCCAAGTGGAATTAAAAAATATCCCCACCCATGAAGGACCACACCACTTCATGGGGACTCTCACCAAAAGTGAGGGAATAAGAAGATAAGCCCCTCCATTATTTGTGGACCATGGAGTCATTTTCAGCCTTGAAAATGGAGAAAGGATGGGTTTGAGTGTTGGTCCCACTCATCCTATCCTTCCCATGCCTCCAAATTCATCACTTAACTTCACTGTGAAGTTAAGGTGACCATACGGAGGCTAACCAAGGGTTACCCAAGTCAAAAGTGACCCTAGACCCATGGGGTATAACCCAAGGTCAATTTAAACTTAGTTAGGACAACCAGGGTCAAGTTAAGACACAAGAAAAAGGTCTCAAAAATTTTAATTAAAAAAATAAAATTCAAATACAATTCTTACAACACAAATCATAATTCAATTTTACAAAAGGGTAGACCTAATCCATTCAACCTCATGCAAGACAATATTACAACATTACAACATTGCACCAAACACAGAGTTGATCTTGGTTCCTCGTGGAACTAGATCGGCTTCACAAAGGATTACAACATAAGGTGTGGAATGATCTCCAGTATCTGTGGTTTTGTTAGAAACACTTGCACACTCAATCTCAAAGTTAATTCCACATATACATATCATAGCCAAAACAAATTAAACATATTAATGAGGATGTATAACCAATCACTACCTATATCCATCTGACAACCATATTATATAATAATCAATCATTTTATCATTTTAATCTAGAGCTAGGTGAATAATAGGATACACACCAATCGGACAAGGGCGGGCCTTACAATTTTTTAGGGAGTAGTAGCTTCCTTGGGTTGTAGCCCTAAAACAAAGTTATTATTTTGAGCTTCATATACTGTGAGTTAATCCTCACCGTGGTTTTTCCCTTCTAGGGTTTTCCACGTATATCTGGTGTTATGTGTTGATGTGCATTGTGTTAATCTTTCATATTCATGTTAATACTACAATGCTTAAGTTTTGATATGCTCCTAAAAAGTTGAAGGTTGTTTAGATACTGATTCACCCGCCCTCTCAGTATCTGAGTGCGTTCAATAGCTTGCCCTTCCTAGGATAGATTCAACTAGGATTTTTGGTTCTTTATCTACATATGGAGTCCATGGGCTACCTTTAGGTCTCTTATTTATACTTCGTTGACTTTTTGAACATTCAAATTCTCTATGGCCTTCAGCTCCACATTGGAAACAAGTTATACAAAAATATCGCCCATCATTTTTGTCATATCTTCCACTTCCTCTTTAGCATCTAATTGTTCTATTGTTGTGGTATGAACTGCTACCTTATTTTCTACTACAGTAAGAATTATTACTTCCTCCTTTATTATGGTATGTGTTTCTACCCTTCATTGCTTCTACATCCTCATTGCAAGGCTTTTGTCATCAAATTAGGATCTACTTCTCTAGAATCTTCCTCCTTGTCAATTATGTTTGTCCTTAAATTTTTTGTTTAATTTCCTTTATGTGGTTAAGGTGAACTGATATGCCTCCTCCACTATTTGGATATTCAACAAACTCAACTCTTCCTAAATTGATCCTCTCAAACCATTGATGTACCTTTCCACCTTCTATGGCCCTTCATCATGGTGACCTATGTTGATTGTTAGCCTATAGTATTCTCAGGTATAAGCCTTCACAATCATATCCTTTTGTCTCAAGTTATGCAACTTATTTAATAATTTTAAATGATAATTCACAAGAATGGACTTAAATTTAAACTTTTTCACCATCCTATCTCATTTTCCAATGCTAGGTTTACCCTTTCTATTTCTCTCTAACTATATTTTTTTCTACTAAATGGTAGCATAAGACTTCAACTTAATCTAAGAAAAATTTAACCTATATGAATCATCAATATCTTATACTCGAAGTGTTTTTCTAAATCAGTTATCTAATCTATCAATTCTTCAAGATTTAAACTACCAATATAATTTGGAATATCTACTCTAGTATTTTTCCAATACTTGATATATCTTTCAACATTCTTTCTTCCTTGTCATCTTCTTCACTTTAAATTTGCTCAGCAAGATCAGTCTCCTACTCTTCATCACTTTTATTAGCTCTAGGGTTAGGACCTCTTTGGTAATCTTCTTCAAAGCCATTCATTTGAATCTAAACATTCCTTACCATGTTCAATATCTCATCAATGTGCTTAACAACATGAAGTATTCCTCTATCTACTCTTCTTGGTGGCATTTTCTAGATCTGATGCAAACTCCTTCAATTTTAATGGTCTATCCACAATCACTCTGATGCAGAGGTATATGCAACGGGAGCTTACTAACAAGAAGGAGGAGCCAATAATACAAACAACATGATAAAAATCCCTATCGGCTCAGCATCATCATCATATTTCCTAAAAACACCAACAGCATCATCATATTTCGGGCGAGCAGAATTATCCTCCTGCCGATTACTGTTCACCTCCTCCGCCTGTCGCCTATCATCATCATCATGATACTCAACGAGCGCAAACATCCTCCGTTTGTACTGTTCATCGGGCGCCAAACACTATCGGCATCATCATGATATTCAACACTCCCTTCGTCAGCAGGATATCAAATATCCGGTTGCTCCAAATATCCTGATGACGACAACTTCAGCACCTTCCCTTCGATGCCCCGATAGCCGACGATACAAGCAACAGCATCATGATATGATTTATCCGGTTCAATTGAAACATCCTGATGATGTTAACCCAACTTTCTGCCGAGGACCTACGCCGATACCTAAACACTTAGCGACAGCAGGATAACCTCGCATAGGGTAATATCTCAATATCCTGAAGACGATGACGTCATATCCTGATGACGATGATGTCACACAATATCCTGATGACCTCTTCAACACTTAGTCAAAAAAACTAAACTTTCACTCCTGCATCTGCTAGCGATACGCGGATGATGGGCATACCCGAGAGATGATCCTGACGGTGATATATACACTGAGTATATATCTGACTTAAAACATCCTGATGCACTTGCAACATGCAAACTTCAACAGTTTCATGACCCGATCCTGATGGCGATGCATTCGCAGATGACGATGCGGCTCGTTCCGACTGGAAACGCACATGCAGACTCCTGTATATCCGTCCGCTGCATGTAAACACTCAGAACCGCTCAATTTCACAAAGACAGTATGATGATCGGGCCGGATCACCTTCAAACCAAAATTTAACAGCTTATCTTTCTAGACCTAGCACATGAGGATGCTAGGCTGATTAACAGCATGCTCCTAACTGATCTCTTGAACAATGCAATGCATAAACAGAAAACACAAATGCAAACTAAGCTATAATACAGGACCATTCCACCGATTCACAGGATCAACCGGTGGAAGGGTTGAAAGTACCCATCAACTTGCAAACAGAAAAGAAATCAAAACAGATACAGCTGATAAACCAGAAACTGCAAATGATGAGATCTTATTCAAATGAAATTCAAATGTACTGGTTCTACAATACTGTCAAACAACAGTGCTTCTCAATATCTGGACTGTTCTCCTGAATCTCAACACCATAACATAACTCTACTAGCATATCATAACATATCTATCTTAAACCCTAACAGATCGAAGGTATATATAGCAAAGTCCTTCGAGTACTACCAACTCACTTCCCAGCGGCTGGGAGCTTCCAAGCGGCTGGGAGAAGGACAGCTCAGACTACCTTATCACGATCTCTAACTGCCTACACATACTCCTAGGCTGAACTAATACATAGCATCGGTCCAATGGACCTTATTACATGATGAAGTCAAACATACTAAAAATAGACTAATGTCCTGTCATCATGTGGATAATTATCCTATATCCTGATCATGTACGGGTGCTCCTGCACCATACTCCCCAGAAGAAGAAATCTCAAGTCCACTTGAGATGAGAGTATCAAGGTCTGCACCATGTTTCTGGATCTGATCTTCAGTCATCCATACGGCTTCAAATTTCGGCTTTCCTTTCCAAGAGACTAAGTACTCCAAGTACTGTCTGTTCCTGGTCTGTTTGACCACTCTGGTGTCCAAAACCTTCTGTAACTGTGGAGGATCATGCTTGGGAATGTCATCAGCAACTATATCCTGTAGGAGATCCTGATCTGCATCTGAATTAGCCTTGTATGGAGTTAAATCACATACATTGAATATAGGAGACAAACCAAGATCAGGTGGGAGTTGGATCTCATAAGCATTCTGTCCATGCTTGTGCAAAATCTGACATGGTCCAACTTTCTTTTGCATGAGCTTAGTATACTTTCCCTTAGGAAGTCTGTCTTTCTTCAAGTGAACCCATACCAAATCTCCAACATCAAATTGAACATCCTTCTTCTTTTTATCAGCATATTCCTTATACTTTAAGGTGGTTTGCTGGAGTTGGGTCTTGACCTGATCATGAACCTCTTTTATGGCTTCAGCAAAAGCTTCTCCTTCTGCACTAACAGGGTCTGCTGTAGGTAGATCTCTCAACTCCAAAATTCCTCTTGGATGCATTCCATAAACAATCTGAAAAGGTGATTTTCCTGTGCTCCTATTGACAGTATCATTATATGAAAACTCAGCTTGAGACAGAATATTGTCCCACTTCTCTCCATGCTGTTTTGTCAAGCATCTAAGCAAATTCCCCAAGGAACGGTTCACTACTTCAGTCTGTCCATCAGTTTGAGGATGATATGCAGAGGAAAAAGACAAATTGGTTCCCAGTTTCCTCCAAAGAGTTCTGCAGAAGTGACCAATAAACTTCACATCCCTGTCTGACACTATGCTCAAAGGCAATCCATGAATTCTGACAATCTCCCTGAAGAATAAATCTGCAATGTAGGAAGCATCAGCAGTGGTTTTGCATGGCAAGAAATGTGCCATTTTACTGAATCTATCCACTACAACAAAAACACTGTCAAATCCTTTTCTTGTCCTTGGTAAACCCAAGACAAAATCCATACTGATGCTTTCCCATGGTCTGGAAGGAATGGGTAAGGGCTGATATAAACCTGCATTAGTTGACCTGCCTTTAGCTTTCTGACATATCACACATGTCTCTACAAATTTTCTGACATCTGATTGCAACTTAGGCCAAAAGTAATGCCTTCTGACCAGATCAAGAGTCTTATCTAGACCAAAATGACCTGCCATAGCTCCACAATGTTTCTCCTTGATTATATTTAACCTCATAGAACACCTTGGAATACACAACTGTCCACCCTTGAACAACAATCCATCCTGAATCAAAAATTCAGAGAACTCAGCATGGTATTTCTTCCCAAAAGAAGTACATACCTGATATATCTCTCCAAAATCTTCATCAGACTCATACATGGTCTTGAGTGAATCAATACCAACACTCTCTAACTGAATCTGATTGACTGTGAGAACTCTCCTGCTCAAAGCATCTGCAACTTTGTTCTTGACCCCTTTCTTATGCTTCAATGTAAAAGTGAAAGCCTGTAAGGTTTCTACCCATTTCATATGTCTGTGGTTCAGCTTTTCCTGGCTGTTTATGAAACTCAGAGCCTGGTTATCTGTGAATACTATGAATTCCTTTGGCATCAGGTAATGCCTCCATTTCTTGAGGGACTGAACTAAAGCATACATTTCCAGATCATATGATGAATACCTCTTCTTAGCATCATTGAGCTTCTCACTGAAAAATGCAATAGGTCTACCTTCTTGGCTGAGTACTGCTCCAATGGCCATGTGACTGGCATCACATTCTACCTGAAAGATTTTGTTAAAATCTGGAAGTGCAAGGACTGGCTGCTGTGCCACCTTCTTCTTCAATGTTTCAAAAGAAGCATCTGCTCCTTGAGTCCAAACAAATCTGCACTTCTGTCCTCCTTTAATGGTATCCAGCATGGGTGCACAAATATGACTAAACCCTCTGATAAACTTCCTGTAGAAGGTTGCTAACCCATGGAAACTTCTGACATCATTCATAGTCTATGGAGTTGGCCAAGACAATATGGCACATACCTTCTCCTTATCCATCTGTAACTTTCCTTGTGAAATGACAAAACCCAAATATGTGATCTCCTTTTGCATGAACAAGCACTTGTCTAAATTTATCATCAGCTGCTCTTCATGTAACCTCTTAAGAACCAAATCTATATGTCTGAGATGTTCTTCTTTTGTGTTACTGAAAATCAGAATGTCATCTAGATATACTATGACAAACTTACCAATGAATTCTTTCAAAACCTCATTCATCAACCTCATAAAAGTACTAGGTGCATTAGATAAACCAAAAGGCATAACCTTCCATTCATATAACCCTTCATTTGTTTTGAATGCTGTTTTCCATTCATCTCCTGGGCTAATCCTGATCTGATGGTATCCACTCTTCAAATCTATTTTTGTAAAGTACTTAGCACTTCCCAAACAATCAAGTAAATCCTCTATTCTAGGGATTGGAAACCTATACCTGATTGTGATCTTGTTAATAGCTCTGGAATCTGTGCAAAGCCTCCAAGTACCTTCCTTCTTTGGTGCTAGTACAGCTGGTACTGCACATGGACTCAAACTCTTCCCAATCAGACCTGAATCCAACAATTCTTCAATCTGTCTGGCTACTTCTGCATTCTGTTCTAGAGTAAGCTTATAGGCTGCTTTGTTTGGAAGTGTTGACCCTGGAATTAAGTCTATGCAGTGACTGATATCCCTCACAGGTGGTAGGGATCTTGGCATTCCTTCTGAGATGATACCTTTGTACTTATCCAATAGCTCTTGGATAGCTGGGTCTATCAACCTCTGCTTTTTCTCTTCCTTGACTTCTTGCTGTTGTTCTTTATTCACACTCATACATGGGATTAGAGCATATGCAACTGCACCTTCTGCTGCTACTTCTTTCATGAACTGTTTGCCTTCCATCAGCATGACCTTCACCTCTTTTCCTTTAGGTTTCTCCCCCTTTTCTGTCAGTGGGTGTAACTCTGTCACCTTACCATCTTTAGTGATTGTATAGGTATTTCTAACACCATCATGTTGTGCCTTCAAATCATACTGCCATGGTCTACCAAATAAAAGATTGCAAGCATCCATCTTAGTAATATCAAACAACAACCTATCCTTATATCCACCAATCTGAAATTCTACCCAAGCCTGCTCTTCTACAGTTGTCTGCTGACCTTGGGTAAGCCATGAGACTTTATATGGGGATGGGTGAGGCAATCTCCTAAGCTTAAGCTTTATCACCATTTCTTCAGACACAAAGTTTTCAGTAGAACCAGAATCAATCAAAACTTTACATGCCTTACCTCCTGCTTTGCAAATAGTTCTGAAAAGAGACTTTCTTTGAGGGGCTTCTTTGTCAGGTACCTTCATGGTAGTCACTGTTATTCTCATCATCAGAGACTCTCCACTTTCTGGATATCCATAATTATCAGGAGCATTCACACTCTGAAAAGAAGTAGAGCCTGTCACACTTTGATTATCAGGTTCTTGGACCAGATTTGTTCTCCTTTCTCCTGTTGAGCTTGTGACCTTGTCTGGACATCTGCTGGCTATATGGCCTTCTTTGTTACAGTTATAACATCTGATGGATCCTGTGCCCTGGGATCTTCCTCTGAAAGGTCTTCTACCTCTGAAGTTTCCTTGCTGACTGTAATTCTCTCTCTGATTCTGACTATTGTTGCCTTTACTATTGTCATGACTGGATTCTCCTTGATATCCCTGTCCATGTCCTCTACCTCTAAAAGGACCTCTTCCACCTCTTTGTTGTCTTCCTCTTCCTCTATTGTTTTGTTCTTGTTTTCTCTTTAACTTCTCTTCCACTTTCAATGCCAACTGAAAGCTTTTCTGCACTGTATCTGGATTATGCAGACTTAGATCTTCCTGAATATTAAACCTCAATCCATTAAGGTATCTAGCTACCTTCTCTTCTTCACTTTCTTTTACCTTTGTCTTCATACAGAGTTTCATGAATTCTTCTGTATATGAGCTGACATCTAGCTCCTTCTGCTTCAGGTTTTGCTTCCTCTTGTGTAATTGGATATTGTAATCCAATGGGACATGAAGCTTCTTTTACTAATGCCATCATCTTCTTCCATGTGGCAACTCTACGTTTTCCTTCCTGTACTCTATCATCTTGAACAAAATTCCACCATGTCAAGGCAGCTTCTTTCATCTTTGACTGTGCTATCTTCACTCTCTGTTGTTCTGGTATCTCCTCTGTTACAAAGAAATTGTTCAAGGAGTCTATCCACTCCATCACTGAATCAGGATCCATCTTTCCTGTAAACACTGGCAAATCTAGTTTCACATCCATGGTTCTCCTCTCCATGGCCTTGAGGGTGTTCAACAGTGGTCTCTAGTCTGCAGGAACGACCTCCTCGCTCCAATTAGGGATCTCTTCTTCTTCCCTATCTTCTTCTCTACCAGAACCTACTCTGCTCCTCAACTTTGCTAACTCATCTTTCAACTCCTGATTCTGAGCCTTCACGGCCTTGCTTTCTGCAATCTGTTTCTTCACTAGAACTGCCAACTCAGCGTTGGTCATCCTTGTCGGAACCTCTGATGTTCCTTCTTCGTCTGACATCCTGCTTATCTTTTCCAGAAGATCCTAACCTTTGCTCTGATACCACTATGATGCAGAGGTATACGCAACGGGAGCTTACTAACAAGAAGGAGGAGCCAATAATACAAACAGCATGATAAAAATCCCTATCGGCTCAGCATCATCATCATATTTCCTAAAAACACCAACAGCATCATCATATTTCGGGCGAGCAGAATTATCCTCCTGCCGATTACTGTTCACCTCCTCCGCCTGTCGCCTATCATCATCATCATGATACTCAACGAGCGCAAACATCCTCCGGTTGTACTGTTCATCGGGCGCCAAACACTATCGGCATCATCATGATATTCAACACTCCCTTCGTCAGCAGGATATCAAATATCCGGTTGCTCCAAATATCCTGATGACGACAACTTCAGCACCTTCCCTTCGATGCCCTGATAGCCGACGATACAAGCAACAGCATCATGATATGATTTATCCGGTTCAATTGAAACATCCTGATGATGTTAACCCAACTTTCTGCCGAGGACCTACGCCGATACCTAAACACTTAGCGACAGCAGGATAACCTCGCATAGGGTAATATCTCAATATCCTGAAGACGATGACGTCATATCCTGATGACGATGACGTCACACAATATCCTGATGACCTCTTCAACACTTAGTCAAAAAAATTGAACTTTCACTCCCGCATCTGCTAGCGATACGCGGATGATGGGCATACCTGAGAGATGATCCTGACGGCGATATATACACTGAGTATATATCTGACTTAAAACATCCTGATGCACTTGCAACATGCAAACTTCAAAGTTTCATGACCCGATCCTGATGGCGATGCATTCGCAGATGACGATGTGGCTCGTTCCGACTGGAAACGCACATGCAGACTCCTGTATATCCGTCCGCTGCATGTAAACACTCAGAACCGCTCAATTTCACAAAGACAGTATGATGATCGGGCCGGATCACCTTCAAACCAAAATTTAACAGCTTATCTTTCTAGACCTAGCACATGAGGATGCTAGGCTGATTCACAGCATGCTCCTAACTGATCTCTTGAACAATGCAATGCATAAACGGAAAACACAAATGCAAACTAAGCTATAATACAGGACCATTCCACCGATTCACAGGATCAACCGGTGGAAGGGTTGAAAGTACCCATCAACTTGCAAACAGAAAAGAAATCAAAACAGATACAGCTGATAAACCAGAAACTGCAAATGATGAGATCTTATTCAAATGAAATTCAAATGTACTGGTTCTACAATACTGTCAAACAACAGTGCTTCTCAATATCTGGACTGTTCTCCTGAATCTCAACACCATAACATAACTCTACTAGCATATCATAACATATCTATCTTAAACCCTAACAGATCGAAGGTATATATAGCAAAGTCCTTCGAGTACTACCAACTCACTTCCCAGCGGCTGGGAGCTTCCAAGCGGCTGGGAGAAGGACAGCTCAGACTACCTTATCACGATCTCTAACTGCCTACACATACTCCTAGGCTATACTAATACATAGCATCGGTCCAATGGACCTTATTACATGATGAAGTCAAACATACTAAAAATAGACTAATGTCCTGTCATCATGTGGATAATTATCCTATATCCTGATCATGTACGGGTGCTCCTGCACCACACTCCTACAAACTTCCTCATAATTTACACTCTATTTACAAGCTTTTTGTAGATTGCCTCAAATTTGGTGATTTGAGTACAAGAAAAACCTTCAGGATTCCAAATCTCTCACTCTAATACCAATTGATGTAGTCATTGATGGAGGATCTAACAAAGGATTATCCAACCATGTAGCTAAATGAACAAGCACATAGCAGAACTCAATGAAACAGCAACATGATCCTTATTTATTCACATCCATAAAATAATTACAATCTACCACAAGGGCTTACAACATGAGACTACAATCTTTTTAGATACATTGGCATAACTATGTATGAATTGTATAGAGTTCTTGACTAATATTAATGTAATGTTTCTCAACTATCTATGAATTCAGAGTTAGGGAAAAAAGTTACCTACCTTCCAAATGATCATGACTGATGCTTATATAGGGAGCCTTAGCCTTAGGTGTATTCTATTTCAACCACAAGGAGGTGCAAAGCTTGATCCCAAGTGTAATGTGTAGTTGACCAAACATGTATCTAGGGAACCTTCTAGAGTGAATGCAATGAATATAGTTCAATGAATCTTAATGTTGTCCATATCATAAGCTCTCTTGGGACCAATGAGTCTAGAAACATGTTCCCATGTTTTTGCATGCGAAAGAGAAAGGTGTCGCAAGCTTCGAACAGTGAAATTGGATGCTATCATGTTCTGCCCAATAATATAAATCTAGAACTGAAATATGCCTTTGTAGTGATCAGAATCTTCTAAAATTTAGGTGAGACATTGTTAGCTCTTAATAGAACATGTGTTCCCAACCATGATGTTAAATGTGTAATGTGATGGAATGTGGTAGTTACATTGCAATTCTCAGATGATGACTAGAGTGTTATTGAAAACCTACAAACAAACAAAAAAAGTGAAAGAATATTTTTTTAGGTGATGCAAGATTGCTCTTACACCTAGGATGCTCTTACAATAGTATAATTGATAGAGTTCCACCAACCTCTCCTTCCAATAGGGGCCAGTCCCCTCACAAAGAGCATTGCCACTATAGGAGTCATAATGCTTGTAGGCATGATTCATATGATTATCATACTTCTTAACATAGAGCTCATAGTCTCAATGCCCATGCATAGTCTTAAAATTTTCATCTTCCTCTCAGCATTATGATAGAGGTACCTCAAGTTGGCCAAATAGTGGCAAATTTCCTCATCTTGCATTGGTTATTTCTACTTCCAAGGTTGTTGTTGATCAACCTCCTAGGGAGTGCAAGATGGATAATTTAATGATGGTTTTATTATAGGCTTGGAGCCCATGTCAAATAGCCAAGATAATCCTAACGTGTAGAAACCATATGACTATGACCTACCTCTTGCTACTATATTAATAACTCTTACTACTTAGCAACTTATTATTTCTTATGTTATGTTGTTTAAGGTTACCTTTACATATGCTATGGGGTGTGATTGCTTCACCAACCTTTTTTGTGATGTAGTGTATTTTTAGAAACTTTATTTAATTAATATAAATGACACTATTTCATAAAAGAATTATTATATGTTTAAAACTTTTTTACTTAATTATAATATATTATTAATAAAGCTTTTTTTTCATTTTTGTTCTAATTATAATAACACTTAATAATATAATTCTATTTATAATATTTTCTTATCTAGATCACAAGTCTTCTTAAGTAAAGTGACACTAATATTTATATCATTGATAATACAAGAATCATAATATAACTTTTTATTTAATTTCTTGATATATGTTGGTGTTTCAATTCGCACCTATGGAATGCGAGTTGGAAACGGATAGCTATGCATAGATAAACTGCTCTCCTATTGGAAGGGGGAGTTCCCTTTTTGCTGATGTTCGCTGAAAAGATAAAATATGCCTATCTTCTTTTTGATTCTCAGCTGCGAGCACAAGGTTATAAAACTCTAAATGCTGCAGAAGAGGTTTTTCCTTTTTAAAACTTCCACTACAACTAGGCTTAAACTAATGACGCTTTTAATCTCCTAAGTAAATTCAGAGCGAAGCGATTAAAAGTGGACAAGGAATGATTATTTTAACATAAAAACTTAAGTAAATTTCTCCCAAATTTACATCACAAGACTCAATGTACTTTAATGATGAAAGCTGAAATAAAACTTAATCAAGCCACACATCTGACAACAATACTTGATGATCTGAGATAGAATATCAGAGCAAAATAGGCATGAGATTTCTATTCCAATATCACAAAGTTGATACAACTCCAGGACAGCAATATTGTAGCAAAAGGCAGGCATACAGTATGCGATCAAACACTAGAAACAGATACACAGAGTGAACAAACACTTGGAATAATAAGATCTGCAGGGTACAATAGGCACAGCAAATTTTCTATCACAAAAGTAGCTCCCTTACAAAGAACACAAAGTGAACAGACACTTGGAATGACAAGATTTGTAGGCTAGAATAGGCACAGCAAATTTGCTATCACAATAACCATTACATACAATGGGTAAGGCTGCCCTTATTTATACTAAATCAAAGGAGTAGGGAATCCTAAAATCTCCTTGATTAACCCTAACTAACTTGCCCACTCGCAAGCTTTATTTCTATTCTAAGACAAAGATACAACTAACAAACACTTTAAAGCAAAGAAAATTCCAACTAATACAAAGTGATTTCTTTCTAAATATAGAATGGATGAGCTTAGGATGAAAGCAAATGCTTTAAAACAAAAAGCATTTGATTTAAAGTTGCTTTCTTTTGAGTCACATCCTCATCAACATTCTTGCTTTATGGTGATGTCATCAATTGATATTCGAGGAGATAATATCTTCTAAAAAGCGTGTGACTGCATCTTTGCCAGGAACACTGATACTCTCAAGAATAACATTCTAATTTTCCAGCATTTCTTCACCATTCGCAACCATCTGAAGAAATTCATGGACCTCACCCACAGCTTTGTCAAACTTCACTGTCATTGCGGCAAAACGATCCATCTTTCAGGCACTGATGTCACCATTAAAATTGCTACGGATGAGAGTCTGGAACTCTGTCTGTACTTCCTTGAGATCAAACAGGGTACCATCTTCCTTTTCATATGAACACGGGATCTGGAAAACAAAAGATCTCACATACTTGAGAATATTCACTACTTTTTCCTTCCATTCTGCTAACTCTAAGGTCACACTATCATAAGTTTTTACTGTGAAAAGGTATTGTGCTTTCCAAGTAGAAACAATCCTCTTATCCTCAACTAAATCAATAGAATTATGTGCTATCTTCAAGTCAGAGATAATGATCTCAAATACCGGTCTATTTTCAGCCAAGGTCTGCTATAACACCTAAATGCCTTGACGCAGATCATGGGCGTTATACTTTAACTGATAGATCTGGGAAAATACAACTTTTCTTTTAGTCACAAATTCTTCCACCCAACCTTTCATATGCCTCCCATAGATGATCAACTGACTGAACTGTTGTTCATCGGATGGTGATTCAAGATTCAGTGGAAGTAATAAATCAGCCTGTGAAGTACCATGAAAAAGATTGGAAATGTACTGACGCAGCTACTTGACTTCAGCCTTGAGGGCTGCTTTATCCTCTCCATCTTTCAACACCCTTTCCTTCAAATTATCTGTTGCAACCTCGAAAAAATTGAGATCTGTATGTCAGGTGCTCCTACCGAGATTAGCCTTAACCACCTTGATATCATCAACATTAATATCATCAACATTTTTATCCTTTGGTGGCGTTGCAGTCTCAAGGATCATTTCTCCATCTGCATTCTTTTCAATGCGAACTTGCTTCTTCATCTTCCTGTTTGACGTGTCTTGGTAGACGCTTTTGAGCTCTGTCAAATCCAACTGATATGATGGTTTTCTCCTCTTCCTTTCCAAAATTTTTTCAAGCTAGGATGAGCTATTCTCTCTTGGAAACTCGGTTCTAACTTCCTCTGCTCCTGATGAACCAACATGTGTATTGGAGTTACGAACCGGTGAATCTGGCTCTGAATCTATGTGAATAGGAGAAGAAATTGGTGAAGTAGGTGGAGAAACATGAATTGAAGGCAATGTTTCAACAGGCGGTACTGATTTTGCAGGAACTTCTGATGCAACTGTTGGTCATTCATGTTGAACATGAGCTGGGGACTCAACCTTTTTCCTCTTTAACCTAGCCATTTTTTATCCTTCTAGAAGGACGCTCAAAGCCTTAATTCTTTGTTTTGGTTTGGAAGTGGAAGGCTCTGATGGTTGTACAACTGGCAACTCTGCTACCGGAATGTCTTCCTTCCGCTTATTCTTCAAGAATATCAAACTGTTTTTAAAAACTCCACTCATCCTTTCCTCAATGGAGGTGTTCTCTTTGACTGACCAATTAACTAGCGGCAACGGTTGTTGCTCAACTTGATCTCTGAAATATGTGGGAAGTAAAATTTCACCATCCTATATCAAACCCTCTACATCTTCTGATAGGATATCAGTCATCTGCTGAAGAGTAAACCTACTGTAACTGTGTTTCCACACTTCAAACTCATCTGCACAATTAGCCCAGAAATCTTCAACGGCGGGTGTATGCATGCAATTTTGGCAAAGGTGTGATGCAAAAACACCGTGCGGATCATATGAAGACCTCCTGTCGAAAAACTTAAGACCATACTTGGATGATTCATTACCAATTACCTTGGCATCTGCTCCAGATCTACATCTGTAAATTCCCATCCCAATTGGAAAATTGAAAGCCGCCTTGCACCTGCTACGCAAAAATATATGAACTTCATAGGTTTTCCTTAAAAATTCCATGAATGCTACCTCATCTGTAGGATATCTCAGCAACATGGCTAGCTCTCCTGAGAAGCCATATACTCTGATGTAGGAGAAAGTGGGAAACTGGATAAACCAATCAGCCCATTCCACCATTGCCATTCTAGCATTGGCTGAAAATTGTATATGCAACTCACTATCGAGATCTTGCACTGTATGCATAAGGAATGAATCATTACCTGCCTATAATGTCTTTCAGCTTGAGAAAATTCCAGCTACGGGAAATGGTGATATAGATGCTGAATGTCCAAAGTCCCAACAACATTTAAACCTCTGAATTGACCCTGAAAATCCATCAAATACACAAGGTATGATATCATATGGAATTCATGGGCCCTTTGAAAATCAATTATTTGTTGGTGGAGACTATCACTGATGAGTGCCGACCAATCATAGAATTCAGTTCGGTCAACAATCTAGGACATGATGTAAAACATCTAAGGCTAAAACTTGTTAGCATCTGCTTGACCTGTGATCCGGCTTAGTAGAGTAATCATTATTACATGTTCCTCCTTGAACTCTCCACGTCCAACATTCTTTGGCATAACATTTTGCTTTTCCTTCAACCACCTCTGAGCAATCTTTTTCTGATACTTGTCTTTATCATTGTTCCAAACCCTCTTGCATTCTTCAATTGAAACAGCTAAGTTCTCCTCCCAGATAAGTATTGAAAAACACTTCTCAATTTCATTCGGCCTCAGGCTACAGAGCACACATTCATCTCTTGATCAGATTTCTCTTGTGACCGAATCGTAATGCATCATAAAAGCAATTACAAATTCGATACTTTGCACTGGAATGGTAAAGGATGTTGTTGCAAGCAAATCGGAGTGACCCAGATTCCTGATAGCACTACTTCCTGCATCTTCCAAAGAATGTAAATTAATTACTGGAAGTACTTTATGCAAGTCTGTCTCGAAAGTTCTCAGGTAATCGTGAACCAACGTCATTTTGGACTTGATCTGTGTTAGAGAGTACTGCATACTGAAAGATTTGAAAATTGTCTATGAACACGCCTATGTCAAAAAAATCTTAGACAAATGGCTAAAAATTATTTGCTAATTTTTAGGAAAAAGCAGAATGTGAGCAAAAAAGTTGGCACATGGGTTTTGTAGGCAATCCTGTTTCGAAGCAACCCAGATTGTCAGATTTTGAAAAAGCGGAGACTTTCCTGAAAAATAGGAAAAAAGCAGATTCCTGAAAAAAGCAAAACTCCCAATCTTCAAGAGGATGAAATTTTGGATGGACCCATCTCGACGAAAACTAAAAAAAGCTTCGGTCTAATTTCTAAAAAATGATCCCCTAGAAAAAAGGACCCTAAAAAAGCGTGCCTCCTTGTTTCCTCATCCCGAAAATATGAAGAACGCTAAAAAAGCACTTCGTTTGAGCCTTCAAATCTTCGTTGAAAGAAAAATATATCTTCTTCCTCTGGATGCAATCTACAAAAGATAATAAAATAAAGAAGCCAAATGCTTATCTTTATAGATCTTTAGGGCGAAAAAGTAGCTTTATTTGTGAAAGAATAAAACTTGGATCCCATCCATGAAGAAAGCTTCTTTTAAAGCACAAATCCAAGTGGATGTCTTCGAATAGGAAGAATCCCTATTTTGTAACTGCCTATGGCTTCATGTGCAAGATGACGAAAAATATCTTCTTTTAATGATGTCATCGAACACGTGAGTTGACAGAAGTGTTAGTCAATTTTTTTTCGTTTTCGACACTTCTGCACTCGTTTTGACTCAAGTATGGCCTGTCTCCGACTTCAGCAAGGTGGCAAAATGTCGCCGCTAACTAAAAAAGATGACTGATCCTGACATTTTGGAGACCTATCAACTAAGATTCCATCCCTAGCCTCGGACAGACGATCAGACATCATTCAACTATGAATCTGACTTCTGGAAACAACCACCGGGCAAAGATCGGGAAACAACTGTCGGAAAACACTGGAAGATTAGGAAATTTTCTAACACTGATGAACTTGGGCACCCCTAGCCTCCTGGGGCACCTGACTTCTCATGCCTTAGCCATTTTTCCAAAAATTTCAACTTTTTCAATTTTTTTAATTTGCGTGCGCATTCTGATGGCTGTGGACCCCTGTTTGGCTGTCGATTTCTATCTGTTGGGACAAAATTGAGTTTGATGATCTGGTAGATAGGCAAGCCTGATGAAAACTGAGCTGACTGTGCTTTGTCTGCCTTGAGAAACGTGCCAAACTGACCTACTCTGAACCGGACCGGGCTGACGGAGAGAGATTAACGTTTTTCAAAAAAACTTCAAAAATAAACTAACTCTGGTGGATTTGGGCACCCCTAGCCTCCAGGGGCACCTGACTTTTAGTGCCTTAGAAAATTTTCTAAAAATTTCAATTTTCATGCCATTTCTCATTTTCCGTGCCAACAGCTTCTGTTTGATCTTCGTTTTCAGTCGTCCGGACGACTGCTGAGGTAGGATAGAGGATGATATGAGTGGCCTGAACATATCTGTGATGAAATCCCAGCTTTGACTGATGTTTGACTAAGTCTGACCAAGTTTGACCAACCGGGAAAGAGTTGGAGGCATTTTTGACATTTCTCAAAAAATGTGAAAAAAAATCTAACACTAAAGAAGTTAGGCTCCCCTAGTGTCCAGGGGTGCTTGGTTTCTTCAGACTTAACCATTTTTTTGATTTCCAACTTTTGTTTGCAATTCACTCCATTTTGCATGCCGATAGCTGCTTCCTGATGTCGATTTCAACGATTTTGTCAGTCAATTGCCACTGGATAATGAATGGACTGGGTAGCCTGGGCACATCTAACAAGTCTTCCATCTTTTCAGAGCCTGATGACCAAAATGACTGCTTTTACGCCCAACAGAACTGACTAATGGACATAGTTCTCGCATTTTCTCGAAAAACACGTAAAATTTCTAACACTGGTGGGATTGGGCATCCCAAGCCTCCTGGGGTGCCTGAAATCTTCAGACTTAGCTAAATTTCATGATTTCCAGATTTTCTCCTCACTCCGGATCCATCATGCTCCATTTTGTGTGCTTCGTTGAGTCGACGACTGTTCGTCCGTTCTGCGTCGTTGGGACATCGTTGAAAACCTGAAAATGAGCTCCGGCGGATGAACTTCCTCTGTTGTCAACTTCAGAGCTCATGCTTCAACTTCTGAAAAAGAAGAAATGACTCAGTAGAGAAAACTTTACCTTTTTCAGATTCCATCTGGACCACGCTGATCGTGAAGCAAAATCGACTAATGAGAATCAAGCGCGATACCTGAGTCAGAGATTCTATTTTTAGAAAGTTTTGCTAGCATCTATATCTCAAGAAACCTAGAAAACCTAATTTGACATCTATTTTTAGAAACTTTCTAAAAATAGAAATTTCTATTTTTAGAAATTTTATTTTTTTGACTTTTTGACGAAAATTTTTCTAGACTGTTCAAAATGCCTTAATGAAGCAAAATTTTTGATTAGGTACAACAATTGGCTCTATCTGGGGACCATGTCGGATATTTATGGCATAGGAGAACTAAGAATCTCTGGACTTTTAAGCTTGGACCAGTGCCTTGTTAGTTGGACAATAGAGTTGGGTCACTTTCCTAATCACCTAGAACAAGACTTTTCCCTACGTCACCTAAGACCGGACTTCCTAAAATCACCTAAGAGTTGGAACTTCCTAGAACACAAAGACCACAACTGTCGCTTCACAAAAAGGGGAAACACATTACGAGAACAAAAATGTTCACAAACGCTCTTTCTCCTGAGCGAGGAATAGAAGAATAAAGATTGTCACATAAAACTGTCAACTAATTCAGAAAAGTAAGAACTATCTCTCCTCAACTGTGAAGATTGTCTTGTCAACATGAAGTTTTTCTTCCTCCACAACATCTCCTCAAAGAGCCACGGTTTAGGAGGGTATTCACGTTCAGGCCATGAGAAGTTTACGAGGAACTGGTTGATACACCAGAGATCACGTGGAGCATCTTCTTCTAAAGTAAGCAACCTCTGCAACAGGTGAAGGTAGAGAACCTCCTTTTGAAGATATGTAGGAATGTCTTATGGCCAAAGTACACTTGTGGGAATGGTAGTTACCACATATATGATTTGACTTTCATTTATATCTTGAACGAACGCAACCTTGAACTCTATCAATGTATCATCTTCTGAAAAAGGTGTAAGCTGCTCATTCACGACCCTCATTATTGATTCTTGGCTTATCGGATCCACTACTGTCGTTACCCATTTTTCCAGCATTTTAGGAAATTCTTCTCCTTCATTGGTTATGTTCTCGTCCATCCAATCTTCAGAATCTAATAAACCATCTAGATCTGAATGCTCAAGCTTCTGATCATGTTCGATAACATCTTCACCTGACAGCTCACTTTCCCATTCATTATTTTGAATCTTGTCATCTTCCACAGAGTAATCTTCTTCACTGCAGATATCTGGTATCATCTCATTTTCAGTAATCATGTACCTTTCTTCTTCTGATAGGTAACTAGGATCAAAGACAGATTCATCTAAGCTATATGTTTCTTCTTCATCTTCTTGTTCGATTTCACATATGGCGTATCTCACCAAACATATGTCAAGAATTTTTTATTTTTTAGTATCGTCATCCTTAGTGACCAAGACTAAATATTCCATGAACTCTTCTTCTCCATCAACGTCTTCATATGTTGCATTTTGCATTGGTTGCATAGTATCGGTGAAGTCTCTTTCTTGTTCAAGTTCATAGATGGATTCAACATCGTCTTCCTCACCAGTGTGAATGAAGGATTCTTGAGACAAAGGTGAAGACAGGCTATATTATAAAGGAAGATCTACAATATCTTCTATTGAAGAACCACCTTCCCAGTAATGTTGAAAACAATTGAGATCCAATGATGAATCTTCCATATGATCCCTAGTCTTGAAAAATTCTTCTAGAAAGAAATCATCTTCAAAATAAGGAAGATCACGTTCTTGCTCCAACTGTAACATTTCTTTGACCTCTTCTCTTTTGAATGTATCTGACACAGGTTCTTCAAACCAACCTTCAAAAGATGAGAGGAACGAATTAGATTCCTTATTGTTCTGTTCAATGTATTTGATCTCCTCCTTATAATTTTGCTCTTGAGAAGATTGTTGCACTTCTTTCTCCTTAAATAAAGTATGCAAGTTGTGCATTTCTTCAGTTTCTTCCTTTGATTCGCCAACCGCGCAGACAGCTTCCTGATTCTCTTTGGTTATTTCTGACAGCATCACATATGTACCAGGACCTATTTCTTGATATAGCACTTGTGCCTGAGGATCCTGAGATTTCACAACCGTGAACCAAGACTTGGTTTCTGGTTCCAATTTGAAACTGCCTTTCTCTAAAGGAATGGTCACAGAAGACCAATCCAATTGTATCTCTCCCCCAAGATCTTTGCAGAAGCTTCTACTTAGCAGCATGCCGTAACTGGCTGGAATGTCAGCTACCAAGATAGTCATCATTATTTTCTTCTCGGGACAAGCCGCCAACCATACTTGAGCATCCTTCAATTGTCCAACCAACGACACTGACTTAGACTCAAGTGAATAACATTTGTCATGTGTTTTGGTGCATGAGAGTCCTAATGCATTCATCACCTGCAAGGGTATGACGTTGTCCGAGGCTCCTAAATCAATGATACAATTGCTCAATTTATAGCCTCCTATATACAGAGAGATATAGAAGGGCTTAGGCTTCTCTTCTGCTAGAACGGAGGATTCAAGCAATGTAGGTTGTGTGACAGTCTCCTTCTTGACATACTTGACAATTCTATCCAGCTGATCTGGATGGTCCTGAAGATATTCCAACTGGGAAATCTGCACCTTTGTCTTCATCATAGAATCCACTATATCAAAATTCGCTGAAGACAGATCTTGAGTAGCCTTGACATTTTCATGTGGTGGCTTAACATTAGAAGTGGAAGCCACTTCCTTCCCCTTTTCTTTCGATCTTTGCTTATCCTCTTCTTCTTTGTGTGCTTTGAAATGCTAAGCACGTGTAAACCCAGATGTCGAAAGATTTTCATGATTCACCACAAGAGAATATTGACAAAGATCCTCTTGTTCTTCCTTTATTTGAACGGGTTCTTTCTGGAAGTATCCCGTAGTAGAGGCGCCATCGAAGTTGTCCATCTATGGTAAGACAACATTCACACTTGGGGAAGGGACAATGTTTGAAATGGGTGCAACATCAACATATCACATGATCTGGTTCATCCTTAGATTTTTGGGACATGTGGCTCCAGTATGTGCATTGGTTTCATGAAAGGAGCAAAACACTGCATTTTGGGCAGCATCAACTGCTTGTCTTGGTGGTGGTGCTGGCAACCAGGGCCTGTAATTATTGAAAGGCTAAAAATTGTTCCTCTTAGGCTGATATGGTTGCTATGGTTGATACTGTTGTTGCGGTTGGTACTGCTGTTGTGATGATTGATACAGTTGTTGTGCAGGTTGCCCTTGAGTAGGCAACTGCCTCTTCATGATAGTCAATTCATTTGCTACCTTCTGTAGCAGTGGATCCACAGAACTCTGAACAAGAGGTCTGATTGAATCCGTCTTCATCTTGCCAAAGGTGATCATGTCATCCTCTAACTTGATGGCATTTTCTTGTGCATTGGATAATTCTGTTTCATTAGTCGATCTCAAAAAAAAGGCTATCTCAAAAGGAAGAGTGGTAATGAAATTGCTCAACAAAATTTACGGAGATGGATTGAGAGTATGAGAAAGATGTGTCACCAAGCGATTAAACCTTGCTACAAACTCCCTCATTGGTTCATTATTTTCCATCTTTGAATTTGAGAGTTGAGCAAACAATCTATGTCTGTCTTCGGCAGGTTTGAACCTTGCCAAGAATTTCTCGCTCATAGTTGCCCAATTCATAATGATGCTTGGCTCCAAATGATTGAACCAGTCGGCAGCATTTCCTATGAGAGTCTCAATGAAGAGACTCACAGCAACATCTTCATGTGATACATGCAAAATAGCACAAGTTGTTGTGAATGCGGAGATATGTTCATCAGGATGTTGAGTCCCATCGTCGTGAAATTGGGGAAAGTGCTTTCTTGACCCCTTTGGTAACTCATGATGTGCTTGCAGGGCCAAAGGTCCAATGTTGTCACCCCAAGGCAATGGGGGTGGACACCTCTGATTTCAATCATTTTGATTGTTGTTATTTGCATCGCCCATTGCTCTAGGCTGGATTACTGGTTCCTCTTGAGTTTCTTCCTGCTTGACTTCAGGAACTATGTTGGATGCTTCTCCAACTTCTGTAGGAACAAGATCTTGGAAGAAAGGGTCTGTAGTACCACCTTTTCCCCTTCTTGAATAAACCCTATGAGCCAGGATTATCTATTGCCACGCGGGAGGTGGTAGTACTGGTCTTCCTACCGCAAGATTTGCTTTGTGTTCTTCTTCATCAAGAATAGTAGCCACATTTCTCCACTGATCAGGACTTTCCTTTTGCGTAAATATGAAACTCCTCAGGCTACTGATGATGTCTATTTGCTCGCCTTCCACTCGTACAAGATTTGGTTGAATAGCAGGTGGTGTAAGATTTGGTTGTTGAACTGGAGAAGTAGGATGCCAAAGAGTCATTCCCGTGACATAAGCCTAAGCTTTCTTGAAGTTTTATAACTCGTGCCCCATGGTGAGCACCAGAAAACTATTGGTGTTTCAATTCGCACCTCTGGAATGCGAGTTGGAAACGGATAGCTATGCATAGATAAATTGCCCTCCTATTGGAAGGGGGAGTTCCCTTTTTGCTGATGTTCACTGAAAAGATAAAATCTGCCTATCTTCTTTTTGATTCTCAGCTGCGAGCACAAGGTTATAAAACTCTAAACATTGCAGAAGAGGTTTTTCCTTTTTAAAACTTCCACTACAACTAGGCTTAAACTAATGATGCTTTTAATCTCCTAAGTAAATTCAGAGTGAAGGGATTAAAAGTGGACAAGGAATGATTGTTTTAACACAAAAACTTAAGTAAATTTCTCCCAGATTTACATCACAAGACTCAATGTACTTTAATGATGAAAGCTGAAATAAAACTTAATCAAGCCACACATCTGACAACAAAACTTGATGATTTGAGATAGAATATTAGAGCAAAATAAGCATGAGATTTCTATTCCAATATCACAAAGTTGATACAACTCCAGGATAGCAATACTGTAGCAAAAGGTAGGCATACAGTATGCGATCAAACACTAGAAACAGATACACAGAGTGAACAAACACTTGGAATAACAAGATTTGCAGGCTAGAATAGGCACAACAAATTTTCTATCACAAAAGTAGCTCCCTTACAAAGAACACAGAGTGAACAGACACTTGGAATGACAAGATTTGCAGGCTAGAATAGGCACAACAAATTTGCTATCACAATTACCATTACATACAATGGGCAAGGCTGCCCATATTTATACTAAATCAAAGGAGTAGGGAACCCTAAAATCTCCTTGATTAACCCTAACTAACTTGCCAACTCGCAAGCTTTATTTCTATTCTAAGACAAAGATACAACTAACAAACACTTTAAAGCAATTTGCTTTAAAGCAAAAAAAAATTCCAACTAATGCAAAGTGATTTCTTTCTAAATATAGAATGGATGAGCCTAGAATGAAAGCAAATGTTTTAAAACAAAAAGCATTTGATTTAAAGCTGCTTTCTTTTGAGTCACATCCTCATCAACATTCTTGCTTTATGGTGATGTCATCAATTGATATTCTGGGAGATAATATCTTCTAAAAAGCGTGTGATCGCATCTTTGCCAGGAACACTGATACTCTCAAAAATAACGTTCTGATTTTCTAGCATTTCTTCACCATTCACAACCATCTGAAGAAATTCATGGACCTCACCCACAGCTTTGTCAAACTTCACTGTCATTGCGGCAAAACAATCCATCTTGCCGGCACTGATATCACCATTAAAATCGCTGCGGATGAGAGTCTAGAACTTTGTCTGTACTTCCTTGAGATCAAACAGGGTACCATCTTCCTTTTCATACGAACACGGGATCTGAAAAAAAAAAGATCTCACATACTTGAGAATATTCACTACTTTTTCCTTCCATTCTGCTAACTCTAAGGTCACACTATCATAAGTTTTTACTTTGAAAAGGTATTGCGCTTTCCAAGTAGAAACAATCCTCTTATCCTCAACTGAATCAACAGAATTATGTGCTATCTTCAAGTCAGAGATAATGATCTCAAATACCGGTCTACTTTCAACCAAGGTCTGTTGTAACCCCTGAATGTCTTTACGCAGAACATGGGCGTTATACTTTAACTGATAGATCTGAGAAAGTATAACTCTTTCTTTAGTCACAAATTCTTCCACCCAACCTTTCATATGCCTCCCATAGATGATCAACTGAATGAACTGCTGCTGATTGGCTAGTTATTCAAGATTCAGCGGAAGCAATAAATTAACCTGTGAAGTACCATGAAAAAAATTGGAAATGTACTGTCGCAGCTGCTTGACTTCAGCCTTGAGGGCTTCTTTATCCTCTCCATCTTTCAACATCCTTTCCTTCAAATTGTCTGTTGTAACCTTGAATAAATTGACATTTGTATGTCGGGTGCTCCTACCGAGATTAGCCTTAACCACCTTGATATCATCAACATCAATATCATCAACATTTTTATCCTTCGGCGGCGTTGCAGTCTCAAGGATCATTTCTCCATCTGCATTATTTTCAATGCGAACTTGCTTCTTCATCTTCCTGTTTGACGTGTCTTGGTAGACGCTTTTGAGCTCTTTCAAATCCAACTGATATGATAGTTTTCTCCTCTTCCTTCCCAAAATGTTTTCAAGCTAGGATGAGCTATTCTCTCTTGGAAACTCGGTTCTAACTTCCTCTGCTCCTGATGAACCAACATGTGTATTGGAGTTACGAACCGATGAATCTGGCTCTGAATCTATGTGAATAGGAGAAGAAATTGGTGAAGAAGGTGGAGAAACATGAATTGAAGGCAATGTTTCAACAGGTGGTACTGATTCTGCAGGAACTTCTGATGCAACTGTTGGTCATTCATGTTGAACATGAGCTGGGGACTCAACCTTTTTCCTCTTTAACATGGTCATTTTTTATCCTTCTGGAAGGATGCTCATAGCCTTAATTCTTTGTTTTGGTTTGGAAGTGGAAGGCTCTGATGGTTGTACAACTGGCGACTCTGCTACCGGAATGTCTTCCTTCCGCTTATTCTTCAAGAATATCAAACTGTTTTTAAAAACTCCACTCATCCTTTCCTCAATGGAGGTGTTCTCTTTGACTGACCAATTAACTAGCGGCAACGGTTGTTGCTCAACTTGATCTCTGAAATATGTGGGAAGTAAAACTTCACCATCCTATATCAAACCCTCTACATCTTCTGATAGGATATCAGTCATCTGCTGAAGAGTAAACCTGCTGTAACTATGTTTTCATACTTCAAACTCATCTACACAATTAGCCCAGAAATCTTCAATGGCGGGTGTATGCACGCAATTTTGGCAAAGGTGTGATGCAAAAACACTGTGCGGATCATATGAAGACCTCCTGTCGAAAAACTTAAGACCATACTTGGATGATTCATTACCAATTACCTTGGCATCTGCTCCAGATCTACATCTGTAAATTCCCATCCCAATTGGAAAATTAAAAGTCGCCTTGCACCTGCTACGCAAAAATGTATGAAATTCATAGGCTTGCCTTAAAAATTCCATGAATGCTACCTCATCTGTAGGATATCTCAGCAACATGGCTAGCTCTCCTAAGAAGCCATATACTCTGATGTAGGAGAAAGTGGGAAACTGGATAAACCAATCAGCCCATTCCACCATTGCCATTCTAGCATCGGCTGAAAACCGTATATGCAACTCACTATCGAGATCTCGCACTGTATGCATGAGGAATGAATCATTACCCGCCTATAATGTCTTTCAGCTTGAGAAAATTCCAGCTACGGGAAATGGTGATATACATGCTGAATGTCCAAAGTCCCAACAACATTCAAACCTCTGAATTGACCTTGAAAATCTATCAAATACACAAGGTATGATATCATGTGGAATTCATGGGCCCTTTGAAAATCAATTATTTGTTGGTGGAGACTATCACTAATGAGTGCCGACCAATCATAGAATTTGGTTCGGTCAACAATCTGGGACATGATGTAAAGCATCTAAGGCTGAAACTTGTTAGCATCTAATTGATCTGTGATCCGACTTAGCAGAGTAATCATTATTACATGTTCCTCCTTGAACTCTCCACGTCCAACATTCTTTGGCATAACATTTTAGTTTTCCTTCAACCACCTCTGAGCAATCTTTTTCCGGTACTTGTCTTTATCATTGTTCCAAACCCTCTTGCATTCTTCAATTAAAACAACTAAGTTCTCCTCCTAGATAAGTATTGAAAAACACTTCTCAATTTCGTTCGGCCTCATGCTACAGAGCACACGTTCATCTCTTGATCAGATTTCTCTTGTGACCAAATCGTAATGCGTTATACAAGCAATTACAAATTCTATACTTTGCAGTGAAATGGGAAAGGATGTTGTTGCAAGCAAACCGGAGTGACCCAAATTCCTGATAGCACTGCTTCCTGCATCTTCCAAAGAATGGAAATTGATTACTAGAAGTACTTTATGCAAGTCTGTCTCAAAAGTTCTCAGGTAATCATGAACTAACGTCGTTTTGGACTTGATCTATATTGGAGAGTACTGCATACTGAAAGATTTGAAAATTGACTATGAACACACCTATGTCGGAAAAATCTTGGACAAATGGCTGAAAATTATTTGCTAATTTTTAGGAAAAAGCAGAATGTGAGCAAAAAAGCTGACACATGGGTTTTGTAGGCAATCCTGTTCCGAAGCAACCCAGATTGTCAGATTTTGAAAAAGCGGAGACTTTTCTGAAAAAGCAGGAAAAAAAGAAGATTTCAGAAAAAAGCAAAACTCCCAATCTTCAAGAGGATGAAATTCTGGATGGACCCATCTCGAAGAAAATTGAAAAAGCTTCAGTCTAATTTCTGAAAAATGATCCCCTAGAAAAAAGGACCTTAAAAAAGCGTGCCTCCTTGTTTCCTCATTCCAAAAATATGAAGAACGCTGAAAAAGCACTTCGTTTGAGCCTTCAAATCTTCGTTGGAAGAAAAATATATCTTCTTCCTCTAGATGCAACCTGCAAAAGATAATAAAATAAAGAAGTCAAATGCTTGTCTTTATAGATCTTTAGGGCAAAAAAGTAGCTTTATTTGTGAAAGAATAAAACTTAGATCTCATCCATGAAGAAAGCTTCTTTTAAAGCACAAATTCAAGTGGATGTCTTCGAATAGGAAGAATCCCTATTTTGTAGCTGACTATGGCTTCATGTGCAAGATGACGAAAAATATCTTCTTTGGATGATGTCATCGAACACGCGAGTTGACAGAAGTGTTAGCTATTTTTTCTTCGTTTTCGACACTTCTGCACTCGTTTTGACTCAAGTATGGCCTGTCTCTGACTTCGACAAGGTGGAAAAATGTCACTGTTGACTGAAAAGTTGACTGATCCTGACATTTTGGAGACCTATCAACTGAGATTCCATCCCCAGCCTCGGACAGACGATCAGACATTGTTCAACTGCGAATCCGACTTCTGGAAACGGCCACCGGGCGAAGATCAGGAAACAACTGTCAGAAAACACTGGCAAATCAGGAAATTTTCTAACACTGATGATCTTGGGCGCCCCTAGCCTCCTGGGGTGCCTGACTTCTCATGCTTTAGCCATTTTTCTAAAAATTTCAACTTTTTCAATTTTCTTTATTTTTGTGCGTGTTCCGGTGGCTGTGGACCCCTGTTTGGCTGTCAATTTCTGTCTGTTGGGACAAAACTGAGTCTGATGATCTGGCAGATAGGCAGGCTTGATGAAAATTGAGCTGATTGTACTCTATGTCTGCCTTGGGAAACGTGTCAAACTGACCTGCTCTGAACTGGACCAGGCTGATGGAGGGAGATTAACGTTTTTTAGAAAAAACTTCAAAAATAAACTAACTCTGGTGGGTTTGGGTGCCCCTAGCCTCCAGGGGTGCCTGACTTTTAGTGCCTTAGAAAAATTTTTGAAATTTTTAATTTTCATGCCATTTCTCGTTTTCCGTGCCAACAGCCTTTGTTTGATCTTCATTTTCGGTCGTCTAGACGACTGCTGAGGCAGGACGAAGGATGATCTAAGTGGCATGAACATATTTGTGATGAAATCCCAGCTTTGACTAACGTTTGACTGAGTTTGACCAAGTTTAACCAACTGGGAAAGAGCTGACGGAGGCATTTTTTACGTTTCTCGAAAAACATGAAAAAAAATCTAACACTGAAGAAGTTGGGTGCCCCTAGCCTCTAGGGGCACTTGGTTTCTTCAGACTTGACCATTTTTTTGATTTCCAACTTTCGTTTGCAATTCGCTCTATTTTGCGTGTCAACAGTTGCTTCCTAATGTCGATTTCGATGATTTCTTTAGTCAACTGCCACTGGATAATGAATGGACTGGGTAGCTTGGGCACATCTGATGAGTTTTCCAGGTTTTCAGAGCCTGATGACCAAAATGACTGCTTTTACGCCCACCAGAACTGACTGACGGACACAGTTCTCGCATTTTCTCAAAAAATGCGTAAAATTTCTAACACTGTGGGACTGGGCGCCCCAAGCCTCTTGGGGTGCCTAAAATCTTCAGACTTAGCTAAATTTCATGATTTCCAGCTTTTCTCCTCACTCCGGATCCATCCTGCTCCGTTTTGTGTGCTTCGTCGAGTCAACGACTATTCGTCGGTTCTGCGTCATTGGGACAGCGTTGAAAACCTGAAAACGAGCTCCGGCAGATGAACTTCCTCTATTGTCGACTTCAGAGCTCATGCTTCACCTTCTGGAAAAGTAGAAATGACCCAGTAGAGAAAATTTAACCTTTTTCAAATTTCGTCTAGACCACGCTGATCGTGAAGCAAAATCGACCAATGAGAATCAAGCGCAATACCTGAGTCAGAGATTCTATTTTTAGAAACTTTCTATTTTTAGAAAGTTTTGCCAGCATCTGTATCTCAAGAAACCTAGAAAACCTAATTTGACGTCTATTTTAAGAAACTTTCTAAAAATAGAAATTTTGTTTTTTTTATTTTTTGATGAAAAAATTTCTAGACTTGTTCAAAATGCCTTAATGAAGCAAAAATTTTGATTGGGTACAACAATATACTTCTTTATTGTTTTCCATGTCATCACCCCCTCTCTTTTTAAAGACCCATGTCTACAATCTATCTTATTATCTTCTCTTCTTCTTAATAATACATCATGAAATATAATCCAAAATATTGATGTAAAAAACTTCTACACAATTACAACTAAAATTATTCTTCCACACATCTAATTAATTTACTTAAAAATTAATTAACTAAAATTTTCTTAATACTTAAAAATTACTTACTTTCCCTACATTATTATCTCAACATGATTATCTTAGCCAAATACTATAAATAGTATTTGAATTGGGGAAATAGAAAAGCAAAATGGTGGTTAAAACCACATGCAACTAAAAAGACCAAAAAAATATATTTTTCTCATAGTTATCCATAAAAACGGTTTCCCTTATCTAACACATTATCCCATATCCCTCAAAATAATCATCTACCCAACTTTTGAAAAGATAATTATTTTAACATTACATATTAAACTAGAGACCTTGAATTCACAATCCCTAGTTTTGAAAGTTGGAAGAATTAGAACAATAATTTTAAAGTATATTAATTGTTAAAACCAAATACAACCATAAATACTAAAATACCCAGTTTTATATTAATTATGCATTAAAAATTGTCTCATTTACGTTATATCTCTTGGCAAATCACATGCCATGAGTTGGCACCTTTTAAATCTATGATTTCATGCTCCCAAGAAATGCCATCTTTATCATAATAAAAATCCTTAAGCTTAAACTACTATGCTGTACATGTGTTAATAATAATTCCAAGAAAACTTCAACATCAAGAGGAGTCGTGCAAGCAACCAAGAGTTGGTGGCATGGCATTGAAGTTAACTATACACGTCTTTTAATACTTCAAATTCTAAGGTTTGTAGTGGAAATTTCAAACAACCAATCATAATAACCCTAAGTTTCTTAAAATTCATTTTAATTGCCATTATTGGAAGAAAGTCAAAAAAGTCCAAGTCACCAACCAATAAGTCTCATATTTCTTTAAAACCTTCCTCCCCCTTCTACTGGTGGAATGTTATACAAATCCCCACTTTGCTTGCCACTATATGTTTGTCTTAAAATATAAATTAAAAAAAAAAATGTTTGTCTAAACCCTAGAATGGATGCAATGGATAAGGTTATATAATATATGTGTGTTAAAGTTTGAGGTGTGGATCCATATATTTCGAGACTTTATTGGAGAGTGAGCTGATTTATATGTTATGAATATTTTTGCAAGAATCTATCTCTTATAAAGATGATTAATTATAGGGATTTATTTTTATTATAATATATTTAAATTTTATTATTGTGTGGGGTCTAGGGTCCTTTTCAATATCTAGTCAATCAGTCTAAACATTTAGAACCTAATAATGTGTAAGATAAGTTTTTATTTACTAGAGGTTAGGAATAGAATGATTAATTTGAGCTTGGAGTTATGTTGACTTTGATGTTGGAGAGTATAAGCATAGATTGAATATATGCCACAAGAGAATATAAGGAAGATGTCATGACTATGGATAATTATCGTTTATCAATTTAAATTAATTTTATTTTATCTATACATCTATTAACTACAAGGATTGTCACTTTATGGTATTGGATAGGTTCTCATCTTCCCGCTGATGATTAAGTTCTTTGCTAGGATTTCAACATGGAAGAACACTTTAAAACTATAGTTGATACAATTTTATCAAACACTTACAAGAGGAATTTGACTCATGCCTTCTTTGTTGTAACTCTTTAGGAATCTCAAACCCTATATTGGGTAAGTTCCTAAGCCACTACCTTCATTGTTATACATGGTCAAACTACAGAAGTGGCACTTACAAAAAGTTAAGCCAACTTGACAAGTTTTATATCTCTCACAACCTCTAATTGTTGCCCAACACTCAAGGCTTGCTAATCTAACTAGAACCCTTAGCCACTATGTTTGTTTGATTGCCTCCCCCTCCAAAGATAAACCAATCATCCAACATGTTATGTCTCTTGTCTCTCTTGAGTTGAGTATTAATATTTTTATCCCTACTCTCTACAATTTATTAAAAGACTAGTATTGGTTCTCCTCCTACCACTTCTCCTTCTTCCCACTCAAACGTATCTACCTCAAGCTTCTCCCCAAGCCCCCTCTTGTCATGTGCCTCAATGTTAAATGGAATTGTTGATTCAATAATTCCTTCTAGTCTATCGATCTCTTGTTTGTGGAACTCCAAACCTAATGCTAACTCCCAAATTCAAGCCTAGAAACTTTTGAATTTCAAAATTCTAGTTGGTCACAGACTTGGGTTCCTTCAATTCCAGCCTTTCACTTGTTCAATCTACACTCTTCCCAAGCATGTCAAACAAATCTTTTTGGAATTTTGATTTGCTTGTCCCCTTTGGCATGTTGTCTTTCGTAATCTCCCTGCCATCTTTATTCATTCTCTTCACTAAAAAACTACTCTATTGGCAATTGACACTACTATGAATGTGATTTATGAATCAATTAGACATTATAACTACTCATCTTTGAAAATAACATTGTACTATTATGTTTAATCACTCATGTTCTCCTTTCGAACTTGTTGTTTAGAAGCTTTACTCTACCATCCTATTCCAAATGGCCACATTGTTAAATGTGCTACAAGATTCTCTGAAGACCAACCATCAACTCATAAAGAAAATGGATTAGATAGAAGGCTAGGTATCCAAGCTAGAAACTACTCATGAAGGCCTCACCAAGCATATTGATTCCATCATCATTAGAACCTCAACCATAGTTGCACGTCTAATATGAAGAATGAATTATATTTGGATATGTTGAAACTAGTTGAAAAATGAATTATATTTGGAACTAGTTGAAGAATGAATTGTATCTGGTTATGTTTAACTTGAGATTGTGCCATGACTATTAAATTTTTTGATATTTTTGGCCTATTGGTTGTGATATAACTATAATCTCTTAAAAACTTTGATCAATACAAAAGAATGTTGGTTTGAAGCCAATTTTCTACTATGATGCGATATAAATAAGTAATTTTATGCATGTCAAAATAAAGATTATATAATGTCACAAAAAAATAGTGTTATAATACATCTGAATCAATTCAAATATAAACTACATGATATAAAATTAATACAAAAATAATAATAAATATAAATTTATATAACCAATCAATAAAAACATTTAAAAATGATAATACATCATCATTATTGACATGTGACCTTTTTTTAAATAAAATTTGAATCTAAATAAAAAATATAAGACATAAATTAAAATATCTAAAAAAAAAAAAAAAAATTTAAAAATTGTAAAGCAATCCCATCTTGACCCAAAAGTAGAAGCGTATGGTTTTCCTGGATAAACATCCTGTAGTAATCCTAATCCCATACCTTTCTCCTCCACCACTTTTATTTAAGGGAGTAAAAGGAGGGCATTGCTGGGTGTGGAAGGGACATTAAGGTGCAAAGGTTGCAATATGCTCTATAGTATATGTGCTATTTGAATAATATTGTAGGGTTTGTTGGTGTAACAATACAAGAAATGTTGTGAGTATTCCCTTCATCTGCTGCAGATTTCGGGGTAGCAATCCCTTCAAAGTTGCAATCATTTAGGCTAAAACTTTAAAAAACTTTATTCTTAGCCATAATTTGGTGGTAAGAGAATTCCTTGGACTTGGGCTGGGTTGGCTAGAAACCTTAATAAGTTTGGTTATTCAAGGAATGCATTTAGATTGAGAAAAAATAAGTAACTTTAAGGATTGGCAATTTTGAAGCACAGTGGGTTGGAAAATTAGAATTGGCCTAATCTGGTCATCTTGGAAGGCTGAGTTGAACTATTCAAGATTTGGGTTCTTGCAATTTTGAAGAAAACCAGTGCAAACAGTTTTGAAAACATCGAAATTAGACCAAAAATACTAATTTTGAGCATCTGGGTAGCTTGGAAAACAAGATTGGCATATTCTAACCACCTGGGTAGGTTGATTTACAGTGATTAGGAGCTGGGTCCTAGGAATTTTGAAGAAAAAAGTTGTGAACAATATTTGGTTCCATGGAGTGGAGCAATTCTGTGTTGGAAAGGCCTAAAACTAAGAAGAGTTACGAGATTTCAGGTCATAAGAACAAGCTATGGGGGTTTGAGAGCTCCAACAATATAGAGAACACCGAGAAATTTGATGAGTTTACTGAGGAGGATGTGTGGGGCACTGCTGAAACAGAGGCCAAACAATTGGGCTGTTATGAAAATGGAACTAGGGGCAATGCAGTATGCAGAAAGGGTAGTACGGAGACGAATATTGGCATTAATTCTAGTAGAAGAATGAAAATTCCCAGGGGGTGGAATCATCATGATGAGAATGGCAGTAATCTAATGAGGTATCAGTCTGCTCCTGTTAATATCCCTGATTGGTCTCAGATACTCAAGAATGAGAGTTGCAGACAAATGAACGAGGCAGGGGATGATTATAGGAGTGATGATGATAACAACGACAATGGGGATTATGAGGAAAGGATCCCACCTCATGAGATTATTGCTAAGCAGCTTGCCAGGAGCCAAATGACTTCATTTTCAGTCCATGAAGGAGCTGGAAGGACTCTCAAAGGTAGAGATCTCAGCAGGGTTCGCAATGCAGTCTGGAGAAGGACTGGTTTTTTTGGGTGAACAACTAAATCGCAGTCTTGAATCAAGTCTTACTCTATGTATAGTTATAGAACTATTCAGGAGCTTCGACAGGAATTCTGATTATGTAGGTGTTATGAATATTCATGTCTAGACAAGGACCAGGGTGTTTTTCAGTGAGAAAATCAATCACAATCTTGAATCGAATCTTGGTCTATGAATGGTTAGGAAAAAATTTAAGAGCTTAGAGTGAAATGCAGCAGATTTTGTAAGTGTAATTGATGTGAATCACTTTTGTATTTGAGATCAATTAACATCTGTTTCAGATTCTAAAAAATACCTGATCTCTTTTTCTCTGTATTGTACAATAAATAAAGACTTGAATGGATTTGAAATACAAGCCAACAAAGGCAATCTTATACAATGCCTTCCAAGGTGTTTGTACTTTGTTTTGATCACAGATGATATACATGTTTGAGTCCATCTATTGGGCGTTACTTTTGCTCAAAAGTTCATGTCTTATAATTTAAACCTTTGGTACATATTGATATATCTAAACCAGAGCTTTAAGAAAACTATCTTTTATATACAAGTTTGAGTCCATCTATTGGGCGTTACTTTTGCTCAAAGGTTCCTGTCTTATAATTTAAACCATTAGTACATATCGATATATCTAAACCAGAGCTTTAAGAAAACTATCTTTTCTGAGATTAAGCTCTCTGCAAAGAGCTTTCTTAAAGAGATTCGCCAGCTTCAAACTACATTTATAAGAACTTACCAAATATAACTCCCACAACTTTTTCAATGTAGATAACAGAAACTATGTACTGATTTGCCAATGTTGTTTAAGAGCAAACTGGTGAAGTGGAAGTCTACAAAATGAAGGGTCAATACCTTGAATCTCATCTATCCTGTGTTTTATTAGTTCTATAACTTATTCATGTGCACAATAGGATGGCATAGTGCCTTGATGAATAAAATGTCCTCCAACTAGTATTCTGAAAAATGTATGTTTCTCTTGGAATTTGAGTCTTGTAGGTACAATTTACTCTTTATCAGAGATGAGATATACCCATATGATTATATACTCAATCATGCAGTGTTTTCTTTCTCCTTTTTGATTCAAGATTGGAATCTTTTCTTGGACAAAATATCTGCATACAAATCCTTCCAAATAGTTGATGTGATTTTTAGTATCTAAACTATCAGTCGTGTTAATTTGGGTGCTGTGGATTGGGCAATCATCTGAAAATTTGGGCAAGTATTTGAAGGATTATTTTTTTGTTATCAACAGACAGCTTAGAACTAATAACATTTGAGTAGGATTCTACGAGTATTATGAACTTGAAAACAGTGAAGAGTATGGACAGTCTTATTAAACAGTCCTCGAGTCACATGTAGAGTAAGATTTGGGATCATATTCCACAATAGATGATTGTGGAAAAATATTAGAAGACCGATACCTCATTACAAATAACCAGAACACAAAACCAAAAACAGTTGGTGTCCTGGATCTTATCTACTGCTGTCTAGTTCATGTTTCCTAAAGCTACAAAAGCTTCTGGCTATCAAAATATCCAATTTCAAACTACAAGCTCCGTTACAGAAAGATATAGGGCACCATAAAGTCCGAATCCTTTCCATTATCCTTGGTTTTTAAATTTCCATTATCCTTGGTTTTTATTTAATGTTGTTAATTTAAATCTCTTATACTTCTGATATTAATACAAAATGATTAAATTTGGACTGTATTTTCATACAGTTTTTCTCCACGCTCTAGATTTTATTTTCTCTTTGGAGACAATTAAATTGGTCCTCCTGTCTATTTGAAGCTAGTTCTTGTTTTCAGGTCCCATTAATCTAATCTGGCCATTTGTGGTCATTAATACTTCTCTTTCTTTCTCTCTCTTTCTCATACTCTTGTAGAAGTTGAGTTCTGCAACGTTGGAACAATTTGGTAGCTTGGTATGAACGCAGAAAAGCCTTCCCTGGTTTCAGATTGTAATACCCTTATAAGTTTTTCTGCATTGATCTACTATGCTTCTACTGCTGAGCTATTTCCAATGCAGTTGAGGTTATTCTTTGTGCATGGAAAAGGAATTTACCTTTTAGTTCTACTATCTCTATAATCTGTATGCAAGGTTAAGCCAGCCATGGTCTAGTGGTAAGGTGGAGATTGTATTCTAAGGTTGATAGTGCATTGCTATGTCCCAGGCTTGTGTAAACCACAGGATGATGATTTGCTAAGTTATATAGCCATGTCCCAGGTTTGTGCCTTCTAAACCAAAGGATGATGATTTGCTAAGTTTGATATATATATATATATATAGCCACGTCCCAGGGTTGTGCCTTATAAACCAAAGGATGATGATTTGCTAAGTTTGATATATATATATATATATAGCCATGTCCCAGGCTTGTGCCTTATAAACCAAAGGATGATGATTTGCTAAGTTTGTTTTATATATATAGCCATGTCCCAGGCTTGTGCCTTCTAAACCAAAGGATGATGATTTGCTAAGTTTGATATATATATATATATATGTGTGTGTGTGTGTGTGTGAGAGAGAGAGATAACTCAGAGAATCCCCAGCTCAGCGACCGCCGCCCATTATTGCAGACGAGCAGAGACCATGTCTGGACACAACTTTTGAATCGGGTTTCGAACCTATGATTGTTGTCCATGTTTTTCAACGGCTCAACTGTGCGGTCTATGCCTGGAGGCAATTTGCTAAGTTTATATTGAATCCCCTATCAAACTGGTGATAATGATAGTCCAAACTTAATAATGCATGGCTTCAAACCAAATGACATTTCATTTATACTGCATTTCCACATTCAGGGGCTTCTACACAAAAATCATACGCTTGTTAGCCCACCATCTATACTTTGAAGATCTAGCGCTTGGAGAATGAAATGCATCTCTTTCCCCATTGAATAAAAGATTGGTTCACATATTTTGAATCAATACTCTGTCTGGCCAACTTATATCATGTCAAGTATTTGTTCTATACAATTCATCTTATCCATCTGGGAAAAGCCCCCAAGTTACATCATGTCAAAGAATTTATTCTATACAGTTCATCTTATCCATCTAGAAAAAGACTATATCATGTCAATAATTTATTATATACAGGCCATCTTATCCATCTGACAGAGAAGCTTATATAAAGGATGTCTTTGATTGACATCATTTGGAAAAAGACATTACCCAATAGTATACGATGAGCTAACTTACAAAACCAGCAACCAACCCTTTGTTTTGAAAGTACGTGAGGGAAAACAGGATAAGAAAGACTTTTATTTGGGCGCGGCACATTTTCAATGTCAGAAAAGTTGTCATAAACCAACGCAAATCATTCATGAATGTCAAGTAGCTATCATAAGATGGATAATGTGTGATTGTGTCTTGTCATCTTGTATAAGAAGTCCAGTTTCCCTGTACTTCTAGAGAAAATGTTTATTGGAACAAATTCTGCCAAAACAATACGTGTCTAATGTGGAAGGCATTCTGACTGGCTAATGTTTGGTCAATTTTATGGCGCTAGATAGCATCAGAATATGGAGGCCTATCCTCAAACTTTTTCTCTGCATTTTTATTTATTAATATCTGAAAGGGAGGACCTTACCATTAAGTACTGTTGTCCTTGTAAATGTGATTCAGAGTTTTATGTAGTTTTTGGGTTAAATTTCAATTTATTTTTTTTCAGAGGGGATTGATTACCTACCTATCTATCCTAAGTTTGTTTATATATATTAGTTAGAAGGTTTGAGCAGTAATATACGTAGGTTAATAAATGATAATTGTAGCGGAGAGGACCCACTTGCTGAGCATGTTTCAATAGGTGTGATAGCATTTGTTTATGTAAGGCTCAATATTTTTAAAAGTTTAGTATTAGTAGTTGTGACTTTAAGGTTGTTAGTGTTACTATAGGTACTTATAATTGAACGAAATGTGCTCATTAGATTTAAAAAGCAACCAATCATGTGATGCCACATCACCGCACCAACAAAACATGACTTAATGCGCACCTATTGGTCCACCCCTTTTTTTAGGAACTATTTGACACCTCAACACAAAGCGTGCTGATGTGGATGTGACCTTGAAACCTTATATTATAAGCAGGGGCCTTGCCAAATAAGCTGCTGTAAAAATTCCGGAGTGATTAGAAATTACCACGTATAATTTTGAGAGGTGTGAAGTTAGGGTGTTCAACTACTGGGTCCTATCCCCTATACTAATTAAGTTATACTTTTATAAAAGGGACTCTTTTATTAACAGAATGATTGATTAGTTATCTTATAATTGCTTTAAGATTATAAAATCCTCTTAAACTAAAAAGTCTTCCTATCAATCTAATTTAATATACCATAATCTTTATACCAATAAAAATAATAAAAAACTATCCTATCATATCTATAATTAAAAGTATCACTTATATAATATAAACATAATTTCACCATTAAATCTTTATATATAGAACTTTTCATTTTAACTTTGAAAGACAAAACTACCTTCCACTATCATATTTTTATATATTCAAACCTGGGCATACATGCATTAACAAAGTTATTTACAATTAACTCAATTGTGTTAAGCTAAGCATAACAACACTGAGCCACTGAACCCAAATATCTTCAACAAATATATAAAACCCAATTAGAACTTTTTTTATTACAAATAAACTGAATAAATCCACCATAATGGAGAATCAAAATAGTTTGTATTTATTATACTAAACCATCACATGCAGAAGCTAACAACCACTTAAGATAAGGTTTCAAAGTCCAAAGTTAGACATGATTGTAGCCTCATATTCAAATGGTCGACACCTATATAACTGCAAAAGACATCAATAAATGTAAGCTAAACAAATGCATTTTTGTAGGTCATATTTATGAAATCTTTCTTGGTATTGAAAACGTTTGTTGTATATATTAATTCTTCCTTAAAATAAGTATTCTCAAAAGCCAGAAAATTCTCTGTAACTCTAAACTAAAACTAGTATATATATATATATATTTTAATTTTTTATAAATTATTGGCAGGTAGAATGCAAGTATTTTATTTTCCATTAAATATTTCTTATTCTTGGCATTTATAAATTACTTGCACCTAGAATATTTGCATTGTGATGTATTTATTGTGGCATTTTATTATAATCCTCTATCTTAATAATCTCATGCATATAAATCTTATTTTTTTTGTTTTTATTAATATCAATATTTCTTTATTTTCACAATTAACAGAGATATATAATTGTATTGGTTATGACAAAGACATTCAATATACAAACATAACAAGTATTATAATAATATAAAAACATAAAAATGTCATGAAAACATATTTTATATAAATAATACCAATATAATATATTTTAAGTAGCCTGAACTTAACATTATATTAATAGTTCTTACATGATTTTACAATTACATACAATTGAAAGAGCAATATCATTATAGGGGAGAGGAGCACGTAGTTGAACACCCTATATACTATATATTGTAAATGATTATTCCAATGTAAATAAAAAATGACCAAATGTTGAACATAAGTTCTTATAATTGAATGAAATTTCTAAAAAGCAACAAATCATGTGATGCCACATGGGTGCACCAACAAAACATGACTTAATGCACAACTATTGGTCCAATCTTTTTTTGGGTCTTTTTGGACACCTTAACAAAAAGCATGTTAATGTGGCATCATATTTGATGATGTGGACCTGAAACCTTAGTTATAAGTAGGGACCTTGCCAAGTAAGTCGCTGTAAAAATTTCGAAGTAATTCAAAATTGCCATGTATGATTTTGAGAGGCACGAAGTTAGGGTATTCAATTATTGGCTCCTCTCCCCTAAGTACAAAAACTATCATTTACTTAAATAATATAATCTTGAGTAATTACCAATAACATGCAATATTCTCGCATAAAATTCATTATTCTATGATAATTGGCTTAGAGATGGAAATATATGTGGTCATGTTAACATTGGTGTAGAGGCATCCTATTCCATATACTAGCATGATTGCATTCTCTACACTTGTTGAAGCCAAACCGTGACCTACAACTAAAGGGAAAAGAGATGACTAATTGTTGTTTGTGGGATCTACGTAAGTTAGATTTCAGGGCTAATTTAACAGATTGTTAATAGAGGCTTTGTTGGTCCTAGGTGTCCATAAAGCCCTTGTGGATGCTTGGGTGTGCTTGTGTTCCTTGTCTATTGCCTCATTCCTGTTCATTTCCATTAAAAATCTTCTTTAGTAAACATTATACCTATATCTAGTCATAGAGTCCAATTAGGGTTAAAGTTTTATGGAAAGGGAGTCATTTGAACATGAAAAGCATAATTTAAATTTGGGGGTAAGGAATAGGCAAATGATTAAGAACGAATATGAATAGATGCTTAAAAATAACATAAACTCCATTTAAATACATAACATAACTTTTTTTCAAAAATAATATTCTAAATAATAAAAAATTATTAAAAAATATGTTTATAAAAAAATAAAATTAAATACAAAACATGTAAAAAATACAAATTATACTTTTCATTTCTACAATTAAAATTTTAATAAATTTATATATCTAAAAACAAACTTAAAAAAATAAAAATAAATTCTGTATATCGGACCGAAGGGTAGAGGAAAGGGGCATCGCACTCAGTGCTCAAAATCGGTACTGATCGATGGTTCCCCCACTATAATCCGAAGAAATATTTTGAAACATCATATGTGATATTATATAACCACCTTCAAATTAACTAACTTAAACTTTAATTATATCATTTTTAAACTAACTCCAATCTATAAACACACACCCATAACAACTACAAGTGCATGCTTGCACTATACAACTTATTTTTATAAAGATTTTTAAAGTTGTCACATGGGCATAACCAGTACTTAGTACTTATTAGTCTCACTTAATTTAGTTTTCAACCTGCCAAAGAAAACACAAACCTAAAAAGATGGTAGACAAATATAGTTATATAAAAGCTGATAAAAAATCCTATAAAACTAGAGGGTGCAACCTAACCAAACTAGAGAGTATATAGTTTAACCCACTTTAAGCAATTTTAATCGTATGTGACAAATGACATATTACCAACCCAAACCCATTCATATTTAGACAAATATAGTGGGTAGGTTCGTAAAGTTGCCCACCTACATTAGGCAAGCTCAACGGGTTGAAATAGCGGCTTTGCCCAACAACATATGAAAAATATTCGGTGAATGTAGTGGCGGTTAGACCATTAGCTTTATATCAAACTTGCATTTATATTAGTAACTTAAATTAAATGAAACTTAATTAAATGAAACTTGTTCTTAGAAATTTGTAGAAATTTTGTTTGATTTGTGAGTGTCTTTTAAGTATGATTAAATGGAATTGCTATTATTTGAATGATTTTATTTTCAACATAAAAAAAATTTAGAAAAAGAAGAAGATTTTAATATATAATTAAAAAATGAAATTAGTTAGTTTAGAAAGAAAAAAAAATTAATAGTTTTTATAAAATTTTATGTATATTTTATATTTTTTTGTTTTGTTTTTAGTTTATTTGATAAGATTATTTTTTATGTAATAATTAGTGCATATAAATTAGTTTATTTGTGTATGTAAGTTAGAAAAATAATAATATCTTTGTCTAATTTTATTTTTACACATACTGAGGAATATGTATCAATGCTTAAATCATATACATTGTTTATGTTAGGTCATTTTTGCACTCATAGAATTGACCCAAATTAAGTTCATAGACACATAAGTGATGCCTGAACTTTCAAAGTTATTCAAAGTGGACGTGTTCCCCTCCTTTTCAATTATAAGCGGACTAAAATACAAAATATGTATAAAATGACAAACCCTAATTCATTATGATCATATATAAAGAGCATCTAAAGAGGAATCCTAAAAATATTTATGGACATCAAAGCATTATCATGTGACATCAACATTGCATCAACACTCTAGGCATACTGCATGATTGTTTGTTGTCTTTGATTCGTGTTTCATACAATTGACTCGATAATAGGGTTTACCCAAAGGAGAGCACTCATAGCCTAGCAAGATCCTAAATGGTGTTTATAGACACCACCCACTTAATGTTATAGACATCAAGGTGAATAGGTTCCAAACATCTAAATCAATGAGTTCAAATCCATGCATACTTTTAGTACCACACTCACAAAGATTGATTTCACACTCGTAGAAGTGAACTAGAATAGGAAACAAAAACTCTCTATTGACAGGCATTCAACTAACATGTCTTTATTTTTGGCATATTGGTGAATCATTGGCAAAGTCTAGCACAACAAGATCTTCATCGAACCTAGAGCTAAGTACCATTATTTTATTTCTTTAAATTCCATGCATTTAATTTAGTAGTGTGATTAATCCTAGCTCCTTATCCTAGATTAGTTTGTGATTCACTATCGATTTACTAATCTACCTAGGGTATTTATGTAGAGAAGAAACTTATTTTTTCTTTACATTTGGTGAATCTAATTTACCTTAAACCCCGTAGGGTTTATTCCTTCTCTATTAGGGTTTAAAATCTAATATTTCTGATTGTATACATTTTGTTTCATATTTGATTAGGGTTTGGATCTATTGTTTATTAAAGTGTTTCACTTATATTTTCTTAATTAGGGTTTTGGGATTTATTTTTTGATATATATTTGTCATTACCCACCTATAAGATCAAAAATTGCATACCCTACAGTTTTGGTACTACAATTTGGCCTAAATTTAGCATTTGTAGCCCCTAGCATATTTTTTAGTTTATTTAGCACTATTATAGCCTTTATCCCACTCTTAGTGCCAACATGAGCTTTGTGTTTCTATATGTTAATATATTTTTACCTTTGCAAATGTGTTTTTTGTGTAAACCTAGTGTCTTATCATTTTGACCCCTCTTTGGTCCTATTGTACTTGGATGGCAATGCGATGCATGGATGTTTGCTAACTTTGCATTCATATAATGTTTGTTTTCTTTTTTTCTTACCACCTTGCTATGCTGAGACATGAAATTGAAACTATCCTGAGATCCATCATGTGAATCTAAACAGTTAGTTGGCATTCCATGTCCCTTCAACTTCCCTCTCAACTTAAATTCTTTCTTTAAAGAAAAAAAGCAATATCTCTCTCCATCAAGTTATCTCTTGCATTCTAATGATATTGTGAAGCATTATAGCATTCTTGAGTTTTTTGAGTAGCAACTATACATTTCTAGCATTGGTCTTCTTTGACTATTCATGGTTGAGGACTTGTGCTTGTGATTTTAGTAGTTATCATCTCCATTTCAATGTTTGCAAATGATATTGTTCGAAGCTCTTCTCTTGTTTCCATTTTATCCATTATTATTGTGATTTCTCTTTGTGTTGTAACTTCCATGTTGGAACTTAGCAGCTTTTAACTCCATTTGCATTTTCATACACACAGTAGGGTATTAATCCTTATAGACCTAGGATTTAATACCTAAAGATTTGCTTTACTATGATATTCTTAGTCATAGATGCACATAAGATAATCTCACACATTCCCCATTTTCCGCTACATCATTGGCTACCCATAGAGGTTGAATGACCGAAATAGGGGTTTAACCGTTCTTGGCAAGCTCCCAAGTAGCCCCAACCTTTCCTCTTTGTCTTAGCTACATGTTTCTTGTAGCCAATCTCACATAGATGGTTTGTTGTATTTCCTCCTTCATTTTTTTATTCTATTTTGTTTCTTTAATGAAATAAAAATCATTATTATAAAGTGTTTATTGTATTCTGCTCATTCCTAGAAGCACTTGGCATCTACCATTTTGTGCTAATACATCCCTATGTACATGAACCTTTAGAATCCATACAAAGATCTACATTTTAAACCTAATTTGGATGCCAATGCTTGAACTAGATGCCATCATGTTGAAGGGATGACAACACGTCACACTAGCATCTTGGGCAATGAGCTACTCAAGTCATTTTTCAAGTTCATTCCAGATCCCTCTTTTGTATTCTCATTTTTTTTAGTTTTGTACTTCAAACTTTGGATATCCACATTTTCATTACCCAGCTCTCTTTCTTTCTTGTTTAAATGTATTTTAAATAGGAATAAAAAATTATAGGCTAGTAATTTAATAGTAAATTAAAAAACACAAAATTAATCATTTTTCCTAGCCTTATCTTATAAACGTGGATTAATGGAAACTCTAGGATAATTTAAACAAATCAATTACACTTCTCCTTTTTCACCATTTACATTTTTGTGAACCCAACTTCTTCTTCTCCTTCAAAAATTCTCAATTCTAGTCCTATGTGTGTTGACTGCACTCATATCACTTTCATTTTATGCGTTTCACAACATAGTCTTATTTCTTCAACTATTGTTAGAAGGAGATCGTGCATTTATAACATGTCTTTATCACAACCTTCTACAACACCCTTCTCTTCTTCCATCAGTTACTCTAGCTATGTCGTCGACCATTCAATTACAACCCTTCAGCTCCCTACTTCTCCCATTCCATGTGAGGGATGCTTCAACCATGAAGTCGCCCTACTTATTGGAGTTGAGAACCAATTCCACCATCTTGATAAATATTTGGTTGAATTTCAATCTCACCGTGATGAAAATGAGGATATATTGTCACACCGTGGGTTCTATTTTGGATTACATGGACACGATGTTATGCCATCATCCTAAGGGGTTTCAACTTCTTGTCTAGAGTGGCCCTGATTGTTAACAATACTTCTACTATTTCTAGGGCCACTTCTGAATAATCACACAATTCACAATCACACGTCACACAATTAAATTCCTATATCTCTTCCCACACCAAACACACACATAACAAATTCTACCGGTGTCACTACTTCAATCATTCAACCTGGCCATGCAAGCACCTTTTCCTCTAGCATGCAGTGTAACCCCATTTCTTCATATGGGTTTGTTCCCCATCCCAACCCCTACCTTTCACTTTTGTAGTTAGCTTCTTGGTGCTTCTCAGCCCTTGCTTTCCTAGCTTTTCACTATTCTAGCTATCTCCACTACTGCTACTACAACCACTACCATTGCTCCATTGCATACAATTGACCTTGTAATTAACCAAGTCATGAAGAATATGGGCAATTTGTAGCAACAAATTTCCTCCCTCTCTACCACTTCCCAACCCATGACTATGCCATATTACGATCGTAGTCCACTTTCCCTTGAGATCCTCCCCACACTCATCCCTGCTTGCTTTAAGGTCCCTCCCTTGGAGAAGTATAGTGGTAAAGGGGACCCTCAAACACATGTCTTGTAATGTCCCATTTCTAATTAATTCAATTTGAGGACCCAAAAGAATTCCAATATTTCCCATGGGATAAGAGAAAAGTGTTAGCAAAATAATGTTAATTAATATTTAATTTTGGACGCAAGTTAATAATTTTTAAACTTGGTAAATTAGGTCGATTAAATATTAATTTATTATTAAATTGTTGGCAACTTAAAAGAGGGTGTGGCAATTCCAAGAGTCATTTTGAAGGGAGATAGAAGAGCATTGGGATTTGGGTGCCCAAGTTGACCTCTCTACATCTATAAAAGCATGAAGTCTCCTCATTTGAAATCATCTCTTTTTATTATACTGAAAAAATCATTTAATTTGTGTGAGCACTTTGTGTTCATTTAGCAATCTAAGGATGAAACCTCTTGGATTTATTGGAGATTGGAGGATGAAACCCCCCTCATTTCATTAAGGCAATTTTATCCAAAAGTTTCATTGGCGCTAAAAAGATTTTAATTATTTTAGCTTTGCGGGATTGTGAAGAAGGAAGCTCCAACATGTATAGTTTCCTCTCAAATTCCATTTTTTTCATGTATTGTTGTACTTTCTGATTTATGACATAATTTTATTGTAGATTTTATCATTTTAGAGTAGCTCTAATATTGAATTAAATTTCTAGATTTATATCTGCAAGTATTGTTTAGTTTGGTGAAGTGTGCAAATCTACATTGTAAAAATCAATGTGTTTCACCATATGCTCTCACCTCACTCTCATGGGATCTTGGTGATCAAGAAGTGTTTAGTATTTGACTTAATTATTGTATACAAGTTTCTACAAGTATTTCAAATCAAATTTCATAATCAAATGATTGGATCATAACAGTGCATTGTTAGTTTTTGACAATTTTTTAGTGCAAATCTATTACAATTGTTGTGTGTAATTTCAATTGAAGATTATCTCGACTTCATTTTGGTTGAAATCATTCTAATAATTCAGATCTAAGTATATTTCATATAAAATATTTTTTGGGATATTACATGTCTCCACATTCACTGCCCTTTGTAGTGACTTCATCTTTTAAGACAAGTTGTTAGCAAAGTTATTTCTACGGTCTCTTAAAGATACTGCATTAGATTGGTTTTGCTCCTTACCTAAACACTCTATCTATTCTTTCAACCACCTTGTTAATTTATTTCTATAACATTTTCAAGTTAACATTGGCTACTAGGTCACCTTTACTGACCTAGTTCATTACAAATAGGGCTTGCATGAAAAAGTTAATGATTTCATTTTCTAATACCAATCTTTTTTTCACAAGTTATGTATTTTCTCTCTAAGTTTGATGTGTAGAGGGTTTTCATCATAAATCTTTAGCCTTAAATTTGAGACAAAATTATTTTGATGCACTACTCTTCATTTCCACATTTATACACTACTCTATGCAATTACCAATAAATAGTTGCCAGTTCGAGGTTCCACCTTCTACCACCTCATAGGATCCTACTTCCTTAGGACCTTCTTCATCATACAACCAAAAGAATAAAAATTACACAAACTTATTCTCATAGAAAACCAATCTGTGGCTACTATTAATGTTGCTGGTACTATCATGCCCTCTTATTCAGTGATGGTTCTATCAATGTGGTCCCAACATAATTGTCACATAACTCAATTATCGTATCTTTTACATTCCATCCTTCAACAACTCATGTCTATTAACCTTGTGTAGTTATCTGTTATTTTCCCTCTTGACAGTAACCTTTTGCTTCCTAAAAATTATGATCCAAAAGACTTTTGCCAATATCATCACATGCCTAGGCATTACACTAAGAAATGCATGTGACTCAAGCACCTCATTCAAGACTTGATTGAATCCAATATCATACAAGTCACTGGTGTAAATGATAAAGGAATAATGTATGTCACCCAATCAAACCAAAACTTACAAATTTTCACCAACCCCTTCCCCCAACATACTAATGCAAATTTTATTGATCTGGTACCTTCAGACATCTCCCCTTTTGAGTCAAACCTTGTACTAGTCCCCCTATGATAGGTACAATCTTCTTGCTTCCTCATTCCCTTCTATGGTGGGTGCAGTGGATGTGGAACCTCATGCCTCTCAGGTTGAGCTTGTTCCCATTCTCATCATCTAATTCTTCCATCCCAACATGCCTATGGGAATTTATGATGATCCTTTGTACATCCCAACTTCGGTCAACCAAAAATCCATTTGTGACATTTTGGTGGACCCTATGAGCATGGTCAATATAGTTACAAAGGAATTTATTTACATCCACCAACTACATAGAGATGTTTATTATGCTTCTGACATTTATTTGCACATGCATGATGACCTTTCTATCCTTACTTTGGGATATATTGTCTTATACATCTAGTTTGGCCCAAAGACCTTAGATGTTCTATGTTGTATCATTCCTACTTCTAACCATTATTGCATTATGTTGGGCCAACCTTGGCTCATCATGATGAAGGCCATTCCTTTTTTTATTCACAAATGCTTAAAGTCCCCCATAATGGTGTAGTGCATAATCTACACCATAGTTAGTATTAGCCACTCACTATTCAGGGTAACTTTTCCCTTGATTGTTTCTAGCCTAATCCTTCTAGCCCTATCCAACCTCACATCAATTTACTCTTCAAATTATATCATAAGTATGTCATGAGTTGGATTCCTCCTCCCACTCCTTCTACTCCACCTATTCTACATGCTTGGCCCCTACCTCGTCCATCATCTACTTCACCTATATGTCTATGTGGGAAGGTGTTAGATCATCATTTGTACTCTATTTCAGGTCTTTGTCCTAGTCTCTATCAAACATGGTCAAGATATTTTTGGGTCATGAAGGCCTTCAAGGTAATGGACAAATTCATTCTACACAATCAATCCTAGAAGATTTCAAATCAAAAAGTTAAATTTGGTGATGTCTTTGTAGGAATTGTAGAGATGGATTGTTGGGTTAATACTTCAATCTAATCATGTGGATTTCTTAGTGATGATAGGGTTTGGTTTTCTCAAGGATGGACCATTTTTTAGGGGGAGTTTGTGGCTACTATTGGCATGGCCACATTCCAAGGGGCATTGGCCCCATCAAGGGAACTTGATTTCAGGATTTTATGGGAAGAAGTACAACCTTTAAGGGATGAATGATCTTCAAATGGTGGTCAAGACATTATTCATGTCTCATAAGAATGGACTTTAAAGGTTGTGATCACATTTACTCTATCTATATTGGTTGGAGATGGTCTAATTCATATTAGGAAGCCTCGAGTGGTTGTTCATGGGGTCTGTTTTGACTCTTTGGCTAGCTCTGGTAATGCTTTAGCTTAGCTCCCAAGCAAGTGGTTATAGTAGCTCAAGGCTACAACATGATGCCAAGGGTGCTAGGATATTCTCCATATGGTTACAAAGGAGTTAGTAGTTGGGAACTACCCACCTTCAAAACTATATTTTGTTTTCTTTTATTCTATTATTTTGACATTTTATTTTAATATTTTTTCTATATAAAATTATTAACAACATTTAACTTCAACCATAAAATGTCATACCTTTGTTATTAAGTATTAACAGGATATTCCTTCTGTCACTACTAATCCTAGAGCTTGTTTTAGAAATTTAGCTCCCTACAATGCCTTCCTTCATGGTCTAACAAGGGCACAATGCCCATGAGCTCAATGGCCGAGTAGGGGTTTGAACCTTGGTGGATACAACAACAATATCACAATTTAACCAACACACTATGCCATGAACAATATTTAAAGAGCTATTTTTATTTACTTAAAAGTTAATTTTTTAACTAAAGAGTTATTTTATTTTATTTATTTACTTAAGGGTTATAGATTAATTTTAAAGTTGTATTATTTTAACCATACGTCGCCCATGTAATTTATTTATTTTTAAATATAAATTTACACTCTCTCATGAGGCTCTATGATGTCACTAGAGAACACCTCTTGACATAATTAAAGTACATGGGAATTCCACTAAAATTATTTTATTCACTATCGTTAAGTGTAAATAACCATACACACAAATACAGTAATTTTTTAGAGTTATTAAATTTTTTATGTATGCCATACGTTTTATTTGTTTTGTATTTTAATTATTTTGTATGTTGACTCTTTAATATTTTTTGTTAAATTGCTCATGCCATTTCACTCCACCCCTTGCTACCCTAATAATTATAAGTTAATTATTATTTTAAGTATTAATTATTATTTATTTTGTTATATTAAATAATTATAAATAGATAAATATTATTTATAATTATTGTTTAAGCATTAGAAGTTTCTTAAATTTATAGAAGAGGAGAAATGGAAGACACTAATTGATGGAGTAAAATTAAATATTGATGGGATTTGAAAGGGAATCTAGGTATTGCAAGTGCAGGATATGTGCTATGAGACTTAAAGGGTTTTATGCTTGGGGAATTGAAATAGTTAGGTATTAAGATTAATAATTAAGCCCTACTTATGGATGTTCAAGCAGCATATGTGGCAGGATGTAGGAATTTAGTGATTGAAGGGGACTTATAAATAATAGTATATATGGTGAATAGGGCATTTTTCCCCAATTGGAAGATCGAGGCAATATTAGAAGAAATTTTAAAATAGAAAGATAAATTTGATAATTTTAAGGTGATACAATGATATAAGGAGCATAATAGTATTGTAGATTATTTGGCTAGTCAAGGTATAAAGTAAATGGATAATTCATCTATTGAGAATAGAGATGTTAAGGATTGGCTACATTTATACATTATTCTCAATTATGATTAGGTACTTTAAGCTTTTGGCTAGGACTATAGTTGTAGTTTATTATTATAGATATTGAAGGTTAAATGGTATAGATTGTCTAGATTTATAAGATGGAAACCATCTATATGTATAAAGTGAGGTGAGAGCATTCAGTGCTAAGTTTCATAAGCAATAGGTATGGTGGTGTCATCTATGCATAATATGTAATGGGCGGGTTAGGTAATGTGGTGGGGTGTATATATTGTGCCATCTATTTGGGAGTGTATGTGATAGGTCTATTGAATACACCCAAATACTAAGAGGGGGGGTGAATCAGTATGCAAACAAACTTCAAATCCTCTGGAGCAAATTAAAACTTAAACATTACAGCATTAACAGAAACATAAAAGATCAACACAATGCATAACACCACATAACACCAAATATATGTGGAAAACCCCAAAAGGGGAAAAATCATGGTGAGGATTAACTCACAATAAATGAAGCTCAAAAATTACAACTTTGTTTTAGGGCTATAACCCAAGGAAGAAACTACTCCCTGAATTGAGAACAAGCTCAAAAATGATTACAACATGACAATCCTTCTACTGTCTGAAACTGACAATGAAGCTCACTCCTTTTGATGATTGCACTTCTGCCTCTTCACTCCTCTTTTGATGATTGAATCAATTAGGCACACTCTTCACTTCCCTTTTGTCACAAAAATATTTGTAAGATGAATTAGAACAGCTAACACTTCTAATCTTTCTCCTTCAGTTGCACATCATAATGCATATCATATTCATATTTTGTTCTTCACATAATCATATTCGCAATCATACCTCACCTAGATCAACTAGGTTTACAATATATACATGATATTATATTGATTACATTACAATTCGGCCAATACAACAAGAATATTACAATTTACAAGGCAGCCAAATATCAAACATCATGAAACATATAGATAGCGGGCCTAATAATGAACTCCACACAACATTAGGAAGAGGAACACGCCTTGCAGACCCCAACACATGCTTAACCCAGTCCTAAACATCCTTCACATCACCATCCTTCAAATAATAGCATCTGTACGTTACGCACATTTGAAATAGGTCACTTCTAAGCAAGAAAACATGAAACTTGTAGCACATCTGCCATTACAACTTGGTGATACTCATGAATGATTAAAATTTACTTGTTCTTCTCCTAAATGAGTTGGCATGACCCACACGACATCTCTAAATACTCTGTGAACTCTACACAACAAGAACTTTATGGTGCACATCTTCAACATGTATTCTAAGAACAATTAGGCTTCTAGAACTATCTATAGCTCACTGTCATTTGCAAAACTAAACTCGCAGACCACCAAATCTCCTGATACTACAAATTATCATGCATTGAACATCCTTGAACATGTCCACAAAACTGCATGGACAAATCTTCACTTGCAAAGGAATGCGGAGCATTCCAAACAACCTTCAACATCACCTCATTCTGCTAGAGCACAAACTAGAACTCTGTCACTTGTAAATTTCACTGTTGAAGGTATAATGACTTGAATTCTTGGATATAACACATTCACAAAATATTAAACTCAACTTCTGAATCACATGATCTTATCTTCAAATGCGGAGGAATGCGGAGCATTTTACCAGGCAACTTCTTGCAGTAGAAACCTTCACCAACATCTGGAGACCAGAACCTTCTTGTAATAGCACATACATCCTTAGAAACAACAGGATAGAGTATACAACATGCTATAGGTCATCAGCAACATCTTCTCAACATCAGTATTGCTTCTAATTCCCATCTTAATATATCATCTTGATATCATATCTGTCGATAACAAGCATACTCAATACAACCTTATTTGACATTAAACAAGAAATGGCATCCAACCATGAACATCAGGAACAACTGCTAGCACACCATCAATATAAGCATCAATGATAGGCCAAATTGAGTGTTCCAAACTGAGTGTTGACATCAATGACAACCACACAACCACATCAATGACAACCTTAGGTAACATATGTGCAACAAGGTCACCTAGGTAGTTACTAGGTTTGATTGGAGGGGGTGTGTTAATAGAAAGTGATAGTAGTTCAAGGGACCCTCTTTGACATGGTCAGTCACTAACCATAGGCTAAGAAAAAATCTAATTGACATAATGCAACTAATTTGAAGGTTATCAAATCAATTTTAGGGTTTGATGGAATAGATGATAAGGGCATGGTGCGAATGAGAGCTTCAATTTTAGAAGTTTTTAAAAGGAAATTAATGTTGGCACTGCAAAATTTAGTGATTTGTGAGAGTATTCAAGAGAGATTGTTTCATTCATTGCTAGAGGAGGAGGATGTGCTAGAGGATATGGTGGCACTAAAATGGGATATTATGACCCAATTTGAAAAGGGTACAGCTAAAAGTACGAGGTTGGGATGGACACTGGGGTTGTGCAATAGGAGGTGAAAGCATTGATGTTAGATGTCCAAATCCTTGAGGGTTTTTGCTAGAATCTTAGAATGGTAATGGAACAAATGGTAGTATTACAACATAAAGGTGGGTTGGAGGTTTCTAGCAAGTAAACAATGTCATTGCTATAAAATGAAAGGTTAGCCAAGGTAGTTAGGCATGCAAATATTATCAAAGGATTAAGATTTAATGGACTAGAGAATGCAACTAGTCTAGTGGAACCTATCATAGAATTGGTGGTTGTTTTGAGGAATGGATTGTATAGTAGCATATATGATAGATGGAAAATGACTCTACCTCGTACAAGGATGGTTTTTTGGGGCATTTCTTATTTGCCTTAGTGCCATGACGTCATGTTAATCTATGTTTTGTGTTATGGTTATTATGATAGGATGGTTTGTAATATTTGTTTGGTTATGTAAGGTTAATACTTTAGTTTATGGTTTATGTTTGTATTAAGCCTATTTTATCCTATTAAGGGTTGTTTATGTAATTGTTATAGTTAGAATGTTATTTATGGATGGAAGTTACAAGGATGGGGGCCCTTAAATAGAACCTCAATATACTATCTAAAAAACATTATTTATAATTAATATATAAATATAGTATTTAAATATATATGATATTTAAATATTTAAATTATATCTTCTATATTATATATTGTGTAAAAAATTATACTATGAAAGATTATATACATGTGTGTATGTTAGATTTATCTATGCAGATAGCCACCCAAGATCAAGAGAGCTAAAAGCAAGCAAAAAATATTAGAAGACCAATATGATAGAATAATACTATTCTATTCAAGGATGCAATGTGCAAAGAGATCAATTTTGAAGTACAAAGAAGCCTATGCTTATATAGAGCAAGGCAATGCATGAATGGTGGAAACTAACTAAAGGTAAACATCCATGATAGATGGATCTAACTAAAGCTGGACATGCATGATAGGTGGAGATAACTAAATGAACTAGCATGATAGAAGGAATGTAACTCAACTAAGAATAGATAAATGTCAATCAAGTGTATAAGACACAGGCACATGACTGATTGACACAACTATCTAAGTGAGATTATGGATATGTGCATGGAAATGAAGGACCAAAAGGGGGGTCAAAAGTGGTCACTTTTTGCTGAAATTAGTAAAAATTGATCTTGGATGAGAAATTGAAAATAGCCATGCTCAAAATTAGAAGATGTGATAAGAACAAGATTTGTAGTGCTTGGAATCTAGTTTCTAAAGTGCTCCTTTTTTTGTCAAAAAATATAACATAGTGTCTGGTGTGCTCCCCCTAAAATGTTAATTTTTTTTAAGTATTTCACAAATCACTTCAGTGAAAAATTAGCTAACATCACATAGTTTATGCCTAATTTTTCTGTTAATTTCTTAATGAATATATGATTTTTTATGAATTTTCAAAGTGGACACCTTGAAAAATGAAAATTTGAGCATGTTCCCCCCTATTTTTTTTTAAAACTAATTGAAAATAAATAAAAAAATCATTGTGTATAGAATAGCGTCTAGAATCTAAAAATGTAATTTGTTTCAAATTTTGACGAATGCACAAAAAATGACACCAAAAATACTACAGATAAGTTTTCTCGAAAAAAAACACAATAGCAAAGTAAATTAAAGATGGAAACCTTAATGTTATCACATTTATTAAAAAATTACATGGTTAGAAAGATAATAAAAAACTTGAAGTCATCCTGAGATTTCTTCGTATTAACATTGAAAAACATGCAAACTTGATGGAGAGCACACTTGGGATTTAGTTGGTTTTTTTTTATCTTTTGTTGAAAACACGTCTTTGGCGTCTAAAAGGTAGGTCCAACCCTTTGGGTTGGATGCCCAAGGAAAATCCAACCCTTAGGGTTGGAATTTCCCAAAGCAATAAAAAATGCACTCTTGTTTCAAATTGGGTAAAATGTCATGGATGATAAGTGGGACAAATCATATGAGAAGACTCATGTCACCCCTCCATCTTCTTTCACTCTAGAGTAGCCTCATGTCTAGGAAGAGATAACCATTATATCATTGGATGATGATGAGGAGGAAGATTCAAGGCCTCCATACTTTTAAATAGAAGAGTCAGTGTTGGAATAAGCAGCATCATATGCACCTTGTTAGTTGAGGAGATAGAGTTAGAGAGAGGGAGAGATAGAGAGATAGAGGAGAGAGTGTTAGGAATAGGATCACATAGAAATAAAATAATAAAAATGAATGCAAAAATAGAACACAGAAACACAACATACAAGAGACACAAATATACGTGGTTCACCCGATATGGGCTACGTCCATTTGAGAAACAGTCAGTCCTTCCTTTATTCTATCTAGCAAAATGAAGGGATACAACCTACAGAACATCCACTACAACCTCCTCTTCACTCTCTCACCATCTCCTCTATCAGTTACAACGCTCTCTAATGATACATAGTAATTACTCTATTTACAAGATAGTTTTTTCTAAATCTCTTAGGGGGCGCTGCCCCTAAACCCCCGCTAGGGGGGACTCCAAAAAAAATTTCCACCCCCTAGCAACAAAAGTGGGGAAGGAAGTCCCCCACACCTCCCGGTTAGGAACTAGGATCCAAACACGACTAAAAAAAACCTCTAAATCAAGAAGATAACTAGGCTCCATTACTGAGAGAGAAAGAGAGAGCGCACAGATATATAGAGAGAGAGAGGATAGGTAGAAAGAGACTCTCCCTATATATTTCTATCCTCCTTTTATCTCTCTATCTCTCCCTCCATCTCTCTCCATCCCTCTCCATCTCTCTCCATCTCACTCCCTCTCTATCTCTCCCTCTCCCTCTCCCTCTCCCTCTCTCCCTCTCTCTATCTCTATCTATCTCTCCCTCTCTATATTCCCACCACTCTCTCTCCGCTCTATCTCTCTCTATCTCTCCCTCTTTATATCTCTCAATCTCCCCCTCTCTATATCTCTCAATCTCCCCCTCTCCCTTTTCCCCTCTCTATATATCCCTCTCTATCCCTATCTCTATCTCACCTTCCCATCTCTTTCCCCCTCTCTCTATCTCTCCCTCTCTATCCCTATATCTCTATATCCCCTCTCCCCATCTCCATATATCCCTCTCTATCTCCCCACCTCTCTCTATCTATATCTCTCAATCTCCCCTTCCCCCTTTCTCTTTCTTTGCCTCTCTATCTCTATCTATGCCTCTCTCTCTATATATCTTTATATCTCTATCTCTCCCTCTCTATCTCCATCTCCTTCTCTCTCTCCCTCTCCCTCTCTCTATCTTTATCCCTACCTCCCTCCCTCTCCTTCTCTCTCCCTCTATCCATCCCTCTCTATCTATCTATCTCTGTCTCTCTATCTCCCTCTCCCTCTCTCCCTCTATATCTCCCTCACTCCCCCCTCTATCTCTCTATTTATCCCTCTCTCCCTCTATATCTCCCTCACTTCCCCCTCTATCTCTCTATTTATCCCTCTCTCTATCTCTATCTCTCCTTGTCTCCCCTCTCTATTTCTCTATCTATTTATCTCTCTATCTATTGATTTTTTCTTCCAATATTGACTATAGTACTAGTGTATGTCTAACATCCTGAAATTCCACACTATCTTGTTTCTTGACCATATTAATACCTTAAAACTTTTTCTTATTGGTTGCTCAATTGTCTTTTATCATAAAAATTATATGTAGATTTGAAATAAAAGAGAGTAGATTTCATTGCTTGGATTTAGATTTGAATTTGATTTTATATTACCATAGATTAGCTTGAATTTTGATTCATTTCCTGTAGGATCTCTTCACAACAACATTGTATCATCTTCAGAACATTTAAAACCATTGCAAAAGTCCCTACAATAAAACAATAAACAACTCACAACCAAACAAGCAATTTCATTCTTTGAAAGTAAAACTTTCATCTACATACAAGTTTTGAAATCAATAGAAGAACTAATCAAACTTCACACAAATAAATTTCAATAAATTATGAGATCAAAACTATTGCATGTGTATTTTTCTATTTCTAGTTTGTTCATGCTTTTCCATTTGAATTAATAAAAGGAAAATAAATCATTTTTGCTAAGTTATGTACTAAATATATTTGCATGCATTCATATAGAACTCAAAAAACATAAAAAACATTTTTCATTAATTGCATGCTAGTTAAATTTAGAACATGTTAATCTTAAAAAGCACAAAAAAGAGGGAAATTTTGTCATAGCTTTTACATGCATGCATAGATTTTACTTCATAGATTCTATTTTAAATCACATTCAAATTAAAAGGCAAAAATCAATTGTTTTAGGTCTACATTTTTTTATTTTTCTTCACATGTGTGTTAGTTTAGTTAGCAAGTTTCATTTTAGCAATCTTATACATTTGAAAATCACAAAATCATTAAAAATAGCCAAAATTGCTCCAAAAAGAAAAAATATAAAAAACATTAGGACCATTTTATTTTGAGCTAGAAAGCTCCCAAACTTAGCTCTTGAATCACATAACCAAACAATCCAACTTAAGCAAGCACAAATCAATAACTTGCTAACAAGATCAAGTTTTCTCATACACTCGAATCATATGAGGAAATTTTACACTTCCATTCTTCACTCCCATCTACACTTAGGCATTTCAATCCCATATGTATCCAAGAGTGAGAATAGATTCAGTTGAGGTAACTCTAAGTGAGATAAGAGAAAAATAACTAGCTTTCTAGTGCAGTCATGGATGGAGGGTCCTGAGAAGGGATTGTCCAACCATGCAGCTAGAGTAAACACAACAGAAACAACATGATAACAGAATGCAATGGAAAATTTAGATGCTCAATATATCAGACAATTACAATGCTTATATGCCGGCAACATGCGACCTACAATCATGGGCTCACAGGCCTGCTTTCTAGGTTACAACATATATGAAAGATGTGGCATTGAAGTGCCTCCAAAAAAGAACTATATATCTATTCTATGATTCGATATGAATCACTTATCTACTAACTGCCTTCATAATGCATCTAAGAGATGTATCTATCATTCTCCATCTCAAATAATCCTCTACGTCAGCCTTAAGAGGTCTCAAACTCTAATGAATGATGAAACATGTAGGAAACGTGTAGGTCGGCCTATAACTCTTGGTAATGCTCCACAAATGAATGAAACATGATGCGGTTCTCAATGAAGGTCTATTTGGTCCTAATTTTCCTTGTGTGATGTTCAATTTAGCTCCGTAACTCATGAAAGTGCTCCGCAAACCTTGTATGCTTGTGTTGACTGATGAATGCTCTGCTCTGTGAATACTGATGATCTTATGATAGTGATATCTCTCTATAGATGAATCCAAATCTCATGAAATTTGAGTATGATGTAGCTTACATGGCATACAAGATAAGTCCTACTCCACGAGCTCTAAAATGAAGATGCGGTAGAATGCGATAGAAATTTTTGAACTGTAAATGACTGAACTACAACTAAAATGCAAGAAAAGAAAGAAAATATTTTTGGTTGATGCAAGATTGCTCTTCAACCTGGGATGCTCCTGCATCAGACACCCAAGGTTGTTGAAAAAGTGAGTCCCCCACTTTGCTAGGGCTAGAGGAAAACCAAGGCGGTCTACCTCATCCTGAGAAATCCATGATGAATCCTCTTTCAGTCTTCCTTTCCATCTAACAAAATACTCTTTGTACCGCTTGCCTCTGGTGTTGTGTCCAACTCTGTTGTCCAAAATCTACTCTATCTGCTCTGGTTGTTGTTGTGGTAATTCATCCTTCAATCCATCTTCAATGCTGTCAATTGATTATCCCTCATGATACTAATATAGATCTGCAATGTTGAATATAGGTGATATATCAAATGTCTCTGGTAACTCCACTTCATATGCATTTCTTAAATCATACTTCTTAAGTATCTTACATGGTCCAAACTTCCTCATCTTCAGCTTGTTGTATGTCCCCACTAGAAATCTCTCCCTTCTTAGATATACCATAACTTCATCTCCAACTAAAAATTCCTTATGTCTCCTCTTCTCATCTGCTTGTTCCTTATACTTACTATTCATCTCCTCCAAATGCTTCCTAGCCTGATTATGTACTATCTCCATATATCCTGTAAATTCTTCTGCTTCTACACTCCTTTTATTTTCCATATTGATGTCTCTTAGCTCTACTACTCCTCTAGGTTGTGCTCTTGTTACAACTTCAAATGGTGTCTTCCTTGTACTTTTGTTCACTAAATTATTGTATGCAAACTCTACTTGCGATAGAATTAGATCCTAATTTCTTGCTTTATCTCCTACTAAACATCTCAACAAGTTACCCAAACTCCTATTTACCACTTCAATTTTATCCATTTGTTTGTGGATGAAATATTGAACTGAACTTTAGGTATGTCTTCATCTTCTTCCACAATGCCCTCCAGAAATATCCAATGAATCTTGTATCGCTATCTGAAACTATACTTTTACGTAATCCATCCAATCTCACAATCTCCTTGAAAAATAGGTCAGCAACATGTACATCATCATTTGTCTTTTTACAAGGGATGAAATGTGTCATCTTTGAAAATCTGTCCACTACTACAAATATAGAATCATATCCCCTCTATGTTTTTGCAAACCTAAAATGAAATCCATGCTTATACCTTCCCAAGGTCTCTCTGGTATTGTCAAAGATTTTTACAAACCAGTATTCTGACTACTCCCTTTTGCAACGTGACAAACTCTACAACTCTGCACAAATTTCCTTACATCCTTATATATCTGAGGCCAAAAATAATGTTCACTTACCAAAGCTACTGTCTTGTCAATTCTAAAATATCCTTCTAATCCACCACTATGCTTCTCCTTTAAATGTTGTTTAAAGGAAATTAGTAGTGTATACCTCAGAGTTCAATGAGAGATAATTTGATCAAGGACAACCACTTACTTCTATCTGTCACAATAGGTTCCTTGCATGCTTTCTATGCTTCTACAAAATCAGGATCCTCTTCATACATATGCTTAAGTTCTTCAAATCCTAGTACTTATATCCTCATCTCTGTCAACAAATTCCTTCTTCTACTCAATGTGTTTGAAACTTTGTTTGACTTCCCACTCTTGTGCTTCAATACAAATGTGTAACTCTGCATGAACTCTACCCATCTCATATGTCTCTTATTCAACTTACCTTGACTATTCAAATACTGCAAAGCTTGATGATCAGTGTACAACACAAATTCCTTTGGAAACAAGTAATGTCTCCACTTCTTCAAAGCTTGAATTATGAAATAGAACTCCTGATCATAAATTGAATATCTCCTCCTTGCATCATTCAACTTCTCACTAAAACATGCTACCAGTCTCCCTTCTTTACTTAACACTGCTCCTATTGCATTCCCACTGGCATCACAATCTACTTGAAATACTTTGTCAAAATTTGGTAATACTAACACTGGCTTCTCTATCACCTTCGGCTTCAACAATTCAAAACTCTTATTTTCTCTTGATGTCCACTTAAAATCATTCATGTCACCCCTCATTGTCTCTGTCATTGGTGTGCATACAGTACTAAAATTTTTGATGAACTTCTGGTAGAAACTTGCTAATCCATGAAATGATCTGACCTCTCCAATGTTTATAGGTGTTGCCCATTCGACAATTGCTCTAACTTTCTTAGGGTCCATCTCAATCCTTCCGTAGAAATCACAAATCCCAAATATACCAATTCTTCCTTCATGAAACTACACTTCTTGATGTTTATCAACAATTTCTCCTCTCTTATCCTCTGCAATACGTGTCTAATATGCCACAAATGTTCCTCTTTTGTCTTACTGAAAATTAGAAAATCATCCAACTATACAATAACAAACTTACCCAAGAATTTCTTCAAAACCTCATTCATCAACCTCATGAAAGTACTTGGTGCATTAGTTAATCCAAAAGGATTGACTTGTTGGAGTCCAGGACAACACTGAGAGGGGGGTGAATCAGTGTTGTATAAACTTTTACAACTTTTTGCACTTTTTAACTTACAAGATAAAGAGAGAGGAAGACATCAATGATCTCTTAAACACATATGCACAAGTATGATAATGAAAGGTATGAATCTGGAATTTAAGAACAAATCATTAGGGCACATGAACACATGAAGACAAACAAGAAACATAACACCTGATTTGATGAGTGGAAAACCCTCAAGGGGAAGAAAAACCACTCTAAAATACCTCACTGGCTTAATCAAAAACCTCATTGGTTACAAACAGGTCTCTTTGACCATACAAGCCTCATTGGCTTACAAAGAGGTCTCACTGACCATACAAGCCTCACTGGCAACATATACAACTTTAGATTAATAAAAAATACAGAGGGTTTCTCTATTTCAATACAATGCTCACAACCACATATCATCCTTTCTTAGTCTGGAAATTAATTGCTTTGCATATGTGCTTCATAATGTCTTATCACAATGTTCTTGATTCACATGCAATATCATCGCATACATCTTACAAAATATTCACCTGGTTCACTTCATTTTCTCTTCAAAATCCTCAAAAAAAAATTCAATCCTCCATATTTCAAACCTTCAAAAAAACAAAAACTCAATGCACCTGCAATATTATTATAAATGAAATGATCTTTCATTTCCTCTTCTTCATTTTCATCTTCACCATTTCAAGAATAAAATAATTCTATATATTTGGTCAAAAATAATGTCTTAAAAATAATAATATCATCTTCTGAGAAAACATATCTTCTACATCATATATCATTCCTGTAATAATAATCTTTCACAAAGCACCTGTAATAAAATTATAAACCAAAAGACCCTTCATATTCCTCTCCTCTGCATATTCATCTTCTCCATTTCAAACTGAATTCCTTCTCCCTTAAAAAAAATATTCTTCAATCTCTAAAACATAATCTGCAAATAAAAGTCTTCAATAGATTCCCCTAACAGAAAATAATATAACTTTCATCTTCGAATCCCCTTCTAAAAAGAACTTCTGCATGAAGATAGGAAAGGAAAATTAAAAAAATCCTTAATCACAAAAAGAATATCTCCATAAAGAAATTTTCCCTCCTAAAAAAAACTCCTTCTTAATGTTCTCCATGCCACTAGTGAAGAGGATGAAAATAGAATAAATCTTCCAAAAAAATAGCCTTTAAATCTCGTAATGATCTGCCTTTTAAACATACAAAAATTATCTTATTTCAAGTTGTCAAGAGATATGACGTTCTACAACACTTCAATGTTTGAACACGTGGTAGAGAGATCAAGGTTTAAATTCCAAGCATCAATCTTAAATTGAGCGCCCATTCATATTTAAATATTGGCCTTTGATCATTTTTAGTGCCCATTCACATATGATGGAGACCAACAGAGTCGGTGTTTCTAAGCAGAGGGGGGCGGTTGCCTACGGTGTCAACCCCTTCATGTTGCCACTTAAGTGGCAGTCTACCTGCGATAGCAGGTCAACATCTTTTTAAAACAAAAAGTGCATTCCTTTGGTGACAGTCATCATATGCAATGTGACTTAGACTTAGGGCTTAGGAATATAACAAAACCAACTTAGGATTTTTAATACTTCAATACAAAACATGTATAATTGCCCTCACAGATCACCAACATGTCAACAGACCATAGAACATTTGCATAACTAGATTTCTGATGCAGACACCTTTGAAAATGATGGTCAGATCAAGAGTGATACTTGTAGATAAACCTTTATGTGAATAAATGGATTTCAACCAATGAAATCAACACAAACAAGGCTATATCAAGAATCATCATCAACTCAAAATACACATTGCCACTGTATCTTTACAACTCCCAAATTGATGCAGGAGCATCCCTGGTTCAAGAGCAATCTTGCATCAACCAAAAACATTTGCATTTCAGTTTCTTTCATCTTCCAGTTCAGTTCAGGCAATTCAATTAGAAGTAGTTTCAACTTTTGGTCTGGTTTTGTCATTTCACATCTTGCGGATCTGGACTTAGCACCTACATCCATTCATCTACATCATATCAAGAATTTAGAGCATTTGGATTAGTTATTGGAAAGATATCGCTATCAAAAGATCAATTGTTTTCTTAGAACAGAGCATACTGACAGTCTTAGACAATCAGCTAAAGGAGAAGGCTTGCGGATCATTCCTTGACTTGCGGATCTTAATGACACATCATTCAATGTCCTTTAGTTCGTGGCTGACCTTCCCCAAGGGTCCGCACGTTGTTCCATTCATTTGAGGAAGTGTTTTATGCATTTAGGTCTGACCTATTTGTGAACACGTTACAACTCTTCATTGGAGTTTGTGACCTTCCTTAGCTGACGCGAAGGAATTTATTGGTCCAGACATGATATATATTGATGTAATAGATCCTTAGGAAAGTAGTTATCAAGTTCTCATGATTTAGAAGATCGATAGTTTAGATTTTGTGCAAAGGAGCTTTAAAGCTTTATCTTGCGCATGTATGTAATTAGGCCTGTGAGCCCTAATTGTAAGCCCGCATGTTGCCGGCCAGATTGTATTTGAATTCTATGATATACTGAATGACTGAATCTACATTTGTTCCATTTCCTTGAGTTGTTTCTGTTGTGTTTACTCTTGATGCACGGTCCGGACAGTTCATTTTGTGAACCCTCCTACTGTGACTACACCAAGTGGTATTAGAGAGAAAGTTTGATTCTTTGGAGCGAATTAGCGAAGGGGATTCTATAAGATCTTGTTGTAAGTAGATCGCCGATCTGAGGCAAGTTACTTGTGCACAACAGATCACCGATTGAGAGGCAGTTGTCACTTGTAGCTCGATCGTCGAATTTGAGGCAGTTTGCACTTGATCTAAGAAAGATGCCATCGCGAAGAGTTCCTCATGTTGGTACAATGGCTAATAGAATGGATGAGATGATGGAATTGATGAGAACAATGCGAATTCAATTGGATGCTTTTGAAGAAGATAGGCAAAGAGGATTGACACCGAGACCTAATGTTGAAAGTGATGATGAAGAAGAATTTCAATCTGCTGAACAAATTGGCGAAACCCTAGAAGGTGATGAAGAAGAAGAATCAGATCAAGTAAATATGTTGCGAGCTATTTCAAAGATTGGAAAGAGACCTAGAGTTGATGTGCCGAACTATACTGGTAATTTGAATCCTGAAGAGTTGATTGACTGGATAAATGACATGGAAGAATACTTTGAATATGAGGAAATCGAAGATCCTGAGAAGGTGAAATTTACAAAGACAAAGTTGAAAGGACATGCTTCTATATGGTGGAAAGAAGTTCAGTTGGAAAGAAATAGAAGAGGGAAAGAAAAGATTACAAAATGGGATAGGATGGTGACAAAATTGAAGAATCAGTTTATACCTACTGACTATGAGTTGGAACTGTTGAAGAGATTGCAAAACCTGAGACAAAAGGAGAAATTTGTGAAGGAGTACACTGAAAATTTTCATAAAATGATCATAAGAACAGGACATAGTGAAGCTAACAAGGAAAAAGTGGCTAGATACATCAATGGACTGAAATTGAACGTTCAAGAAGAACTAAGTTTGGTAAGGATGACATCTTTGGAAGAAGCATATCAGTTTGCCCTAAAAGTTGAGGAGAAGCTGAATAAGAGACATGATCAAAGACAGAGAGGTAGAGGAGGTAAATTTTAGAGAGGTAGAACATTTTCCAGAGGAGATAGATCATATCCAGAGCAAAACAAGTTTGATAGCCCATTTAAGAAGGATGACAAAGATAACAATGCTTACCGGAGAGATGACAGAAATTTTTACTGGAGAGGAAACCCTAGTGCATACCGGAATGAAGGATATAGAAGAGAAGGAAGAGGATTTGATAAGAGAACATTCAAAGGTACATGTTTCAAGTGTGGAGGTGAAGGACAGAGCATTTGACTATAATCAGGGTGGTACAAGTAAGAAGACAGAACACAATGGAAGAGCAGCCTATGTGGAAGAAGAACATATTGAATCACCCAGTTCAGTTGGCAAACCTAAGAAAGGAGAATCATTGGTGATGAGGAGAGAACTATTTCAAGTAGAAATAGATGAGGAACCACCACAGAGGAAAAGTCTGTTCAGAATTAGATGTAAATCATGAGGTAAGTGTTGTAAAGTTGTAATTGATAGTGTTAAGGAAAAATTGGAGTAAACATGAATAATCAATATATCAATATCGATAATATCCAAAACTCAACGAAAAGGGAAATAATCAAGATCAAACAAACAAAGATGAAACCTTTGCAAACCTCAATACTTCATAGCTTCCATTGGTTGCCTATCTCAATCGATCTTGCGTGCTCAGAGAGTGCACTTCCTTGCTTTTTCAAGATTGTCAATGGAGAATGGCTATGATAGTGCTTTATAATGAAGATGAGATTCACAACAATGGTAGTGATATGGTAACAAGTTGATTGCAAGCAAAAGGAATGACGTGGGTGCCAAAGGCGCGCTGTAATTCCTACAAAGTAACGATACTAAAGGCTTGGATAGATGAAATGGAAGAATAGGGTTCAATTTATAGACTTGAGAGAGAGAAGATCAACGGTTGAAAATGGTTAAGGAATGTGCACGAATAAGAAGAAGACAAGTGTCTTGCTCTATTTTGCATGAGAGGAATTAATAAAATAGAAGAATGAGTTAACTAAAGAGATTAATCAATTAAAAGAATAGATTAATCAGTTAAGAGAATAGAACTAGAAGATGGAAATTACATGAGGATAAAAAGATATTTTAGCTCAATTAAATATTTAGAATATTCAATTGTATGTGCATAAGGATTGAATTATATTTAGAGATAACTCAATTTAGAAGAAATGGACAACTTAAATAAATATTTGATTTATTTAAATTTAGAGAAGATATTATTGGAAGAAATAATTAAATAATTGATATTAGTTAATTTAGAATGAATTTGGGAGAACTAATTAAATAATTGATATTATTTAATTTGTTGGAGGAATTAGAAGAAATTTAAGAATTTTAATTAAATAAATTGATTTTATTTAATTGTTGGGAGAATATGAATCAAATAAATAAATTTGTTTATTTATTTATTTATTGATAGAGGAATTTGACTTAAATAAATATTAAGAATATATTTATTTGGACAGAGTCATGTCATTTTTAGGAGTATACAGATAGTGGTAGTTCAAATAACCTAGTTTCAGAGGAGATGGTGACTAAGCTAGAGTTGGAAAGATTGAAACACCCTAAGCCCTATCAGATAGCATGGATTCAGGATGATCGTAAGGTACTGGTGAGTGAACAATGTTTGGTAAAATTTCATAATGGATCTTATTACGATGAAGTCTTGTGTGATATTATGCCTATGGATGTTTGTCATATCTTGTTGGGTAGACCTTAGCAGTCTGATAGAAAAGCAATACAGGATGGGAGAAAGAATACATATACTATAACATCAAATGGAAAGAGAATTACTTTGATTTCTTTGGAGGATGATCGTAAGAGTGAAGTATGTGTGAATGCTAGAATTTGTTTGGTAGATGGAAGAAAATTTCTGGATGGTTTGTGACATGAGAATATGTGTTATGCCTTGATTCCTAAGAATCTTGAAGCGTTGAAGAAGGAGACTAAAGAATCAAAACCGGAGGAGATAAGAGAGTTGCTGACAAAGTATGAAGACATCATATTAGATAATATGCCTGAAGGATTACCACCTATAAGGAGTATCAATCATCACATGGATCTTATACCAGGAGCAAGTTTGCCTAAAAAAGTAGCACATAGAATGACACCGACACAGAATGAAGAATTGAATAGACAGATATAAGAGTTGTTGAGGAAAGGTTTGATCAGAGAAAGTTTGAGTCCTTGTGCAGTTCCTGCATTGCTTGCACTGAAGAAGGATGGAGATTGAAGAATGTGTACTGATTCTAGAGCAATAAACAAGATCACATTTAAGTATAGATTTCCTTTACCTAGGATGGATGATATCATGGATTGTTTGAGTGGAGCAAAATATTTCACAAAGATAGAATTGAAGAGTGGATACCATCAGATAAGAATCAAAGAAGGTGATGAATGGAAGACTACTTTTAAGACAAATGAAGGATTGTATGAGTGGTTAGTGATGCCTTTTGGATTGACAAATGCACCGAGTACTTTCATGAGATTGATGAATGAAGTCTTGAAGAAATTCCTGGGTAAGTCTGGTATTGTGTACTTGGATGACATTCTGATTTTTAGTAAGACAAAAGAAGAACATTTGTGGCATATTAGACAAGTTTTGCAGAGACTAAGAGAAGAGAAATTGTTGATAAACATCAAGAAGTGTAGTTTAATGAAAGAAGAGTTGTTATATTTGGGATTTGTGATTTTTGTGGAAGGATTGAAGATGGACCCTGAGAAAGTGAAAGCAATTGTTGAATGGCCTACACCGGAGAGCATTGGAGAGGTTAGATCATTTCATGGATTGGCTAGTTTCTACCGGAAGTTCATCAGAAATTTCAATTCAGTTTGTAACCCTATGACAGAGACAATGAGAGGTGACAGAAAGGATTTTAAGTGGACATCTAGAGAAGATAAAAGTTTTAAGTTGTTGAAGCAAAAAGTGACAGAGCAACCTATTTTGGCACTACCAGATTTCAATAAGGTATTTCAAGTTGATTGTGATGCAAGTGGAAATGCAATTGGAGCAGTGTTAAGTCAAGAAGGTAGACCTGTAGCATATTTCAGTGAGAAGTTAAATGATGCAAGGAGAAGATATTCAATTTATGATCAAGAGTTCTATGCCATAATTCAAGCCTTGAAGAAGTGGAGACATTATTTGTTGCCTAAGGAGTTTGTGTTGTATACAGATCATCAAGCTTTGCAATATTTGAACAGTCAAGGTAAATTGAATCAGAGACATATGAGAAGGGTAGAGTTCATGCAGAGTTATACTTTTGTGTTGAAGCATAGGAGTGGAAAATCAAACAAAGTTGTTGATGCATTGAGTAGGAGAAGAAACTTGTTGACAGAGATGAGAGTTGAAGTGTTGGGTTTTGATGAATTGAAGAACATGTATGAGGGAGACACTAATTTTGCAGAACCTTGGAAAGCATGTAAGGAACCTATTGTGACAGATAGGAGTAAGTGGTTGGACTATTTCATTCAAGAAGATATGTTGTTCAAAGGAAGTCGGTTGTGCATACCTAGAAGTTCAATGAGAGATAATTTGATCAAGGAGAAGCATAGTGGTAGATTGGCAGGACATTTTGGCATTAACAAGACAGTGGCTTTGGTGAGTGAAAACTATTTTTGGCCTCAAATAAATAAGGATGTTCAGAGATTTGTGCAAAGTTGTAGATTTGTCAAGTTGTAAAAGAGAGTAGTCAGAATACTGGCTTGTATAAACCTTTAACAGTACCGGAGAGACCTTGGGAAGACATAAGCATGGATTTTTTAATGGGATTGCCTAAGACATAGAGAGGACAAGATTCAATATTTGTAGTGGTTGACAGATTTTCAAAGATGGCTCATTTCATACCTTGTAAGAAGACAACTGATGCAGTGCATGTAGCTAACCTATTTTTCAAGGAGATTGGGAGATTCCATGGATTACCTAAGAGTATAGTTTTAGACAGAGATACAAATTTTGTTGGATATTTTTGGAAGACACTTTGGAAGAAGATGAAGACATATTTGAAGTTCAGTTCAAATTTTCATACATAGACAGATTGACAGACAAAGGTAGTGAATAGGAATTTGGGAAACTTGTTGAGATGTTTGGTTGGAGAGAAGATAGGAAGTTGGGATATGATTCTTTCACAAGTAGATTTTGCATACATTAATTCAGTAAATAGGAGTACCAGAAGAACACCTTTTGAGATTGTGACCGAAGTGAATCCTAGAGGAGTTGTAGAATTGAGGGACATTTGTATGGAAGAAAAGAGAAGTGTAGAAGCAGAAGAATTTGCAAATCATATGAAGATAGTGCATAATCAGGTGAAGAAGCATTTGGAGAATATGAACAGTAAGTATAAGGAAAACGCTGATGAGAAGAGAAGACATAAGGAATTTGAAGTCAGAGATGAAGTGATGGTATATCTGAGAAAAGAAAGATTTCCAGTTGGGACTTATAACAAGTTGAAGATGAAGAAGTTTGGACCTTGTAAGATACTCAGAAAATTTAATTCAGGAAATGCATATGAAGTGGAGTTACCGGAAACATTAAGTATATCACTTATTTTCAACATTGCAGACCTTTATTGGTATCATGAAGTAGAGTTCAGTGACAGCATGGAAGAAGACTTGAAGAAACAATTACCACAACAAGCACTGGAATAGATTGAAGACATCTTGGACAGTAGAGTTGGACGTAGCACTAGAGGAAGACAATACAAAGAATATCTTGTGAAGTGGAAAGGCAGACTGGAAGAAGATTCATCATGGATTTCTCAGGCTGAGGTGGACCATCTTGGTTCTCCCCTAGCCCCAGCAAAGTGAGGGACTCACTTTTTCAATAACCCTGAATGTCTAATGCAGGAGCATCCCTAGTTCAAGAGTAATCTTACATCAACCAAAAACATTTGCATTTCAGTTTGTTTGCATTTCAGTTTCTTTCATCTTCTAGTTCAGTTCAGGCAGTTCAGTCAGAAGCAGTTTCATCTTTTGGTCTGATTTTGGCATTTCAAATTTAAACTTAGCACCTACATTCATTCATCTACATCATATCAAAAATTTAGAGCATTTGGATCAGTTACCAAAAAGATATCGCTATCAGAAGATCAAATATTTTCTCATAACAGAGCATCCTAACAGTCTCAGACAATCAGCTAAAGGAGAAGGCTTGCGGATCATTCCTTGACTTGTGGATCTTAATGACACATCATTCAATGTCCTTTGGTTTGTGGATGACCTTCCCCAAGGGTCCGCACATTGTTCCATTCATTTGAGGAAGTGTTCTATGCATTTAGGTCCAACCTATCTGTGAACACGTTAAAGCTCTTCATTGGAGTTTGTGACCTTCCTTAGCCAACGTAGAGGAATCTATTGGTCCAAAAATGATATATATTGATGTAATAGATCCTTAGGAAAGTAGTTATCAAGTTCTCATGATTTAGAAGATCGATAGTTTAGATTTTGTGCGAAGGAGCTTCAAAGCTTTATCTTGCGCATGTATGTAATCAGGCCTGTGAGCCCTATTTGTAAGCCTGCATGTTGCCAGCCAGATTGTATTTGAATTCTATAATATACTGAATGACTAAATCTACATTTGTTCCATTTCCTTGAGTTGTTTCCATTGTGTTTACTCTTGCTGCACGATCCAGACAGTTCATTCTGTGAACCCTCCTACCGTGACTGCACCACAAACACCTTGACAACTTACTGAAGTATGAACCATCTGTAAGAAATGAAATATTTTAAGAACTCCTGAAGCACTAACTTGATCAATCTCTCAACTCTCCTGAATTCCTGAGGCACATTTCCTAAACCAAAAACATGTGAACACAAACAAGCCATGAACCCAAACATTGATAAATAAATACACCCTTTGGTCCTGTGATGATGCATGACATGATGAAGACAAATACATATTGAAGGCATTGTGATGAAGACTGATAACATCCTTTTGTTCTTTGACATGATGATTGTAAAGGGAGGAATTTGGATAGTTGAGTTTTTGGTAGTTTTGTGTATGTATCCTCCTTTCACCCTTTCATTCAAGGACCTAGGATCGAGTTGCAATGTACTATCATACCCTAGGTCACTATGAGATGTAGGGAAACTTAGATTTGTATGATTTGATTGTCAATTATGCTCAATTACACATTAAAACCCTAATTATGCAAATACAACAACAAACGGACGAATATTAGAAAATGCTGCCACAGAAAGATGTAAAATAACAAATAACTGTGCACTTGTTTTCGAGGTTTAGAAGTGGAACAGTCAGGGACTAATGAGCGGGTGCCCAAGTCCAATGCCTAGGTTTTGGTCAGGATCTGGAAGCTCAGTCTACAACCTGTTCCTACTATCACAGAGATTTTCCCGTCAAAGAATTTGGAGAACTAAAGAGCAGGTGCCCAAGTCCAGGGTATTGTTTTCAACTCTGATCTACAAATCCAACACTTTGTACTGCCCTCCTGCAACTCCACTTTTCCTGTATATTCAATTTGTAACCTGCAATCACGGAAACTTTGGGAGGGGATTGTGGTGTTTAGAGGCTTGCCTCAGTCAAGCCCCGAAGAGACGTTCAAGTCTTCCGAACACCGTTGTCAGATAGAGATTGCATGCCCTTGAGAGGCAAAGGCAAAAACTAAATGATAAATGCTCAAAAACACAAATGATGTCACCTTGTAGTGAAGATCTCATGGGAGGAAGAAGTTCTTCATGGAATGAGGAGATGATTGCTCAAATCTGCAAATACAAACACATTGAGAACACAAATCTGCTCCTTCTACACAATGAATGCCTTGAATCACCTTCACGTAAACTTGAGAATCCAAATTGCTAGCTAGTAATCATCTAGTTTACAAATGAATGCCTAAACATGCTTTTATATGCAACTACAAACACTCCCGCCAATAATTTTGTAATTCAAACTTACCATGTCGGCATAGGACCCAAAAAATAGTCACAAGCCGATGCCCAAAAATTAGGACTGACCCAAAATAGAGCAGGACTAGGGCACGGGTGCCCAAGTCCTCCCCCCTATTTTGGTCAGGGTTAGGTTCAAGGGATCCCCCTAGGTCCCATTTGTCATGAAACCCAAGGTTCATTTCATCGGGATGTCAAAATGTGATGCAAGATATCCTAAATGTAGATAAAAGACCCAGGAGCTAAACCTTATGAGGGAAAAGCCCCCAAGGGGACATTTTCTAGTGTTACATTTAGCCCCCACTTTAATGTATGTATAAATGCAAGGCTAATACATGCATTAAAGTACGGTAAACAAACACAGCAAACATGCCAAGCACAGAGAAGACATGCCAGGCACACTGAAGACAATGACAGGCACGCAAAACACGGCGAAGATAGTTATAGTCACGCAAAACACAGAGAATACAACAAATGCATAGAAGACAGTTACTGCATAGAACACAGGAATGATTTCTTTTCTTTTCTTTTTCTCATATATATGAAATGCAGATGCAAGTATAGGAAAGTAAACACACCTCCCATAATGCAGGAAGTACTCATCGCACTGGTCTTTAAACTACATATGGGGAAACACACACGCAAGACACGCCAAACCTCCCATAATGCAAGAAGTAATCATCACACTGGTCTTTAAACTGCATATGAGGCAACAAACACGCCAAACAAAGCAAGCATGCCAAACACACACACTTTGAAGACATGGAGAAAACAGGACAGACAAGCGATGGAGTGTTCCTATTTCTAGATTCATCACCATCTCAAGCACATTACAGGCACACATCGATGATTGCGCTTCGCGACAACAATTGCCAAAGACACGATTAAGGGTTGAGTTAGTCATAGAACCGATCCCCACCTCTATAGAGGACTTTAGAAAATGATAGGATGGGCACTCTCTGCAAGAGATACGCCACCCCCACCTCCGCAGAGGGCTTAAGATGATTGATTGATTGCAAACAAACTCAGAGTGCAGGAAGTACTCATCGCACTAGTCTTTAAACTACATCTGAGGACAAGCACATTGCTAACATCTACAACAGACAGCTTACCTTATATATGCCCCCACCTTAAGGTGGTTGATATCACACATCGATATCAAGCACGTTAAGGTAGGAAGAAAACACACAAGGGAACATGGACTTTCACAAAGCCTATGCCCCCCAAAGGTGACATGTACTTTAAGATCGCCAAATGTTCCCACAAACACATCCCTGCAAGAAACATGTTAGTGTCCATAATCATGATAAACAACGACATCAATGCATATGATTAACCACACAAAGAGCCAAGGTTATACTACAAATTTGGAGATCGAGGATAACCGTGGGGCTATGTCACGAAAATCTCTAAACCGAGTGTCACCAATGCGAATTCAAAGACAAACAAAGTGCATGGAGCAGCAGTATTGTTAAGGTTTGTAAGTGAGATAAAAATCATCAAAATCACTACGTAGAAAGTACGAGTGCTTCTACTAGCCAAGTGTCGAATAAGATATACAACCCCATCGTCATATTAGGAACTAAGTCCAATTTTTTATTTCTCACTAAAGGGACACTAGGTCCGCATCAGTATAAATGGTTTTTGTCATCCGCCCGCTAGATAGAAACACTAGAGGAAGGGAAACAATAAATCAAGAGAGGAGAAACAAGTGTCTTAGGGACAGTCACATAGGAGGCTGCCCCCAAGTCACCAACCACAATGCTATGTCCATAAGACACAACACACAATTGATGAAATCAGAGAGAGTCAATATAGAAGAATAATGATACAAATGGAAGATGGTCACAACAGAGGTAGTCTCCTGGTATCCCAGACTGTACAAGAGAATCAAGGGTCATCCCAGGAGGCCTAAACAACACATAACACATCACGGGGGAAGCACATCATGAGAGAGATAAAGGGTTAGGGATACTTACCTGTAGGGTCTTCCGGGCTAGTGGTCATCAAGTAAATCATCATCATCTTCCCACTCACGAATACTAGAGGAAAGTGGGACATAAGGTACCATAGCCCAATTCCTATTCTTGTATTTAGATTGTTCATTGTTAGGATCATCTTTGTTTGGTTCAATGTTTGGATCAATGTTTTCTTGTTGAGATGCAAGGTTTATGGCATAAGCTTGTCTTCTTCTCCTTCTTTCTCTTGCTTTTCTATTTATTTTTCTCTTATCACTTATCTCTTGTAAGATAGGGCTTTGTTCTTTCATGGGTTTTTAATTTTAGAAGAAGAAGCACCGGGATCAAATCTCATTTGTCTAGGTGGAATGTTGTGTTGTTGACAATTACCTCCCAATCCTTGTAATGATGATGGAGGAGCCTCAGCTTCATGAGAGATTTGTTCTTTTATTGTAGAAGGCATGATGTCTTGCAAAAGTTGTGTCGCTTCTGTTGTTGGCAAGGTATCATTGTCTTGTACAAGTATATCCTTATGAGAAGTATTATTTTTCAAAGAATGACCAGAGGATAAATTTATATCATCATCACATATAGTGTATGTAGGAGAAGTGCTATCACCATTGTCTTTTTCATTGCTACTCATGGAGATGAACTCGGTTAAGTTTTCTAATATCATAGGATGTTCACTCATGAGGATTAAAAATTTGTCAAAATCAAGATCTTTGATAAATGCATACAGAGATATCATAGAAAAATGACATTAAGGTGCCATGTGTATATGTAAGATCAGATTTTAACAATTTTCCAAAAGTATGCAAAAGACAAGTGTAAAACTATGTGTAAAAATGACCTAAAATGCTTGATTTTTTGTACTTTTTCAATGCAAATATATGAAAGCAAAGGTGTTGTAAGGATTTTGATCAGGGGAAGCAAATTATATGTCTGATATCAGTCCAATGCAGCAATATTATCCTTCACAACACACTCCTAATGCAAATCTAAGATGATGACAAGTCAAAATATAGTGAAAATACACTAAAATTATATGTGATTTTTTCACCAAATCTTAATGTAAAAGAGAATGAAAAAAGGTGTTGTGAGTAAAATGATGATGGAAATCATATTATATCGGTAATAACAATACCAAAAAAATCATCACAACACGCTTATAGTGCCACTCAAGGTCAAATTCTAGTGAAAATAAAGCAACAATAGGCAATTTTTCACAATTTTTCAATTCCAAGACCTAGCAAAAGGGGTATTGTAAATAGTTTTAGGAGGTGTAGAAAATAATAACAATTATATCAGTCACCTCAATCCATAAAATTGTCACAACACGCTTAGAGTGTAATCTAGGTCAAACCCTAAGGCAAATATAGCAAAAATGTGCAATTTTCTGCCAAATTTTTTGCACAAGAGGCCAATAAAAAAATGTTGTGAAGATTTTTAGGAGGGGAAGAAAATAATTACCCTAATGACAACCAATTAGTGTAAAAATACTCTTCACAACATGCCTATAGTGCAAATTTTAAAAGTTGATGAGGCCAAATTTAGTGAAAATAAAGGTTTTTCAAGCCCTAGGTTTGAGATCTTGATGCAAAATGCTATATGAATGTCTTGTAATCTATTTTATGATGAAAATAAAATGTACTCAGATCTAAAAATGATTTCCAAGTCCTAGGATGCAAAATGCAAGTGCAAATCTAGTGAAAAATCAATGAAAATGCAAGCTTTTGTTTCAAATTTCTATGTAAAAATGCAAATTTTTGAAATCTAAATGCAAATTTACACTAAAATGCAACACTATAGACAAATGAAAATTTGAATGAGTGTCTAAGATCAGTAGAAAAATATGAAATAAGATTTTGCCTACAAACCCTAGTTTTTTAAATTACTAGGTTATATGAAAAAATGAAAATTTTCCAACAAAACCCTTGCAATTTAATGATGAAAATGCAATGCAAGCTATTGAATTTTTGTAATTTTCTACAATTTATCTCAGATCTAATGCAAAAATTATAAATTTGATGAAATTTAAATTAATTAATGCAACATGCAAACACTAAAATGTCATTTTTTTTCAATTTTTCAATTTTTTGTAAGTTTTCCAATACAATAAGATGAATGACTATATGAATGAATGAAATCACTGCAAATCTAAAGCAAAACACTCAGCAAGATGCAAACAAGTCCAACAACACGGGTTCACCAAAATGTAAAGGGTGGAATTTGGATAGTTGAGTTTTTGGTAGTTTTGTGTATGTATCCTCCTTTCACCCTTTCATTCAAGGACCTAGGGTCGAGTTGCAATATACTATCATACCCTAGGTCACTATGAGATGTAGGGAAACTTGGATTTGTATGATTTGATTGTCAATTATGCTCAACTACACATTAAAACCCTAATTATCCAAATACGACAACAAACGGATGAATATCAGAAAATGTTGCTACAAAAAGATGTAAAATAACAAATAACTGTGCACCTATTTTCAAGGTTTAGAAGCAGAATAGTCAAGGACTAATGAGCGGGTGCCCAAGTCCAATGCCTAGGTTTTTGTCGGGATCTGGAAGCTCATTCTGCAACCTGTTCCTACTGTCATAGAGATTTTCCCATCACATAATCTAGAGGACTAAAGAGCGGGTGCCCAAGTCCAAGGTGTTGTTTTCAACTCTGATCTACAAATCTGACACTCTATACTACCCTCCTGCAACTCCACTTTTCATGTATCTTCAACCTGTAACTTGCAATCATGGAAACTTTGGGAGGGGGTTGTGGTGTTTAGAGGCTTGCCTCAGTCAAGCCCCGGAGAGAAATTCAAGTCTTCCGAACACCGTTGTCAGATAGAGAGTGCATGCCCTTGAGAGGTAGAGGCAAAAATTAAATGATAAATGCTCAAAAACACAAATGATGTCACCTTGTAGTGAAGATCTCATGGGAGGAAGAAGCTCTTCATGCCATGAGGAGATGATTGCTCAAATATGCAAATACAAACACATAGACAACACAAATCTGCTCTTGCTACACAATGAATGCCTTGAATCACCTTCACATAAAATTGAGAATCCAAATTGCAAGCTAGTAATCATCTAGTTTACAAATGAATACCTAAACATTCTTTTATATGCAACTACAAACACTCCCGCCATGAATTTTGTAATTCAAACTTACCGTGTCAACATAGGACCCAAATAATGGTCACAAGCTGACACCCAAAATTTGGGACTGACCCAAAATAGGCCAGGACTAGGACGCGGACACCCAAGTCCTCCCCCCTATTTTGGACAAGGTTAGGTTCAAGGGATCCCCTAGGTCCCATTTGTCATCAAACCCAAGGTTCATTTCATCAGGATGTCAAAATATGATGCAAGATGTCCTAAATGTAGATAAAAGACCTGAGAACTAAACCTTATGAGGGAAAAGCCCCCAAGGGGATATTTTATGACATTACAATGATAACACTAAATCTCTATGAGGTCTTGTTCCATCAAATTACCAAATCAACATCCTTTGATCTTGAGGTATCTTAACATAAAGTATGAAGCTGATCATTACATCCTGATCCCCATGTGAGTCATACATTTGCCATATGAACTTATCATAAAGCCATAAAATAACTCCATTATGAAGAGCATCACTTTGCAAGACATGAAGACATGATGGATAAAGCACCATCAACTTGTATCAACCTACAACATGTGCACTTTTCAACAATCTCTTCCATTAAGCATCCTAATCCTGAACCAAGTGAACACTTGTGAACTCCTGCAACTTGTAATACCTTGTAACATTCTCCTGCAACATCATAACAACACTTACAACATCATCTTGAGCACAACACATCTTCACTTTTGCCATCTGTCTCAACACCAACTTCTTGTACAACATAACCACACTCGGTTGACATCAATGCCAATCACATGCCAACAAACTCCCCCTTTGGCATTGATGGCAACACTTCATAAAGTTATTTCATTCACCACTTCATTCTCCCCCTTTGACATCAATGGCAAAGGGTGTGAGGAACTTAACAGTTCCCCCTGTCTATCATCTCAAAGTATCAAATGTCAACAGTAAAACATAACAAAAGAAACGTTACAACAGATAATACTACCTCCATACAAATCTCTTGATGATGATGAGAGTTCAACTCAAACTCATCATGCACCCAAATCATGCATCTCAAGCAATTTCTTGATGGTATGGTCAACAACACCACAATATGTGAACTATTCTCTGCAACATAACCCTAATTACAACCTTGATATCCTAACATGTCATGATCAACAACACCATGAACATATGTTACCATGACAATAAGCATCCTATTTTGATTTATGAAGACATCCTAAAGAGCAATATATATATATAACCTCATATTTATCACGTTTAAATATCTTGTTGCTCCTATCTTGAAGGCATTTGCTGATCTGGCATCCTGAAGGCATAAGACTAAGATCACATCATATAACTGAGATCATCCTTAGAGCAATCATCATGTCAAGCACACCAATCAAACCAATCAACTCATGTGAGGTAAAACGCACCAATCAAACCAATGACCTCATGTGAGGCACATCAAATCCATTGACATCAAAGACAAGTCTATATCAATCTCCAATACTGTACTAACTGTCACTTTGTTGATGACTGATCTGATTTGGGCATGGATAAACTCCTTCTTGACACCACAACAAGTATCATCAAATCAAGACTATAATGTTCACATGGAACTTACTGTCAAACTATCAAGCTGAGAAATTTTGTCACTTTAAAGACAATTGCAAACTTACCAAACAATCTTGACAATATACAAGATCATACCTTGCCAATATATTGTCCTCAGACTTTTAAAAAACAATTGTCCAAGTAAACATTAAGTACTTTCTATTGCAGCAACAAACAACACCTCAAGACATCATGACTAGCTCATTGAAAGCATTAACATATTCATCAGTCAGTTCCATTGAAGAACCACTACAACATAGCTATCACAAAGAGCTTCAAGATTGAAATCAAACTGCTGTCAACTCCAAAGACCATTGTCAATGAAAACATTCACCATTGTCCTTACAACATAAGAACACAATCCTAACAAAAACCATACTGAGAACATAGGGTAGAAGCACTCACCATCTCCATAAGAGCATACTGCATAAACTTACTCAAGTCACTGTCACATAGATAACAAAGCACCAAGTCCGTCAGATATCATTGAACACTATATAGGATCTAATCCTACACAATGTCTAATAAGATTTGATTATGCACTCTTCCAATCACTACAAGTACTGCAAGAACTCCTCAACACTACTGAATAGCTCTTTGCTATGACAACCAACACTTCACATTCTCACTAACATATCAAGAACACTCTAAACTGCAACATCATGACAACTCAACCTTTGTAAGTATCAACATGATATGAACAAGATATAAATAGGGTCATTTATAAACAAGGTCATTCAACATCATCAAACTCTTTGTGCATTGAACCCCTAAACATATTATCAACATCTTGTATGCATTATGACATCAATGACAACATGAACCACTGATCACCTATATCACTGACATACACTGAAGATCAACATAGTTATCAACACCATCATGAACTTCATATCATAAGACTGATATGAGTAGCATCTTAGCAAACATTATCAGGCAAGAATCTAATAGTATGATAAACAAGACAAGATCATCATATTGACAATCACCAAATGATTTCCTCCTGAAACTTCTTGGGGATAATTGATAGGACATGGACAAATCCCCCTTACTTCATGCTATATGTTATGCAACTAATGATGTCACTTGTGAAAGATGCACAAGTTTAGGATCTATTTTCTCTTGACTTTGTTTCATTCTCCAAACTTTCACAGGTTCTTTCTTCTGTTCAGTTTTTTTCTTCCAAACCTTTTCAACATTTTTCTTTTTCCAACTTTTCAAATTAGGTGATGCTATTCTTTCATACATTCTGCAACTATATGCTTTGTGACTAGAAGAGTTGCACTTGAAACATACAAGATTAGTATTCCTTCTGCAATTAACTGCTTTGTGTCCAAAATGATTACAGGTATAACAATAACCAAAAAATGAATAATTATACCTGTACATATATGTTTGTCATACTAGAGCTGTTCTTTTGAAATTTCTTCTTTGATTATGAATTTTTACAAACTCATCTTTGATTTTCATTTCAGCTTCAATCTTCTTTTTTCCTTTAGGAGCAACAGCGTGATAACTTAAATCAATTTTCTTTCTAGGAGTCTCTCTAACTTTGGAACACTCTTCTTCTTCATAACCTAGACTAGTAGTGTCCTTATGATACTTTTGTTTGCCCAACATTTCATGTAACTTGTTTGTGCTTTCTTCAAACTCCTGATATTTCTTGGACAAAACCTTGAGTCCTTCATAATCTTTTCTCAGATTGACAATTTTAGCCTCTAATTTCAGATATTCAATTCTTTTTGCCTCAAGATCAGATTTAGTTACATCTATTATTCTTTTGGCCTCTGCAATCTCAGTCTTTAGGCTGATAATCAATTTGTCTGATTCATCAACTTGTATCCTTAAATTCAAAATCTGATGTCTTGCCTCTTCAAGATCAAAAGATACTCTTCAAAGTATAAAAGTGCTTTGTCTTTGGAATCTTTTTCTTGTTGTACCTACAACTCTAATCTATGGTTCTTCTTTTTGTATTTCTTAATCTCACTCAGAGCACACAAGAGTTCTCCTTCAACATCAACCTCACATTCTTGTTCATCATACTCCTGATTATAATCACTCATAATGTGATCTTCTTCTTCTTAATCAAATTGTACCTCATCTCCTTCATGTGAATGACTTCCATCATTGTCACTCTTCTTAGATAACAAGTTATCCTCTCCTTCAAGTGCATCACCTTGATAGATTCTTATCAATTCCTTCCGTGCACATCCTGAGTTGTTTCACAATGCATAACTTTACAGAAGACTTCATTAGATAATCCAGACAGAATAATCTTCTTTGCTATATGATTACATTCATAAGCTTATTTGTTATTTGTAGTATTAGATGATTGAGAGGAAACAAAATACCAATTCTCAACTAACATCCAAACACCATACCCTAAAAAGGATAGATAGACTTACATTCTAATACACCAAATAGAGAAGTCTGAACCATCAAAGAAAGGAACTCTAGAAAACTCTTTCTCTAATTTAATACCTGACTCAACCTGTGAAACATTTCTATCAACTGATTGTATATCAACATCTAAATTTGGTATAGATGGTGTCTTTTGATCAGTATGCAGCTTGACATTTCTCCTCCCCTTATTTATTTTACACTTTCCCATGGTACTCTACTATCAGGACCTACCCACGCCGGTTAGACTTCTATAGGGAACCTATGCTCTGATAACACTTGTTGGAGTCCAGGACAACACTGAGAGGGGGGGAGTGAATCAGTGTTGTATAAACTTTTACAACTTTTTGCACCTTTTAACTTACAAGATAAAGAGAGAGGAAGACATCAATGATCTCTTACACATATGCACAAGTATGATAATGAAAGGTATGAATCAGGACATTAAGAACACATCATTAGGGCACATGAACACATGAAGACAAACAAGAAACGTAACACTTGATTTGATGAGTGGAAAACCCTCAAGGGGAAGAAAAACCACTCTAAAATGCCTCACTGGCTTAATCAAAAACCTCACTAGTTACAAACAGGTCTCACTGACCATATAAGCCTCACTGGCTACAAAGAGTTCTCACCGACCATACAAGCCCCACTGGCAACATATACAACTTTAGATTAATAAAAAAATACAGAGAGTTTCTCTATTTCAATACAATGCTCACAACCACATATTATCCTTTCTTAGTCTAGAAATTAATTGCTCTACATATGTGCTTCATAATGTCTTCTCACAATGTTCTTGAGTCACCTGCAATATCATCTCATACATCTTACAAAATATTCACCTGGTTCACTTCATTTTCTCTTCAAAATCCTCAAAAAAAAATATATTCAATCCTGCATATCTCAAACCTTCAAAAAAATAAAAACTCAATGCACCTGCAATATTATTATAAATGAAATGACCTTTCATTTCCTCTTCTTCATTTTCATCTTCACCATTTCAAGAATAAAATAATTCTATATATTTGGTCAAAAATAATGTCTTAAAAAAAATAATATCATCTTCTACTAAAACATATCTTCTGCATCATATATCATTCTTGCAATAATAATCTTTCCCAAAGCACCTGCAATAAAATTATAAACAAAAAGACCCTTCATATTCCTCTCCTCTGCATATTCATCTTCTCCATTTCAAACTGAATTCCTTCTCCCTTAAAAAAAATATTCTTCAATCTACAAAACATAATCTGCAAATAAAAGTCTTCAATAGATTACCCTGACAGAAAATAATATAACTTTCATCTTCAAATCCCCTTCTAAAAAGAACTTCTGCATGAAGATAGGAAAGGAAAACAAAAAAATCCTTAATCACAAAAAGAATATCTCCATAAAGAAATTCTACCTCCTAAAAAAAACTCCTTCTTAATGTTCTCCATGCCACAAGTGAAGAGGATGAAAATAGAATAAATCTTCCAAAAAAATAGCCTTTAAATGTCATAATGATCTGCCTTTTAAACATACTAAAATTAGCTTATTTCAAGTTGTCAAGAGATATGACGTTCTACTACACTTCAATGTTCGAACACGTGGTAGAGAGGTCAAGGTTTAAATTCCAAGCATCAATCTTAAATTGAGCGCCCATTCATATTTAAATATTGGCCTTCAATCATTTTTAGTGCCCATTCACATATGATGGAGACCGACAGAGTCGGTATTGCTAAGCAGAGGGGGGTCGGTTGCCTACAATGTCAACCCCTTCATGTTGCCACTTTAGCTATCACAAGTCAACATCTTTTTAAAACAAAAAGTGTATTCCTTTGGTGATGGTCATCATATGCAATGTGACTTAGACTTAGGGCTTAGGAATCTAACAAAACCAACTTAGGATTTTTAATACTTCAATACAAAACATGTATAATTGCCCTCATGGATCACCAACATGTCAACAAAGCATAGAACATTTGCATAATTCGATTTCTGATGCAGACACCTTTGAAAATGATGGGCAGATCATGAGTGATACTTATGGATAAACCTTTATGTGAATAAATGGATTTCAACCAATGAAATCAACACAAACAAGGCTATATCAAGAATCATCATCAACTCAAAATACACATTGCCATTGTACCTTTACAACTCCCAACCACCTTGACAACTTACTGAAGTATGAACCATCTATAAGCAATGAAATATTTTAAGAATTCCTGAAGCACTAACTTGATCAATCTCTCAACTCTCCTCAATTCCTGAGGCACATTTCCTAAACCAAAAACATGTGAACACAAACAAGGCATGAACCCATACATTGATAAACAAATTCACCCTTTGATCCTGTGATGATGCATGACATGATGAAGACAAATACATATTGAAAGCATCCTGATGAAGACTAATGACATCCTTTTGTTCTTTGACATGATGATAACATTAAATCTCTATGAGGTCTTGTTCCATCAAATTACCAAATCAACATCCTTTGATCTTGAGGTATCTTGACATAAAGTATGAAGCTGATCATTACATCTTGATCCCCATGTGAGTCATACATTTTCCATATGAACTTATCATAAAGCCATAAAATAACTCCATTATGAAGAGCATCACTTTGCAAGACATGATGGATAAAGCACCATCAACTTGTATCAACCTGCAACATGTGCACTTTTCAACAATCTCTTCCATCAAGCATCCTAATCCTGAACCAAGTGAACGCTTGTGAACTCCTGCAACTTGTAATACCTTGTAACATTCTCCTACAACATCATAACAACACTTACAACATCATCTTGAGCACAACACAACTTCTCTTTTGCCATCTGTCTCAGCACCAACTTCTTTTACAACATAACCACACCTGGTTAACATCAATGCCAATCACATGCCAACATGACTAACCACTCATATAAACCCTCATTTGTCTTGAATCCAGTCTTCCACTCATCTCCTTCTCTAATCCTGATATGATGGTATCCACTCTTCAAGTCTGTCTTTGTGAAATATTTTGCTCCACTCAAACAGTCCATGATGTCATCCATTATTGGCAATGGAAATCTATACTTAACAATGATCTTAATGATTGCTCTTGAGTCTATACAAATCCTCCATTCTCCATATTTCTTTGGTGCTAGTACTGCAAGTACCGCACATGGGCTTAAACTTTCTTTGATCAATCCTTTCCTTAATAGCTCCTGTATTTGTCTATTACGCTCTACATTTTCTGTTGGTGTCATCTGGTGTGCCACTTTGTTAGGTAAACTAGCTCCTGGTATAAGGTCCATATGATGACTAATACTTTGGATTGGTGGAAATCCTTTACATATATTCTCCAAAATGATATCCTTGTATTCTGTCAACAATTCAGTTATCTCCTCTGACAGTAGTTCTTCTTCTTTTACAGTAGCAAAATCTACACTTAGGGTTCCGCACTTCTTTGGAATCAAAGCAAAACACATGTTCTCATGTCTCAATCCATCCAAAAATCTCCTTCCATCCACCAAACAGATTCTAGCATTTCCACATACTTCACTTTTAGGTTCATCTTCCAAAGGTATCAAGATATGTTTCTTCCCATTTGATGTTATAGTATAAGTATTCTTCCTTCCATCATGTATTGTCTTTCTATCATACAGCCATGGTCTTCCTAACAATATATGACATACATCCATCGGCATAGTATCACACAATACCTCATCAACATAAGAGCCTATATGAAATTTCACCAAACATTGTTCACTTACCAGTACCTTGTGTTCATCTTGAATCCATGCTATCTTGTAGGGCTTTGGATGTTTCAATCTCTCCAAATTCATCTTTGTCACCAAACCAAATTATCTGCACTACCACTATCAATGATAACTTTACAACATTCACCTCCTGATTTGTATCTTGTCTGGAACAAACTTTTCATTTGCAGTGGTTCCTCAGTTGTTTCTGCTTGGAATAGAGCTCTCCTCATGACTAATGATTTTCCTTTCTCCGGCTTTCCCACTAAACTAGGTGATCCAATTGGTTCTTCCTCCAGATAAGCTACTCTTGCGTTGTTCTTTGTCCTCTTGCTAGTACTTCCTTGATGACATTCAAATGCTCTATGTCCTTCACCTCCACACTTGAAACAAGTTTTCCTGAATGATCTCTTGTCAAATCCTCTTTCATCTCTCTGGTATCCTTCATTGTGGTAATAATTATGGCTTCCTCTATTGTTGCAGTAGAAATTTTTGTCATCTCTCCCTCTATACAATGAATTATTGGACTTTTCTTCTTTGTGGTATGGGCTACTCTCCTTGTTCTACTCCACACATGGTCTTTCTCCTCTGAAATATGTTCTACCTCTTTGAAATTTACCTCCTCTACCTCTCTGTCTTTTCTCATGTCTCTTGTTCATATTTTCTTCAACTTTCAAAGCAAACTAATATGCTTCTTCTATTGTTTTCATCCTTACCAAACTTGGATTTTCTTGAATGTTCATCGTCAATCCATTTATGTACCATACCACTTTCTCCTTGCTTTCTTTACTATGTCTAGTCCTAATAATCATCTTATGAAATTCTTCAATGTACATTCCTTCATAGATTTCTCCTTTTTCCTTAGGTTTTTTAATCTCTTCCACAATTCCAACTCATAGGCAGCAGGTATGAACTGATTCTTCAATTTCATCACCATCCTATCCCATTTTATGTTTTTCTCTTTTCCTCACCTATTTCTTTCCAATTGAACTTCTTTCCACCAAATAACAACATGTCCTTTCAACTTAGTTTTTGTAAATCTTACTCTCTTCGGATATTCAATTTCCTCATATTCAAAGTATTCCTCTAGGTCATTTATCCAATCAATCAATTCCTCAGGGTTTAAATTTCCAGTATAGTTTGGTATTTCCACTCTAGATCTCTTACCCATCTTAGAAATAACCTTCAACATCTTTACCTAATCTGATTCTTCTTCTTCTAGGGTTTCTTCATTTTGGTCAACTAATTGAAATACTTCATCATCACTTTTGTTGTCATGTCTAGGGTTTAGTCCTCTTCTTCTATCTTCTTCTACATAATCCAATCTAACTTTCATTGTCCTCACCATCTCTATCATTTCTTCCATTCTTCCAGCAACATTGGCCATAACAGATATCCTCCTCGGTGACATCTCTTCCTATGATCTGGTACAACTGCCTCAATTCGGCGATCTGACTACAGGGTAGCAACTGCCTCACAATCGGTGCTCTATTGACAAACACAAGTAGACTGCCTTAGGTCGGTGATCTATTCACCAAAAGATCTTTCAGAATTCCTTCACTCCCAAAGGATTTGCAAACTTCTCTCTGATACCACTTGGTGCAGTCATGGATGGAGGGTCCTAAGAAGGGATTGTCCAACATGTAGCTAGAGTAAACACAATGGAAACAACATAATAATAGAATGCAATGGAATATTTAGATACTCAATATATCACACAATTACAATGTTTATATGCCGTCAACATGTGGGCTACAATCATGGGCTCACAGGCCTGCTTTTCAAGTTACAACATATATGAAAGATATGGTATTGAAGTGCCTACGTGTTAGTTAGTCTATAACTCTTGGTAATGCTCCACAAATGAATGAAACATGATGTGGTTCTCAATGAAGGTCTATCTGGTCCCAATTTGCCTTGTGTGATTTTCATTTGGCTCCACAAGTCACAGAACTGCTCCACAAATCTTGTATGCTTATGTTGACTAATGAATGCTCTACTCTGTAAATACTGATGGTCTTCTGATAGCGATATCTCTCTGCATACGAATCCAAATCTCATGAAATTTGAATATGATGTAGCTAACATGGCATAGAAGCTAAGTCCTGATCCGCAAGCTCTAAAATGAAGATGCGGTAGAATGCAATAGAAAATGTTGAACTGTAAATGACTGAACGGCAACTGAAATGCAAGAAAAGAAAAGAAAGCAAATATTTTTTGTTGATGCAAGATTGCTCTTCAACCTGGGATGCTCCTGCATCAATTGCCCTACTGTAGAGGCTTTTGATCAAGAAACTATCTTAGAAATAACTTGACAAGAAAATGAACATAGAATAGCCATTAAGTTGGAAATTCAAGAAGCCCTTTTAGAGCTAGTAGTTATTCGAGCAGAAATTTCTCTCAAAAATGCTTGCAAAGAACTTTACAACATATAAATAGAAGTCATAGCACTTAACACAACTACAATTCCACAACTCAACAACATTTCCATCTAAAGGGAGCTCTTTCCTTGTGAAGAGAGTAATCCTACAATGCTAATAGCAACCCATAAAGTAAATATTGTTTCCACATTTAGGACACTTATTCCTCATGAAGAGAGTAGTTCTCTAGACATTCCTCACTCCATTTGCTTTTTCCACATGAGTATAAGTGATATGTACATACACTAGCCACATGTGTGCAATGCATATGCCTTCCATCTTTGACTTATGCTTAGTAGTGGTGAGTAGGATTTAGAGAGTAAAGGAACACAAGAAGGTGCAAATGTTTGAGGATAGCTTGGCTATGAAAAAAATGCACAAGACCATCAAATGCATGCACAAATCAAGAACACAACTTACAACCTTCAATTCAAATGATTTTCCATTAAGCACATAATAAGATTCATCAAAAACTTAGTTGACTTATAGAAATACAATCATAACAACATTGTTCATGTTTAAAAAATGGAGAATCAAGAGAAAACTAGCTAAGAAAATTCTATAATTGCATAAGTAAAACTAGTTTCCAACCCTTACAAACTCATATTGTTGGTCTTAAATAAACTCTCAGCTCAAAGATAGTGAGTTTTATTAAACGACTTGGTTGAAAATATTAAATATAAATTTATAATTTCTATGGTTCAAATTTAATCCTAATTACATGATCTCAAGGTAGAAGCAAATATCTAATTCAATTATGGTGGTAATGAGTCCTTTATGATACTTGGGAAGGATGTCTCTTTTATGGCACATCTCCATAAATAGGTCCTAATATAGCATAACTTTCAACCAAGGATGAATGGGCTCCTTTATTAACACGTTTCCATATGCAAGAACTTCAATTAGCCTTCTTTTTGATAATTTTAATGTCAAAACTCAAATAAACTTTTGTAATACTTAAATGGTCCCTTTGTTAGAAATGAAGGTGCAAACCACACAATGGAAATCTGATTCAAACCTTATTTATGTCTTCTAAACAATGTAGAAGCAATGGAGATTGCAATAGAAATAAAACCCACTACACATAAATAACATGCATTAAGAACTAAACACATAACACAACATGTAACGTGGAGAAAACCCTTTCGGGTAAAAAACTCCACTAAGAAAAGAGGCTCCAAGTTGTACTATCTTCAAATATAAGATTACAATACATGCACTTCCTCTCCTTCTTTAGTCTTCAATCTAGTGGTGCATGTTACTCTCAACTCTATTAAAAATTTAGTACAAATATCCTTATAAAAAGGGGTTGCCTTCTAGGGAAAGAAAATTGACATAATATCGACCGTCAAATCTGTGACCTAATGACGAACGGTCCAGATTTACAATGACAAAATATAAATAAAAAGTGGTTTTGGGGGCGCTGCCCCTGAACCCCACCGAGGCACGCTGCCCCCAAACTCCCAGCCAAGGGAATGATCCCCCCAGACCCCTCGCAGGGGGAAACCCCCCAATGACCCCCTGTCGTGGATGAATTAGCATCGGGGACTAGATATAAACATACAGCTGAAACAAGATCGCTACTGGTGAAACATTTCATCCCTAATGGGTGATTTACAAGCAATATTAGGAGTAATTAATTACATAGAATTTACAAGGTTGATGGCACCTTAATCCTGACATTCTCCCACTTCACATCATACATTGCAAATACCCATAGGAAAACCATAAAGTAATCAGGCACTAGAAGCAAGGCACATGGTCTCTCTGCACCAATCAAATTTCTCTGTGCTCATAGGCTTGGTCAAAGCATCTGCAACAATCTCCTGAGTGTCTACCTTCTTCAGTTCAATTTGTCCACTTGCAACCATTTCTCAAACAAGTGATATTGTACATCAGCATGCTTAGTCCCAGCATGATACATAAGATTCTTGGCCAAATAAATAGCACTCTAGCTATCACAACCAATCTTAATGATCATGTAATCAAAACCACTACTTGTACAGAATCTCCTCAACCAAATTGCCTTCTTAGAGACATGGGTAGCAGCCATATACTCTGCTTCAATGGTGGACAAAGCAACTTTGGGCTACCTTTTGCTCATCCAACTCACTACTCTGCCAAACAAAGTAAACACATAGTCACTAGTGGACCTTCGACTATCCAAGTCACCTGCCCAATCTGCATCAACAAATCCCTGTATGTCCAAAGTTTTGTCAGCGCTGTCAGTACCAAAATAAACTAAATAGTAATTAGGAGTGCCTGCTAGATATCTAAACACCCTCTTCACATAATTCCAATGTTATCTACCAGGGTTAGACATAAATCTGCTCAAAACTCCCACTGCTTAGGCAATATTTGGTCTAGTGAAAACCATTGCATACATCAAAATTCCTACAGCACTAGCATATGGCACATTAGACATATCCTCTAAATCATCCTCATTATTTGGACACATATCTAATGAAATATTAGTACCAATGGGTAAAGGAACTCTAACTAGGTTACAGTCCCACATACTAAATCTCTGCAAAATGGTATTCACATACTTACTTTGTGACAGCCAAAGTTTTATGTTACCTCTATCCCTTTTGATCTCCATCCCCAAATTATACCTGACAGCTCCAAGATCCTTCATTTCGAATGCACCTGAAATTTAGGTTTTCAACTCATTGACCATACCCTTAGTATTGCTTAAAAATAACATGGCATCAACATACAATGCAATTATTAGAATAGAATCATCAATACAATGAATGTAAACATAGTGATCCTCCTCGCTTATAACAAAACCTAGTTTCAACCCAAATGAATCAAATTTCTAGTACCACATTCTGGGGGACTGTTTTAGACCTTAAAGAGACCTCTTCAATCTACAAACCCAATGTTTTTTCCCTTTTACCTCAAAACCTGTAGGTTGTTGCATATAAATTTCTTCCTCAAAATCTCCATGCAAGAACACAGTCTTAACATCCATTTTCTCTATTTCCTAATCAAGAGCTGCAACAATGGATAAGAGAAATCTAATAGAAGTTAATTTAGCAACAAGAGAGAAAATTTCATCGAAATCAACTCCCTCTCTCTGCGAGTTGCCCTTGGCTACTAGTCTAGCCTTGTACTTCTCCAATGAACCGTTTGCTCCAAATTTCTTCTTGAAGACCCAGTTACAACCTATGGACTTTCTTCATTTGGGCAAATGAACAAGATCCCAGGTGTTGCAAGAGTCTAAAGCCATCATCTTCTCCTACATGGCTAACTGTTAAGAATCACTATCATCTGCATGAATAGCGTCCCTATAATATCTAGGCTCATCGGCAGTACTCAATAAAGCAAATACACAACAAAAATATGGTGGGCTATACCTATCAACTGGGTTCCATTGTCTTGTAGATCTTCTTAGAGGTGAAGTAGTAGACTCTTTAGGTTCTTTTGCATGCTCATTTGTACCAACTTCTTTTGTTATAGTAGATTCTTCCTCATCAGAACTTTCACTCGATTTTCCTTTTGCTTCTTCACCCCCCAATCCATCATTATGTTCTTCCTGAGGTGCATCGTCATGCTCTAATTCAAAATGCACTCTCTTTACCTTTTCTTCTTTTTTCTTTTGGTTGTTCAGGTTCTAAAATAACACTAAGTTCACTGAAAATAACGTCTCTAGAATAGATAATCATTCAAGTTAGTGGATTCCAAAGCTTATAACCTTTTACATTATCACCATATCCAATGAAAGTACACTTTTCAGCTTTTGGATCTAACTTAGTACATTTTTCTTTAGGCACATCAACATAAGCCTCACAGCCAAATACCCTTAAATGTGAAACAGAAGGTTTCTTACATGTCCACATTTCATAAGGAGTTGAAACAAGAGACTTACACGGAGATCTGTTAATCAAGTAGTTTGCAGTACACATAGCTTCTACCCAAATCATTTATTCAACTGTGATTCACTCAACATACTTCTAGCTCTTTCCATTATTGTTTGATTCATCCTTTCTGCCACTCCATTCTGTTGTGGAGTATACGGAGTAGTTTTCTGTCTAACAATACCTACATGCTTACAGAATTCATCAAATTCCTTAGAACAGTATTCCCCTCCATTGTCAGATCTCAAAACCTTTATCATATGATCTGATTTCTTTTCAACTAAGACTTTAAATTCCTTAAACTTAGGGAAAACTTCATATTTGTGATGCATAAAATAAATCCATTTAAACCTTGAGACATCATCAATGAAGGAAACAAAATATCTATATTTTCCAATTGATTCAACATCCACTAGACCAAAAACATACGAATGAATAAGTTCTAATTTATCATTAGATTTATTACTACCTGAAGGAAATGGAGATCTATTCTATTTTCCAAACACACAATGTTCACAAAATTTGAAATTCTCATCAAAATAGGATAAACCGTCTAACAATTTTTTATTTAAAATAGTCTTTAAAATAGACTGACTTATGTGGCCCAATCTATAGTGCCACATCATACATGTATTTTTAGTATTAGCTGCAAATGCATAAGAGGCATTACAAACAGTAGTGGCTTCTAGCTTAAACAGAGTTCCTAATATTTTCCCCTTCGCTACCACCAAGTTTCCTCTTACCAATCTGCAGCCATGCTTATCAAATGTCACATGCATTCCCAAATCATTCAACTTTGAAACAAAAATTAAATTTCTAGCCAATCTAGGAACATGCAAAACACTAGGGAGGGTTTTAATTTTCCCATCACTGAAACACAACATTACCTTCCCTCGTCCAACAATAGGATATGTAGAGTTGTCCCTGAGGTATACATTTCCTCCATCATACTCTTCATATGTGGAAAACCATTCTTTATGCGGGGTCATGTGGTACGAGCATCCTGAGCCAACCAACCAATGATCATGAGAAACAACATTACATGCAGAAAGTAAAACCTCATCACCTCCATTTGAAGACATATCAGTAGCGGAATCCCATTGTTTCAAGTTGGGTTTCTACATTCCTTTTTCACATGTCCTCTCTTTCTGTAGTTCAAACACTTGACTCTGTTCTTCTTTCTAGGAGACTTAGAACAACCATTAGACTTGTCTTTAGACCCCTTTTGATCTCCTTTTGGTCCTCTTTCCATAGACCTTCCCCTAACATTGAGAGCATCCCCTGAACTATCCAAACTTTTCTTCCTCAATTCATGTGACAACAGAATTGAAACAAGAGCATCCAACTTCAGATCTGTGAGGTTAGCAATGATAGCCAAAATAACATTCTCCCATGACTCAGGCAAAGAATAGAGAAGCAATATACATTTATCTTCCTCATTCACCTCAACATCTATAGATGCTAGTTGACTCAATAATAAAATAAATGAATTCAAATTCTCTGCAACCGATTCACCCTCTTTCATTTTCATGGAAAATAACTTACGCTTTAAATAAATCTTATTTACCATACTCTTAGCTTGGTAGTTCTCACCCAGATGCTTCCACAAGCCATGTGCGGACTTCTCACTCATAACATTCAGTAGAACAGAATCTGCAAGACATAGCTGGATTGTACCTTGTGCCTTTTTATCTAGTCTTTCCCACTCATTGGGAGCAAAATCACCAAGTTTCTTCTCTTTCATAATAGCCAACCACTGGTTTCTTTCTTCTAGAAAATCCTCCATTTTCATCTTCCACAATTCGTACTCTATGCCATTGAACTTTTCAATGTCCAACGAAGAGGTAGAAACAACAATGGATAAAGCCATGATATCTACACAAGATCTACAAACAAACAACAACCAAATCTCCCACTGCAGCTAAAAAACTTTCACACTACCACCAAAGAATCAAAACTGGTCAGGCTCTGATATCAAATGTTAGAAATGAAGGTGCAAACCACACAACGGAAATCTGATTCAAACCTTATTTATGTCTTCTAAACAATGTAGAATCAATGAAGATTGCAACAGAAATAAAACCCACTACATATAAATAACATGCATTAAGAACTGAAAACATAACACAATATGTAACATGGAGAAAACCCTTTCGGGTAAAAATCTCCACCAAGAAAAGAGGCTCCAAGTTGTATTATCTTCAAATATGAGATTACAATAAATGCACTTCCTCTCCTTCAGTCTTCAATCCAATGGCACCTGTTACTCTCAACTCTATTAAAAATGCAGTACAAATATCCTTATAAAAGGGGGTTGTCTTTTAGGGCAAGAAAACTCACATAATATCGACCATCAGATCTGTGACCTAATGATGAACAACCCATATTTACAATGATAAAATATAAATAAATGGTGGTTTCGGGGGCACTTCCCCCGAACCCCCGCTAGGGGGGCGCAACCCCCAGACCCCTCGTCAGGAGGATGATCCCCCCGAACCCCTCACAGGGGGGAAACCCCCCTGCGATGTCCCATCGTGGATGAGTTAGCATCCGGGACCGAATATAAACATACGGCTGAAATAAGATCATTGCTGGTGAAACCTTTCATCCCTTATGGGTGATTTACAAGAAATATTAGGAGTAATTAATTACATAGGATTTACAAGGTTAATGGCACCTTAATCCTAACACCTTTATTAATCATTTTTAATTAGCAAACATATATAAAAGTTTGTACATTTTCATATGTAAGTCCCAATTCAAAGAGTGTTTCTACTTCAAAAGTAACTTGTGTTGGTGTGAACAGGGGTATTACCTATCCAGTTTACATTTATAGTTTGAACAATGTACATTATCTAACTAGTTCCTAGTTAGAGCCTATTCAAACATGTTCACATGTTAAGTTGACTTAGGGGACTTAGGATAAGCCTTCTAGATGTTTTTATTTGTCATGTGATCTTATCATATAGTTGGCATCTTATCCTCTAGTTGTCACATGTCATAGGATTATGACACTTGTCTTAATCCTATGTTGTCATGTGTCTCACCTTGGTCTTTATAACTAAGGCCTCCTTTGTACATTACTGTATTTTGTATTCTTGTATCGTTATTTTGGCAATATAGCATTCTTTTTGCTTGTCTCTCTTGTGTAGAAGGTTATTTGGTTTTGCAGATTTGATCCTGGTGGTTGATTGCTTCAACATGGTATCAGAGCTTTGATCTTGCAAACCCCTTCTCAATTTTCTTGAGAGATCCTATTGTCAACTTTCTGTTGGTGCATCCTAGCTCAAAGCAGAGCTCACCATTGAGTCCAAAATGCCCAAATCTGTAAAGATCAACTGTCCAATACTCAATTTTGGACATAGGTAATTTTTTAGATTTTGGGGGTTTTATTTGCATTTTTGCGGAAATTTTTTGTCGAAAAAGCAAAAAAAAATTAGCAAAGGGCCATTCTACCCCCTACATTTTCTTCTTCATTTACAATTTTTTGTAGGCCTGATCTAGTTTTTTTGAGACTGTCTATCCCATTGCAGGAAGCTCTGTCCCATTTTAGGACAACCAGGCCATTTTTGGGGCACATTGTCCCATTTCGATCCATATCCAACCTCTGAATACTTTCAAGCCCTTTTTTTTGGATTCCATCAACCTCCTCTAGGCTGATCTAGCACATGTAGGCTTGATCCAGGCCACAAAACACTCGGCCCACGTAGATTGGTAGACACTCTGCCCCTATGGACACAAATTATAGGCCTTCTACACTAACTACTTCCAGATCTGTAATCTAGTTGTAAAGCGAAAAAATGGGAAAAAGGGGTCATTCAGATTGATATCCTAAAAGCACAAATGCCATTAATGGGTCGCTACTCAACAATCCCATTAGAGGGGTCCTAATTGTTTCATTTATTTTGATCTGGCTAGTTCAAACCAATTCATTTTTATTGGGATCAAGCCACTAGATCAACATTGTTTGCAGATCGATTGGCTAGTTCTCTAGACTTGCAATCCCATGTTCATTTGGCTTGATATATTGGGTGTTTTGCTTATCCAGGTATCTCTTGACTCCTCACAGGCTATGTGTTAGGCACCCACGCTCCTTCCACAGATCGCCCATGTTTTTCATTAATCAATGTTATCTTCATTGGTGTTTTTTCCACTAACTGTCGATAGAAGACTTAGCAACATACAGTTCATAAGATTCGATCTAGATGATTAACCCCTTCTCTGACTCCATATCAGTTTCACTTGGTGTTTTGGCAGGCCTCTTAAACATTCGAGCCTATTCATTAGCAGTTTCAGGCTCCCAAACCCACTCGCCTCAACTTGTTCGGATCTTGTTTAGTGTTTTATAGGTTGTGTTCTATCACCCCTCAGCCCTAGATCACATCTCCAGGCCTTGCTTTACTCTGCTCAAGTGGGCATTTTTTATTGGCTCTTGGGAGTTATACATCTCTTATGTGTGCCCTTTTAACTTGGATTCAGCCATTTTTGGCCTTCAAGACTAGTTTGGCCGCATAGGCCCACGTCCCTACATTATCCATTTGGATCGGCCTTTGCACCAAGTCTTGCTCACTGTTGGCTAGCCCCAACGGCCCATTTTTGGTCTGATCGGGCATTTTTTTCACTATCTCTAAGCCACCAAGGCCATTTCATTGCTCTAAAGGAGGGGGGCATTTTCTTTTCGCAATATCTTGCAAACCAGGAGGCATTTTTTTGTGTTCTTATAGTCATTAAAAAGGTGGTTCTGTGAGCTTCATCGTGGTGTAGCTAATTTTCTCAAATTTTGCTATTTTTTGCTAGTTTTTTCAGCTTGAAGGTACAATTCACATTTTTCTTGTAACTGGCATAACTTTTGCATACGAAGTCAAAATGTGGTAAACATTTTTTTGAATTTGCTTAGAAAATCACAAGGAATCTCATTGTAACCTCTATTTTTTCCCTTGACAAACATTTTTTCTTAAAATTGTAAGAATCGCCATCAATTATAAACACTTGATTTAAGCTTGTCGATTGTACAAAATCCAAAATTTCTTCATTGTACTTTGCTGAGGGGTTACAATTACATTGTTAATACATTTTGAGGGGTGAAATGCATGATTTAAGTGTCCCATTGTCTTTGTTCTCTTGGTCTTTTTTCTGCTACACATGGCAGAAAGTGTGTCTATACAAACCACTCACTCCACATAATTATCACACATGGAAGTTAAAAATGAAACAACTGCTACAATCTCAGGGACTTTGGAAAATGCTAGAGAATAATCCACCTAGTTTCACTAAGGAGTTTGAAATATTTTCTTATAAGAACAAGCTAGATGAAGTTAATGGAACCATATGATTGCATGTATCAGACAACATGTTTTATATTGCAGAGTGTAAACCACCTAAGCAAGTATGGGATAAACCTAAAGAATTGTATGGTACCATCAATGAATTCTGAATCTTGCAACTAGAGGTAGATTTGACATCACTCTCTCAGATGGTTTTCCTACAATCCAGGATTTTCTAGCAAAATTCAAGTGTCTCTTGTCACATTTGATGTCGGCATGATAAAATTGATAAGGAATGTATCTTCTTGATTCTACTGAAGTTTTCATCCTTCTATTCTACTATGGATGCCTTGGGGAAAGGCTTTAAGATGCCTAGCTTTGAGTTGTTTTGTGAGTGTCTTACTAGGGAGCAAGCCAAGTTACTTCAAATGGATGCACTTCCTAGTTCTAAGAGTTAAGCCTTGATGGACTCATCCTCCAAGGGAAAAGGGAAGAATAAGAAGAAACCCAAGATAAATTCTCCTTCTAGTAATGAGTCTCCCTTCAAACCAAAGTAGAAGAATGATCACAAGCCCACACCTCCACCTAATCCTTCCAAATCTAGTGAGTCTTCCTCCAATACAAAGAAGAAGAAAGGTGGCACTTGTTCTTTTTGTGGCATAACAGTTCATGATGAGTCTCATTGCTTTAAGAGGTTAGAGGCTTTGGAGGAAGCTATGAAGAAGCACAAAATTTCTATCCCCAAGCCCTCCTCTACAGGGAAAGGACATGCTCTTTTAGCACATGGCTTGCTTGCATCTTCAGATAGTTGGATACTTGATTCAGGTGCTTCACATCATATGACCAATTCACTTGATCTACTTGAGTCTCTTTCTGATACTAGCACTTCTCAGATTGTAGTGGGAAACTCTTCACAGATTTTAGTTATGGGGATAGGCATTGTTCAATTGCAAGATGGTTGCATTGAGTATACTCTTTTTGTTCTTAAGATCTCTACAAATCTTCTCTATATATCATATTTGTCATTCTAGGGATGGGAAGACAATTGATTTCACTCATCACAATGTGGTTATTAGACAGCTACAGAATTCTAAGATAGTTGTTGCTACAAGGAGAGTAGATCATGCACCTCGACTATATAGATTTGATGGATTTGATTTTTCATCAGGATCATCTCTTATAGCACATGTCGATGCCTTGAGAAAGATTTGGCATGAGAGATTTGGACATCTGAATTACAAGTATCTTTAGCAGTTGAGCACATAGAATTTGGTTGTTGGTCTACCTAATATTTCTTGTAGAGAGGGATTTTGTCAAGGTTGTGTACTTGGTAAGCATCATTAGAATCCCTTTCCTAAGGTAAGGCTACTCGCGCTTCAGAACCCTTGGCTTTAGATCATAGTGATCTCATGTCATTTCCAACTCCTTCATTTTCAAGAACCAAGTATGTGCTCGCTTTCATTGATGACTTCTCATGACGAACATGGGTGTACTTTCTTAAGTACAAGAGTGATGTTTTTGACACATTCAAGACTTACAAGGCATTTGTGGAGAAGCAGTCATGTCTTTCTCTTCAATGGATATGCATAGATAATGGGGTGGATATGTGAATCAAGATTTTTAGGATTTCTAGAGTGAGTATGGAATTCAGCTTCAATTTTTGGTTCCTTACACTCCTCGACAGAATGGTGTGGCTGAGAAAAAGAACAGAACTTTATGGGAGATGGCAAATTGTATGATTCAGTCTAGGTCTATGGCTCCTAACTTTTGGGCTAAAGCAGTTAATTGTGCCAACTATATTCAGAATCGTATGACTCACAAGGTAGTGCAGCATATGACTCCCAAGGAGGTTTGGTCCCATGTCAATCCTGATGTATCCTTCTTCAAAGTATTAAGTAGTGAGGCTTGGGCATTCATTCTAGATGGTCAGTGTAAGGCAATGGAGAAGAAGAGTCAACCTTTATTTTTTGTTGGCTATTGTCAGGATGTGAAGGCTTATAGGTTGTTTAATCATGTCACTTAGGATGTCTACTTTCATAGAGATGTTGATGCAGGAGCATCCAGGTCCACGAGCAATCAACATCAACCAAAAATATTTTAGGTTTCCATTTTCAATTTATGTTCAGTTTTGTTGTCTTTGTCTTCTTTTGTGTTGGTGTTGGTTTTTTGCTTCAAGAGGCAAATTCAGATTTATCTAGCCAAGTTCAGGACATCATCTTGTTGAAGACCCATTTGGGTATCTCCAGTTTCATTTGTGAAGATTGGACAAAAATTGGCTAAGTTATAGCTAGTCGGTGATTTCTCCAGTTCGAGAACTACTCAGTTCACTGACCCAGTAGTTACCCGATTTGATAGTTCACCGACAATTCATAAGGGAAAGTTCACACTTGCAAGTTTGTTGAAGGGAAGCTTTGTCGGGAAAATTCCTAGTTAGCAAACTCTTCAGTTCACCGATGGGAAATTTCTCTAACTAAGCTTATGTACAGTTCACAAGTTCTTCACGTTGTTGAAAGGGAGTCTTCAGTCGGCCAAGTTTGTAGTTGCAAACTTAGTAAGAAAAAGTCACTATTTTGTGAACCCTTAGGTTCGCCAATGACTCAATTTGTCGATAAAGGCTTTCAAGTTGAAGTCAAAGTTTCTTCGGTTCACGGAATTAGAATTTCACCGATAGAAGGAAAATGTTAAGTCTCGGCAATTCGCAGTTTCCTAAAGTTGTCAATAAGCCAGAAAAGAGTTCGTGGAAGGTAAGTTTTGCTGATAAAAGGGTTAAATGGCCTAAGAATTTGTATCGGCAAACTTTCTTGTTTTTGAACTAGTTCGTGGTTTTTAAAATTTACCAATATGCCGAAATGGTTCGGGAAAGGTATGTTTTGCTAATAACTTTATTGTTTTGTTTGTTCCTCCCTAAGCTGCACTTAAGGGGGGGTTTTGGTGTGAACAAGGGTATTACCTATCCGGTTTACCTTTATAGTGTGAACAGGGTACATTATCTAACTAGTTCTTAGTTAGAATCCATTCACACATGTTCACCTATTAAGTTGACTTAGGGGAATTAGGATAAGCCTTCTAGATGTTTCTAGTTGTCATGTGATCTTATCCTATAGTTGGCATCTTATCCTCTAGTTGTCACATGTCATAGGATTATGACACTTGTCCTAATCCTATGTTGTCTTGTGTCTCACCTTGGTCTCTATAACCAAGGCCTCCTTTGTGTACATTATTGTATCTTGTATTCTTGTATCATTATTTTGGCAGTATAGCATTCTTTCTGCTTGTCTCTCTTGTGTAGAAGGTTATTTTGTGTTGCAAATTTGATCTTGGCGATTGATTGTTTCAACAATTTGTATTTCAAACATAGTAATCCCTATATGCTACCCCATTTTGCACAAATGGTCTTCTAATTTTGATATTAACACCCTTCATGGATCCAAAAATCACCTTCATCATGTCATCACTATTATTGAAGTTATGAAATATTATGGCATGTTTGAGTATGTACCACATGACCTAGTGAAACTATAATCCCTCAATACATCTAACAATTGCCATGTAGCACCAGATCTTACATTCTAAGACTTCAAATTTAAATTTTTGGAAGGCATCTATGTCTAGAAACTATTCATGAAACCACATGGTACGCAATCACTATTAGATGATTTGTGGTATATTTGTGTACAAGACTCTTGGTCACCCACAACATGCTATAAACAATCATGTGGCACCACACATTGAACTCCCAAGCTTGAATTTTTGAATTTAACACTAGATGATGGCATTCACATCAAGAAAATTTCCCTATAACCACATTTTATTTTATCTTTCCTAGTCCATTTGTAGTAAGTTTCTACATTAACAACTTTTACACAAATTCTCTATCAAATAGCTCCATGTTATAATTTTTATCTACAATATGCATTCTACACATATTTCCTAAATTTTAGATTCAAAACACCAACATCTTCCTTGAACATATATGATCAACTAAAATGGAAACTACATCACTTATAGAGTCTATACTTTCACATTTCCTCATATGGTAAGTCTCATCTCATTATGTGGTGTAGCGCATTGTGTTTCCAAAGAGATTCTTGAAATAAACTTGTGAAGAAAGAAATATAGTATTAGGATTATCAAGTTAGAAAATAATATGAACCTATTTAAGATGTATAAAAGTCAATACAAATTATCCAAGAGCATCTCTAGGTCAGACACAAGACTAACCCATGGGGACTTAACAATTCTTGTTACTAACTTTTAAAATGCAAGGTCAATTCAATTTAAATTAGATGTCTAAGTATAAGGATTACTATGGACATAAAAATTTTATCAAAGTGGGTGTTAAAATTTTATATATGTTGCTTTACCAAGACCTAGAGATCTATTGTATACATGCCTCTCTAATTTGTTAAGAAAGGTGTGTTGTACACCTTGCATAATAATGCAATATTATTATTTAGTTGTATTGCATCTTAGGATGTGTACACCACACTAGGAAAGCTATTCTTGGGGACACTTTTCAGTTGTATGGGATAGAGGACATGTATTTAATATGGGTGGCACATTGGGCAAATACATTTAATATTGGGGGTCATCATTTAGTGAGCACATGGTTTATGCAAGTGCTTTTGTGCAAGCTTTTCCTATAAAATAAAGCACATGGGTAGTGGTATGAGTATGCATTGGACCATCTCAAAGACGTTGCATATGTGGTGACAGTTCTTGATCTTGAGGAAGGCATGGAGTGGGATGTGTGGTTCACATATGTTGTTGGGTTGATCACATGAGGAGTGTAATTGGGTTGTTTAATGTTGTTGAAGTCTTGCATGAAGAACTTTGAAAATGTATTGTAATCTCATTCTTGAGATAATACATTGAGTTGTGTGGTGCTTTGGAGGTTGGTTTTTTCCTGAAAGGGTTTTATCAAGGTACATCTTGTGTTATCTTGTGTGTATGTTTTGTTATTCTTTTGCACTGTAGATTTTGCATACTATTTTAGCATAGTTTATACCATAAAGGTTATGTGGAATTAGCATTTGTCCTGAAATTCCTAACTTTTGGTATCAAAAGGTTAAATATTTAAGGAGGGGACACCTTCCTTAAATATTTAACCTTTTGTTTGAGTAGAATCTAGTGGAATATATGCATAGGTGAATCCAAGATTTTGCTAGAATTTAGATTGTAAGTATTTCAAGATATCAAATTTATTCGGTTGGAGGTTTGTGGATTGATCCCCAATTATAGATTTAGCATGTGCAATTTTCTTGAAGATTTGAGGTATTGGAAGATCTTTCTCTACTGTTCTTGCAATATAATCTATGTTGTTGGCCCTTTTCATCATGTTTGGATCTCTATATTTTTTTATCCCAGATCTTTGGAGAAATTCTCCTAGCCACCATTATTTATCTGAGAATATTTTTGTTCATTGTAGTATGGAAGTTTGTAGGCTCTATTTGTGTTAAGGATGGCTAAGTATCTATTATGGCATTCATCTATGATAGATTCAGCATTTATGGATGTGCTAGGTTGATTGTCTAATGCAGGGATTGCTATATGGCTAACATTTTTACTTGGAGGTTGTGAATCTATGTTTTCTATGGAGCATCATATTGAATTTTACAAGGTCATTCTCCTTTTTCTTTACCTACGGTTGGGTCTGGTAGACAAGTGTGAGTGTGAGTAGAAGCCTCTAGAGACTAATGGCACCATTAGAGGAGCTTGGGTGCTATAGAACTAGTTGTGAGCTTTGTTGGAGGTTGTGTACTATGGATTTTGATGATATTGAATGTAACAAAGATTTTTTAGGTAGATCTATGTCAATAAAATACTATCGTAGGCCACGTTCAAAGTGGTCAATGCACAAAGCCATGAATTGTAGGTCGAAGGGTGCCATTTAAATATTATTAGATGAAGATTGAGGTTATGTAGGTCTGGTATGCAAACATAATTATAACTTTGTTACCAATGAAAACATTTAAAACCCAAGTATCTAAAGTATGGATAACATATAATATACAAAGGGAGACCTCAAAATAACATCCAAACCAACCACAAAACGTAAAACTTGGGTAAATTCAGAAGAAAAACTATCGATCAAACTCCATAGATCAACCAAAATATACATGAACAATTAGAAACCTTAGATATTTAATGCAATACATGAAACCTTAATAAGCCAAAGAAGAGCACAATGGAAAGGAGAAAATCAATGAGTTTAAAATTGCTAGAGTAATGACCCTAGATATAAAACAAATGAAACTGACATGTAAACCTTCACCAGTCAAATTGAAATCTCTACAAACATAAAATATCAATGTAATGTTCAAATATTATTAATAGAGACAAAATTAAATCCATCATGTAAATATGAAAAGAGGGGTTCCTTGTTTTCTTTGGAGAAAATAGGGTGTATTGTGCAAGCAACAACATTACCATTGTAGTTACACCTTTTGACATAATTCAACATAATAACTATAAAATTTGAAGAAAAAAAAAAGGGCTTGAAAAGTGAGAATTAGGCTTTAACTATTGAGAAAGTGGTGCACCCATCTTAGATATTTTATGTATTTGTATAATCACTATATGTTCCTTATAACCAATCAAAACAAATTTAACTATCAGTTGCACTGAATTTGTGCGCAACAGAGTAGCCGATAGGGTATATCAAACCGCAAAGCTTAAGCACAGGAATATTCAGGAAGAAAGAAATAGTTGGAAGTTCATAGTTTTATTACCAGAAATCATGCTAAAATGACAATTAATTGTGGCTCATGCATGCCAGTGGTTCAATTCAGATTGGATCACCAGCTTTTTCTTGTGATCACCAGCACAAATCCTAAGGCTATTAAATTACCAATTTAATTGCAGTTTTCTCAGAAATTGCAATTTACTAGCATTTTTTTAAATCATGATTAAATTGCACTGTCAATTTGAGCCAAGACAATTTGAATACTATGCAGAGTACTTCAGCTTTTCCAAGAATAGCAAGAAAATTATTGCAATATGGGAAAATAGTACACTTAGTTTCTTCAGTATCTGCTCCTTTAAGCTCGCCTAATTGTAGTACAGTTACTGAAGAGTTGGGAGCTTGATTAAAAGTAATAAAATTATGAAAAAATGCCATGCACCATGAAGGTCCCTATGGCCTCAAAGGCCTTCATAGTCTTTCCTCAATTTTTATTAACTTTTCAGCATTTTTTTAGTTTTCCTAAGTTTTTCCTGATTAAATCCTGAATAATTGAATTACACAATCACGATGACAAGTAATGCTTCTATGATTCAAATAGCCCACTTCTTTCATCTTGAGTGTATAATTGATTGATTGTTGGATCCTAATGTTAGTCCCAATTCTGTTAGGATTATTGATTGAATTGAAGCTTTGCAGAGCTTCTCACTGTCATATTTATTGACTCTGCCTTTCGAATTAAGTCTTCCAAAGGTTGGCCTAGATTGAGAGTTAGTCCACTGAAGTTTTCCACCTCATACTATCCATTTTATAAAAGGAGCTAATTGCATGCCACGGCAATTTAACAGCCTTTCCTAACCATTTTATCTTTGCTTCAGCTCTTTAAGCAGCCACTTGATATAATTTTGTTGTATCTCTAACTAGATCATTTGTTTTCAGTTTGAGAGATGCTCTCTCCAAGTAACAAATTACCTGAAATGCATGAAAGAATGGCATGTTCTGACCTATCTGCCATGGTATCTCAAGTTTTTGTATGATGAATTTACTAGTTTATAGAAAAAAAATTAAATTAACCATGGCCCAAAGCTAACTGGTGAACAAGATCAATGGAGAACCTAGTGTGATGGTACTCTAATTACCCACCAGTTTGCACTAAGAAACCTAACCTTCCGGTGCTTATTGTACAATATTCAAGACATAGTATTCAAGATCCCAGTCCTGTGTGTTATACATAGATGTAAACATATCATTTTGAATCTTGACAGAGGGCAGCCTAGTCTTGAATTTATGTATACATCTTTATTTACTTCCCTACTAATCTTTCATGGTAAAAACAAGATACAAAACCAACTACCTAATCAGATTCTTTGCAACCATTAGTGACACTTATATACAGAGTCAGCCTTCTCTCCACCATATGCAGACTTACCTTACCTACATGCAGTAAGATTGACACCATGCAAAATGGTCAGGCAACCTTGTAACACTAAACTTAAACTTAGTACTAATTCCTTGTCATTGTTGTTATAGTTTGAAATTTAGAAGTATCCTAAAGCACCTCCTGATTCACCTTAAAATTTGTAATTTGCTTTGCACTAAATTATCAGGTAATGTGAAGCACTTACTATTCTGTTATCAATGCAATAGTTTTTATACAGAGAAACACAACAAATCATTCGCTAAAAAGGTATTATAAGTATGTTTTGTTGGGGTTTTCCGTGATAATTAGAAGCTCTTTTTCTATTTTCCCTGTATGACTGTTTTGTGGGGTTTTTCGCGATAATTAGAAGCTCTCTTTCTAGTTTTCCTATATGATTGTTTTGTTGGGGTTTTCTGTGATAATTAGAAGATCTCTTTCTATTTACTAACCCTCAACACAAGAATACTTCTCACATAATTTAATAAAGATTTATATGGCAATCTAAAAAACTCTCTCTTCCCTTATTTTGCCCTTCTCTTGTAATACAAGAGCGTTGGCTTTACAAAATACAAAGAAGAAATGATATGCACTACATCATATTCCCTGGCAAACACAGGTACAACCCAGATTCTCAATTATGAAGGGAGCTCCAACCAAAAAAGATACAGTTCTTTGTGTGGTGAATCTTCTAGAGCAACCAGAAAGAAACTTAAAAGATACAGAACATTTTACACTTGAGAAAAAATTAAGTGATTGGAACTGCAAATAAAAAACATTTGAAAAGGAATTCTGCCCTCAAAAGTAGTGGCCAAATTTTAACTGGCTTTGTTTTGTGGGTATGAGCGCTCGGGTTCTTCCACAAGTATCTTCCACTCGCCATATCCACAAATGTCCAGAACCCGTATACAATGGCTCCACTAATCTATAAAATTCCACAAAAGCGTGAAAAGCAAGGGCCAATTTAATATAGTATTCATAATTATATTCTAAATTTGCTTTAGCGTTATCAAAAACTTTGAAAAGATGAAAAAACACAGAGGACTCACCTCATCTTTCAGCATGTGCAACAACGTAGTCTTTCCGGCATCGTCCAGTCCCAGAAATAAAATCTTTGCCTCTTTTTGCTAGAGGCCTAGGGAGGCCAGAATTCCATAAAACCAATCGAACAAAAATATTATCTCAATATACTAAAATTTTCTAACCCTAAACCTTGAAATTCTCAAAAATACCAAATGGGGAATCCTACATAAAATCAATATTTAGGGCAACCGATTCACAGAAAAACACATTATAAAAATAGCTAAATAGAACTGTATTGCATTCAATACTGAATGTTCTACCTACAGATGCAAATAAAATAGTTATCTCCAAACCTTTGTACACAGTCATCGTGCACACCTGCCATGGACTCGGCCTCCTTTCATTTCTTTGTCACCAGCTATGGCTGCTGTGTTGCATCGCTTGGAAATGGTTGCGAAAGCAGTGAGAGTAAAAAGGGAAACATATGTAAGCTGATAAGATTGGGATCAGAGGGCGGTGGGGAAATAGTGGCACCAGGTGGGCAAAAATTATGTTGTGACCGAAGAGTCAGTGTGTGAGTAAAATTCAGGGGACAGATGCACAAAAATGGCAAAGAACAAAACCGACGGATTTCCCAAAATTTCCGGCAACCTACATTTCTGGCGTCCAACAGTTTTCCGGCGTCCGATTTTTCTAGGAGCTAAAAGCTCCCACTAATAGCCTATCGGCTAAATATCTAACTCAATTATTCAAGAATTCACCCTACTAAATTTAATTATCTAACTTAGTTATTCAAGAAATCAACCTACTAAAATGGAGACCAATAAAAAATTGTGTAATGAGGGGATGCAAACTATAATATAATAATAAATAATAATTATTTACATGTAAGGAAAATATTTGTGAGTTTATAGTCACACACATTATAAGAATTTTTATCAAGTTGATTCTATTTGAGTGTCAAAATTATCATTAGGCTAGGTAACACTTTTGACATTATTTTCTTAAAACTTTTTATTTATTTATTACTTAGTTTAATAGTATAATTAATAATTATGGAGATCATTTACCCTATAATGGGGAGATATGGCAACGGATGACATAGGAGGTAATTATTGGATCATATGTTTGGCCTAGGCATTCATTATCTCACATGGTTTGGCCTTTATTTGCAAGGTAGTGGTGGTTGTCATGTTACATTTTTTGTGATTTTTGGGAGGCTTGTGCGGTGTTGGCATCTTGGCATCTCATGGTGTTTGAGAGATGGCTTCCTCGACTATCATGGGTTTTGTGCGAGAGAATAAGGTTGGAAGGAGAAAGGGGAAGGATATGGTCCCAAGAAGGAAACAAAGGAAGTGATGGTTCTTAGGGGAGAAAATGGTGTTCAAATTCATGGCATTTGTGGATAAATAAATTAAGAACCCAGAGCTTCATCACTAGGTGGTTCCGCTATGGGAGCTTGCCAAGGACATGGATGGTGTGTCGCGTGTTGGGATTCATTCTGCTATGGAAAATATTTTTTTGGATCTTAGGCACAAACGACAAAGGAAAAAAATATGTTTGATGTTGCACAAATGTTATCTTGTTCTTCATTATTGTCGAATGCAACTAGTTCATATTTCATTAATGATGATATCAAGGATTTGGCACATCAATATAAGGTTTATTTTGGCTCCCTTTTTTATCACCTGCATGTGACCAAGAGACATCAAATGTGTTCAACATTTAATGGAGGAGATTGTGAAATCTCTTATGGTGACTCTGCCTATGGACGTGATTCATGTATCTCTTAGTGTTACGACAATGATGATTCAAAGGGTGTGGTGGTGGTGGCTCAACCTAGTAAGGTCAATACTTGTGATAAATTTGTAATGTTAATGTTGCGGGGTGTTTAGGGCCTACGTAATTTTCCTAATCTCCTAGTTTAGTCTGATAAACTTGGGTTTTTTGGTTTGTTGGGTGGGTGGTGTTAGGGTTATGTTCAACTATGTTTTGATATACTTTTTATGATACTTCTAGGTTATGGTTGGGTTAGGTCTCATGTTTTAGTTTGTCTTCAATTGTTGTGTTCGATAGCTCATTGATTAGGTAGTTGGATTATAATAGTTTGCTTATGACTTTCTCTAGTTGTTGTCTTGATGCCATTTTTTTGAGGATTTTTTGCCCATTTTTTATCAGTTCTTGTGCCTTATAGGTTTATAATCAAAAATATATATATGGAGACCATTACAATTGGTGCATTGAGTTAGACAAACAATATAAAAAAGGACTAAATACCACTACATAGCTAATGACTCCACAAGAGTCAATTATAATAGAATAAAAACACCATATCATTATAAGAGAATAAAAAATAGCCATGTATGTTCCTATGTAATGTCCATCTATGACAAGAACAAGACAATTGCTCTGTGCCAAACCTCTAGAAAAGATTTAATGTCAACCTTCTGCTTCTACCATTACCACATTAGACCAACTACAACCACCACCAATATATATCCCTCCCTATGTCCCTCAACCACCCTATTCAGACAATCCTCCCAATAAAAACCACTCACTTCCCTTTATTTGTAGCAATAACAAAATCACCCAAATTTATATTTTGGTGGGACCTAGTCCCCCATTCCTTGTCTTCCCAATTACTAATCCATAGGACTAATCCTAAATAATGCTCCAGCTTCAATAAACCAAGATCATAGCATTCTTAAGTCCCGCCTCTACTTCCACCCTACTTACAACTTGATGACATGGGTAGGAAATCATTAAATAAAATTCACTAAGAGTCAAAAAAAATTATATTCCTTTAAAGGAACTATGGCGCATTATTTTTAGTCACTAGCACAAAGATTTCTTGAGATGCCATGGTGGCTCTCATGTCAAACTACACAAGTTTTTCCATTTTCTATGAACACCCATAAATAACATCATCTTAACCGTATATGCCCATTTAACTTATCATTATATAGAGCATGCCACATGTGTTGCCACAAAAGATAGAAGTTGGTCACTAAATTAAATGTGTAGTCAAAAAGGTAGCTTGACTAGCATTGTGTCATCTAACAAAGAACAATCCAACCATTCCTTAATAAATTTGAAATGGCATTCTTCTAACTCTGTAATTGATACACTATCATAAGATATAATTGTATTGTCTAATAGAAGCACTATGATGGAATGACCAACTCTCTAACATCTAACCTCAGTTGATCACTATGAAGTACATGCATAGGAAATAGGCTGAGTAAAGGATCAATAGCAAGTCTTCAATGCAAAAAAACTTGCACTCCATAGAGATGCATAGGGACATGAGGAAACAAAACATGTAGCACACCAAAAGCAACCCAACACAACATGGCACACATTATCAAGCCAACACACAACAAACTACCACAATAGAATATTTGTACAAGATAAGCTCATGCTCATGAAGTTAAAACATTTATTTTGGGTGACACAATATTGTGCTAACCCAAGGATGCTCCTAAATTATCCACCCTTGTTAAAATATTGTGAGGCAAGTGCTCACAATATAAACTACTCAAACAATTGATTTAACCACACAAGTCAACTTACTTCAACTTTAGGAATCTATGAGTCATCTTCAAGCCCCTTACAGTTCCAGTGAACAAGATATTCCTTATACTCACTCAACAAGGGATTCTTTCCTAAGCGCATATGCAAGATTTGCATGATTTCCTCTTGTTTATTTTCTAGTCTCTATTATCATATCAAACACTTCCACCAGCTACACATATGAACCTTTAGGCACATTGTAGGAATATACATTTGATGCATTGAATGTTGGCAAGATATGAAACCCTTCCAACAACTTGATCTCATAAGAATTCTCAAAAAACATGCACAATATGGCATGGACTAATCTTCTTGGGCTTTAGTTTGTTATAGGTTCCTCTAGAAAACCACTCCTTTTTCAAATGCACCATTACCAACTTTCCCTTGTAGTAATCCTTCTCTCTTTGGCACTCGTCTACATTCATCTTTTACTTTGTGATGCTCCCCTCTAGTTGTGTCTTTACTTTTCTCATATGCCTTCCTTAAATTTATACTCTAAACAAAGGTGTGACACCTCATGAGGATTTCCTATACACCACTTGAAAAGGCATCTTCTCTAGATCGATCTATTCACTAAGTAGTTTGTGCAAACTCTAGTTGTGCCAACATAGAGTCCCATTACATAAGCTTTTCCCCTACTAGATATCTAAGTAGATTGTCAAATCTTTATTTGAGAACCTTTGTATGTCCATCTATCTACGGATGATATGTGCAAAGCTATAATTTAGTTGCATGTCAAATTCTTCCATAGGGTGCACCCAAAATCACTAAGGAACTTCACATCATGATCTGATGTGATGTTGCACAACAACCCATGTAATCAAACTATCTCCTTGAACAACAAATCCACTACCCTCAATGTGTCATTTTTCTTATGACAAGGAATGAAGTTCACCATTTTAGAAAATGTGTCCACCACTACAAAAATGGAGTCATTGCCCCTTTGAGTACATAGCAATCCAAGGATAAAATCCTTAGATACTTCCTCCCATGGTCTATTTGGCAAGTGCAATGGCCTATACAACCCAATGTTCTATGTTGTTCCCTACAATTTTTGGTAGATCCTACACCTCTCCATGAATCTATGAACATTTTTGTGCAAATTTGGCTAGTGATACCTCTACTCCAACATGGCATGTCTTTTTCAGCACCAATGTGTCCTTTGATTCCACCTCTTTTTTGTTGGAAAAGGGAGAGGGAACAAGGTAAAGTTACAGCTATGTAGCTTTTAAATGTTTTCAAATATAAAATAAAAGCATGTGTAAATCTAAAAATTACTTTCAATTTAGATGTAATAGCATTTCTCCAATTTAATCAATGTAGTAGAAGAAAAAAGCATGATAAAAGTAGACACATAATTTACGTCGAGAAACCCTTGCGGGAAAAAACTCCACACCAAAAGAGATTTATTCTTGTATTAATTCATGTAATTGAGTTTACAATAATACTAAAATCTTCTTTGGATCCTGCTAGCACTTCGTTACATCTTCAATCTTCAAATACATGTCCTTCCTGTCATTACCTATCTGTAATATGTAATGTTATTACTACCAACTCAAGGCATCATTATATAGAAGCCATGGATCTCAAACATACAATAAACTGTATCCAATAGCATGAGAAGAAACCTCATGCAAATCCAAGCGCCCAATATAGTGAACTCCAAAGCTGCATGGTAGAAATCAACTGTTAACTGCAAGTCTCAAACATCGGCACCCAAGAAGTCCTAATCAAACTTAGTCAACTAAAGTGTTATGTGACAACACCGAGGTACAACTGAAAGTCTCAACATGGGCACCCAAGAAATCAAACTCAAACTCAGTCAACTAAAGTGTTATGTGACAATAACAATGTTGAACTGAAAGCTTCTTCATGAGCACCTAATAACTCCTAATTAGACATAATCAACTAAAGTATCATTGAAGTACCAACACACACCAATGTCATGCAAACAACATGCATCATTGATGTCCCCAATATTATTATGTAACAACTTGTTCTGTAACATACAAGAGTCATGTAACCACATGTAGCACCATGCAAGAGTTATCCAAAACTGATCCTGAGTTAGAGTGTCATGCAAGATACATGCAACACCATATAAATGACATGCAATTACATGCAAGTCCATATAATTGACATGCAACAACATGCAATTCCATATAACTGACATGCAACAACATGCAAGTCCATATAACTGACATGCAACAACATGCAAGTTTATATAAGTGGCATGCAACAACATGCAAGTCCATACAAGTGGCATGCAACAACATGCAAGTCCATACAAGTAACATGCAACAACATGCAAGTAGCATGTAACACATGCAAAGTCATACAAGTGACATGCAACAACATGCAAGTCCATGCAATCTTTTATGAGTTCATGCAAGCAATATGCAAATATCATGCATCACTAACTCCACTATTAATTGCCACATCATATTCATGTAAATATCATGCATCTCTAACTCCGTTGTTAACTGCTACATCATGTTCATGCAAAGTGTATCAACATTAGCCATTCATGCACACAAAAAAGCAAACTCCTAGTCTTCATTGGAAATACCTCTAAAGTAAACGCCCAAGTTAACTCCCACTTCCTATGAGGTATCAATAAGTCAAGATAAACATCAAAGAGTTAACTACAAGTCACCATGGACTCCACTTCCAAAGTGGGGGCCCAATTTGGGTCCTACCTCATAAGAGTTATCAACAACATGTCATAGTGCTATAATTAAATATTATTTTGTCTCTCAAGTTCCTATATGTTGGAGAACACTTTCCAATAACTTTGGAGACACGTGAAATTTGTTAGGATTGCAAAGTTAATGACTTATACCAACATTCTCCCACTTGACATTATACATTGCATTTACTCTTATGAGGTAATAAAATTTTAATCAGCAGGGAAAAACATCCATAGCCATCAATGTACCATTGATTCTTCAAACATGCTTATGTGCTTCAACAAGATACCTTCAAAAGCATCTACACCAATCTCAACATGAACACAAGCATTAAATTCAACTGATAACACAAGACTCTGAGTGTCTGCAACACTCATACCAAAATGGAATAGCAACCACAGCAAGTTGCTAGCTCATCCAAAAAATCCATACCTCAAAAATAGGGTAAACAAAACCATCATAGGTAGAACTCCATGCCATCAACATACCAACCCAAAACTGCAATCAAGTCCCTGTATATCACCATGCTAATCATACATCCTCCCATCTCAATGCAATATACCAATGTACAAATGACCAAAGACAAGGCCAACATAAAAAAATCTACAATAACACTAAACGAATATGTGGATATTGACAGTCCACATCTGAGTCATCCCACTGTAGCCAAGGGGTAGCTAATCCACAAAACTCAAAGATCCAAAACAAATGTAGCATGCAAACTCGTCTTCACATCAATAACCTGCAAACTGAGACAACCAAGAAGATATTATGACAATAAAGAGCATACATATCCAAAAACTCCCACTACATGGGTAATGTCAAATATTAAACAAGATCAAAGCATTAACAAGTCCTCCTATAGCACTTCTTATAGAGGACGTGGCTGACTCCTCTACCATATAGTGTCAAAGAAACACTACCATGTGCCAAACTGTGAAAAGTAAGATCTCTTTCATCATTTCCAAACTAAAAAGTTAGCAACATCTAACATTCATAATTATGATGAAAACATGGTAGCATTAGATGTCAACCTCTCACTGAAAGTAGATCAAACTAACCAAAGATTCCCACAACAAAGGGAATAAGCCCAAAACCACAAACCATTTATGTACCTCTCCAAACAAGTTCTCAAAACTAGTTCCATAGCTCAAGACCAAAAATAATGAGAACAACATAAATCCATAAACCCTTGCATCTACTTCTCAACAATCCTTTTCAAGACTAATGCACAAGAGAAGACAAGATACATATAAAGAATGCATCTAATAATCAGGTGGGCAACACCTATTAGATCATTCACCTGCCGAGTAGACCATGAGTGGGATACAAGATTGTCCTTTGTATACAACACCAAGCAATAAAAGATTATTATAAATACAACTTTCTCATTAGATCTATAATGGGTTCACATCCATTTCCAAGTGTAGGCTCCTCGGTCCTTTTGTTGACATCTCATAATGAGAAATCATTCCAACACATATCTCTAAGTTCAAAAGATATCCAACCTCACCCAAATCTCTCTAGTATCCATGAGTATTCACCAATCAATCCATGCCAACTTCAAATGGAACTTGCAAAATCATGAAGCTCCAAGAAAATGATTAATATTTAAAACAAAAGAGAATTAACCAAACCATTGTCAAAGTTCTAACTCTAGAATTAGGAACATATCATGACATCATGATCTAACATCTTCTTAAACGAAGATCATATGCTCCAATGAACATATCCTACTCCAAAGAGCACATGTATCATGCCAAAAAAACTCTAACGCATGATCAAGAGTGCATCATGACATAATACCATGCATCCTCTAAACCAAGGATCATATATCAAAATTGATAAGTTATAAACTTAACACCTCACCAAAAAAAATTCCAAGAGTCCTCCATGTTAAACCAAGATGTCAACACCTCTTCAAATAACATGAAGATCTAGCATCCTCTGTTAATAGAACCAAAGATATCAATGAACCCTCTTTGCAAACTAAGGGCATAATCCAAGAGCATCTTATGACATCAACAACCATTACAAAAGATCATCCATCTTCTAATCAAAGATTATGCATGGCTCACAATACTGCAACAACAACAGTTTAGAACCAATATCTTGAAACAAAGAAGATAGAACACATTATGTAACTGCACAAAACTCTCATTGAAAGTGATATCAATTTATGCATGATATCATGATCAACATCATTACCAAAACTCCACTAAAAGTGAAAAAATCTTCTCATGCACCATAACTTAACTTCTATAGATTCCAATGAATAACTAAATCAGGTACTCCAAACCACCCTTTTGTCCCACTACAAAAAATACCAATGTAATCAAGGTGACCAAGAAGAGGCCTACCAAATAGAATCCACATCAGCTAATTCACAAGATCTACACACATGCAACATCTCATAGGAGAAAAAGCATGATCAGTGCTTCAACCTCAAATAACTGAATAAATAGATTCAATCTCACATCAGTAACATGTAGAACAAATGTAACCAAATAAAAAATGTAGATTTCCAAGACTCAAACACCAGGATCAATGCTTGACCTAATTTTCCAAACAAATCCACATGGTAGTAACTATAGATCATAAGAACCCAACAAGCAGCCTTACAAATCTATAATTGTTTCCATCCAAAGTGTCTGAACACAATTTTCCAGAGATCTACAAACCACAGATTTTGGTTAACATGTAAAACTTACAAAACCATCTTTCTGTAAATCTGAAACCACTTAAACGTTTAAACATTCACACCAATGAACACCATCAAATATATCATCTAAAATAATGGAATATCACAGATCTACAAACCCACAATCTTTTGAAATAGGAAAAATTTAAAACCTACATATTCAAAATAACATGAATATGAGAAAGGAGAAACCAGGTTGTTCAAGAATGTCCATATCATAGAAATACTAACTCCACAACCTACATACAACCAGTGATAAATCATCCAGTGTTTTTAGGTAACCAGGGACTAAAACCATGAACCCAACATAAGCACTCCATATTGTAGTCCAAATAGTGAGTGTTTTTCCATGTGATTAAGGTACCAAAAGCAACCATCCAACATAGACACCTTTTCACTACACATAACCACAAGGTAAAGGAATAAAACAACCAAACAAGAGAATACACACATATTGTCAAAATGGAGCTTCAAATCACTATCACAAGATCAACTCCATAAATATCCATAACCTTGAGCCTCAAGTGCCCAACAAAGATTCCTTTGACAATATCCATCTAAGAGTTAACTACCATGGCTTCCAATCTCATAGACCTACAAAATAATGTTAACACATAGAACTTCCCTTGCAACCAAAATGCCTTCAACACTTAAGAGAAAATCATCCATCTTTCAATAGAACCATCGACTCTGATACCACATGTTGGAAAAGGGAGAGAGAACAAGGTAAAGTTGCAGATATGTAGCTTTTAAATGTTTTCAAATCTGAAATAAAAGCATGTGTAAATCTGAAAAATACTTTCAATTTAGATCAATAGTATTTCTCCAATTTAATCAATGTAGTAGAAGAAAAAGCATGATAAAAGTAGACACATAATTTACGTGGAGAAACCCTTGTGGGAAAAAACTCCACACCCAAAGAGATTTATTCTTGTATTAATTCCTATAATTGAGTTTACAATAATACTTAAATCTTCTTTGGATTCTGCCAACACTTTGTTACTTCTTCAATCTTCAAATACTTGTCCTTCCTGTCATTACCTGTATGTAATCTGTAATGTTATTTCTGCCAACTCAAGGTATCATTATATAGAATCCATGGATCTCAAACATATAATAAACTGTATCCAATAGCATGAGAAGAAACCTCATGCAAATCTAAGCACCCAATATAGTGAACTCCAAAGTTGCATGGCAGAAATCAACTATTAACTGCAAGTTTCAAACATGGGCGCCCAAAAAGTCCCAATAAAACTTAGTCAACCAGAGTGTTATGTGACAACAATGAGGTACAACTGAAAGTCTCAACATGGGCACCCAAGAAGTCAAACTCAAACTCAGTCAACTGAAGTGTTATGTGACAATAACAATGTTGAACTGAAAGCTTCTTCATGAGCACCTAGTAACTCCCAATTAGACATAGTCAACTGAAGTACCAACGCACACCAATGTCAAGCAAACAACATGCATCATTGATGTCCCCAATATTATTCTGTAACAACTTGTTCTGTAACATGCAAGAGTCATGCAAGAGTTATCCAAAACTGATCTTGAGTTAGAGTGTCATGCAAGATACATGCAACACCATATAAACTACATGCAATAACATGCAAGTCCATATAATTGACATGCAACAACATGAAAGTTCATCTAAGTGACATGCAACAACATGCAAGTTCATATAAGTGACATGCAACAACATGCAAGTCCATACAAGTCATATGCAACAACATGCAAGTCCATGCAAGTAGCATGCAAGCACATGCAAACTCATATAAGTGACATGCAACAACATGCAAGTCCATGCAAGATTTTATGAGTTCATGCAAGCAATATGCAAATATCATGCATCTCTAACTCCACTATTAACTACCACATCGTATTCATGCAAATATCATGCATCTCTAACTCCATTGTTAACTGCTACATCATGTTCATGCAAAGTGTATCAACTTTATCCACTCATGCACACAAAAAAGCAAACTCCTAGTCTTCATTGGAAACACCTCCAAAGTGAGCGTCCAAGTTAACTCTCACTTTCTAGGAGGTATCAACAAGTCAAGATGAACGTCAAAGAGTTAACTACAAGTCACCATGGACTCCACTTCCAAAGTGGGCACCCAAGTTGGGTCATACCTCAGGACTTATCAACAACATGTCATAGTGCTATATAATTAAATATTATTTTGTCTCTCAAGTTCCTATGTGTTGGAGAACACTTTCCAAGAACTTTGGAGACACATGAAATTGGTTAGGATTGCAAAGTTAATGACAACTTATCCCAACATTTTTAACTCTCAAATGAGGTCCTCCCTTATGGACCTCTATGGAATTCATAACCATTGCCTCCTAAATAGGTGTCCCTCTTGCAAGAAGTATTCCTTATACGATCCTATGTCTCTAGCCAAAGGCTCTATACATGCACTCCATGCATCTGTGAAATCCAAATTTGTGCCATACAAATCCTTCATCAGCTCAATCCCCACTAGTTTAACTATTATTTTGAACAATAATGTATGCCTCTTAATTTAAGAATTTACAACCTTGTCGGTCTTGTCTATGTGGTGCTTCAACATAAAAGAGTAACCCTACAAATATTCTACCCACCTCATGTGCCTCTATTTAAGATTTGTCTAATTGTCAATGAAATTTAGTGTCTGGTGGTCTATGTACAACACAAACTCCTTCAACAAAAAATACTTCATCCACTTGCACAAAGCTTTCACTATGGCATAGAACTCCTATTCATAGACAAAATATCATTGTCTAGCCTTATTCAACTTCCCACTAAAATACAGGTTTGGTCCACCCTCTTAACTTAATACAACATTGATTGTCATCCCATTAGTATCCTAGTTGACTTGGAACACTTTTTTAAAGTCTAGAAGCACAAGTGTTGACTCCTCTATCACCTTCTTTCTTCGAGAGTACAAAACTATTGGTAGCAACAATTGTTTACTTAAACCCTATTTTCTATCTGTAGTGCATCAAGGGTACACAAATTCCATTGAAGTGACTGATGAACTTCTAATAGAAGCTCACCAACCCATAGAAAATCCTGGTCTTCATCGTAATTCTTGGTTCAAGCCACTCAAGAATCACATTGATTTTATCTAGTCCATGTGTAATCCACCTTGATATATCATGAATCCCAAGTATATCAACTCCTTCATGAAGCTACATTCAGTCAATTTTATGCTCAAGTCTTCTCTCCTCAATAGTATCAACACCTACTAAAGGTGTACAAGATTATCATCGCTTGTCTTACTAAACACCAAGATGTCATCAAGATAAACAAACACAAAATTGCTAAGAAATAGATTCAAAACTTTGGCCATCACCAACATGAAATTGCTTGAACCATTCATTAGCCAAAATGGCATCACAATCCATTCATAAGAGCCTTCATTTATTCTAAATGTGGTCTTCCATTCATCTCCTTCCCTAATATTGATCTAATGGTATCCTTTCTTGAGGTTTATCTTGGAGAAGTAGTGTACTCCACTCAAGCAATCCATTAGATCATCCATGCACAAAAATGGGAACTTATACTTAAAGGTGATCTTATTGATCACATGGGAGTCTATACACATCCTCCATTCTCCATCTTTCTTTAGTGCAAAGACTCAGTCGTTCCCTTATCAAACCTTGTTCCAATAATTCCTCAAACTACTTGATCAATTCCACACTCATGTCAAGACTAATTCTATGTGATGCCTTGTTTGGCAAACTAGAACCTAAAATAAAAATCCATTATTGAGAGATGTTCATCAATGATAATCTATTTGGACTTCCTTTTCTAATAACATTTTCAAACTCCTTGAGTAGAATGACAACTTATAGCTCCTTGAAAATGTGTGGCTCCATCTTCTCTTTCAGTATTGGCTTCACTACTAGCACATAGCAATCCTACAAGCCTCCCACCTTGAGAAACTTCTTTGATGACAACAAAAACACTTTCCCTACTACAAAACTCCTCTCTGTCATTCATGGGAATTGATTTTAACTTCTTCCCATCCTTCCTAATAGTAAATATGTTCTTGCATTCATCATGAATTACACTTTAATTATACTGCCACAGCCTTCTCAATAACACAAGGCATTCATCTATCAGGATCATGTCGCACCATACCTCATTCATGTGTACCCTAGTGTGGAATGCAACTTGGAATTGCTTTATCATTGTGATTTGTTGTCCCTTCTCCAACCAATAGACTATGTATGGAATGGGTTGAATGATCGTTATAAACCCCAACTTTTGTACCATCTTCATGATACTAAGTTGTCAGTGCTACCTCCATCAATGATTAGCTTGCAAAACTTCCCTCCTAAATTGCACATAGTTGGAAGAGGTTCTTCCTCAACCATGACTCATCATCTCTATTTATAGGTTTCAACACAACCTTATGCATCATCAAGTTCTCTCTAGTCTAGGGGCTAGCACTTTCTACTCTACTTCTTGATGAACTTGCCTCTTAAGCTTGCACGACATGCACACACGTATTTGTGCAACCTTGCTCTCATGTGTCATCTAGACACTCAAATGCATGGTGACCTACTTGTCCACATCTGATGCAAGTCCTAGTAAGGCCTTTTATACAATTTCATCTACTATCTCCACCTTGATTAGTGATTTGTTCATGCTTGGCATGGTGTCATTAGTTTTTGAACTTTAATTGAATGTAAAGATATGCCTTCCCATGCTTTGATTTCTCTTCATTTCCTTACCCTTACTGTTATTGCATGCACTCTATTGTTTATGGGACAACTTCTCTTCCACTATAAGCACTAGTTGGTAGGCCTCCTCAATGAACCAAATAGTAAGTAAACACATCTCATCCTAGATGGAGATGTGCAATCCATTTACATACCTTGACACTTTCTCAGTATCTTCTTCCACATGATCTACACAAATGCATAGTCTATAGAACTCATCTATGCACTCCTTCATGAACATCTCTCATTGGCATAGGTTTTGGAGATTCTTGTGTAGATCTAGTGCATAGTTGGTTTACAGAAACTTCCTCATAATCTTGGCCACCATGTGATCCAACAATGAGATCTTGCACATCTCCTCCTACACATAGCATTTTTGGACTAAGTCCCACCACAAGACAACATTCCCTTTCAACATTGTTGTGTTGTGCTTGACTCTTCTCTGGTCCTTGATATCTTTGAACTCAAAACATTTCTCCAACTCATTGATCTAGTCAATCAACTCTTCTAGATTTAAACTTCTTGAGTAGCTAAGGATATCAAACCTCAACTTTCTCCTAGCCTTCAACAAGGCAATGGTGAATATTTCCTCTATTGTGGTGTTCTCATCACCATTTGCATCTATGGCACCTCCCTACACATCATTATCCACTCTCTTATCTTCGTTGATATCCTCCATTGCCACAAGACCTCTTCATTGTGTGGTTTTCATGGATTTTAGATGAGCATCAATGGATGTAAATGCATCAATCAAATCTATAATGTAGGCCGCTTGTTGAATTAAGGCACCTCTTCTTCCTACTTTATAAGCCATCTTTACCAGGTCACCTGCAATTACATGACACTTTACACAATATCTTTGTTAATAGAACTCCCATGAGCTCCCCTCTAAAACTTAGAACACAAACCTCTAATACCAACTAATGCGGTGGAAATATGAGGGTCAAATAAACAACCATTGAACATGTGCACAAAGCACACAAATGGAAGGAAAACAAGGAAGAAATAATGGGGCAAGAGTGGAAACCAAATGAAATTGTAGAAAATATTAGAAAAATTTACTATAATAAATAAAATTGCATACCCTACAATTCCTTTTACTATGTTTTGCACCTAATTTAGTGTTTTCCCTAGTGTTCCCTTTTCACCCCCTTTCTAGCATTTATTTTATGTTTCCGTTTTCTCCTACCCCCTTTCTCATGTCTCTTGACCCCCTCCTTAGACCTTATCTCCTATCCCTAAGCCATCCTTAAGCTACCCTCTTTCCCATTTCCTAGGTGATTTCTACCAATTGCTCCAAAAATTAGATGCTCTTATCCCCACTCATGTATAGCATACCCCATTCATGCTTCTTATCCCCGCTAGTTTTGTGTCCCTTAGACAAGGAACTTGCACCCCATTCATTTGTTTCTCCTCCAATTTTGACCCTGTAGCTTCTAGATTTCACATAGAGATTTCTCATACCACTTTAGGTCTATTTTTTGCTTGTTTACGTATTTTTTATTAGATCTAGGGTTTTTAATTTATGATTCTATCTCTTCCTTGCATGTTAGTTTTTGCTTCATTTTCACTAGTTTTTAGCAGTATCATTTCTTTGTTTTGGTTTACTATAGGTACTCATCATATCTTGAACAAACATCTCTAACACTATACCTCCCAAATCTGAAACTTATAACATGGTCTAACACAGGACAAGGAACTTGTACCCCACACATTTGTACCACCCTTTGTTTGCCGTAGAACTTCAACTAGAGGTTCCTCTCAACATTTCAAGCACTTTTCATAACTGCACAGTTTGATTCTAGGTTCATTTGCACCCTCTATTCTCTAGTTTTCTATCTCTTAGTCCTAGTTTGAAGTTGTTGTGCATGTTTCCAAATTTGTGTTTCTAAATCTATGTTTCCACTCTTGTTGATAGTCCTAGCTCTCGTGTGATCAAATTAGATCAAATCAGGGCTCTTTTATGCACATTTTAAAATCCTTTATTTGATATAATTCAATCACACATTAAGAAAGAAACACCTAATTTTATTTCTTTCAAATACAACGGAGGCTGCCAATATGTGAAATCCAATCACACTATGTTACCCAATCCTAGAGATATATGTACAAAGACTCTCTGCAACTCCAATCAAGACCTGAGCTCTACTCAAAAACTTAGCAATTTAGCAACTTAGTTGAACCAACCAGTAACTCATTCAAATGACCAAAACTTCTCATTATATAGTGCATACCACTTACACTACTACATAGGATCGAAGCTTATCGGTAAAAAAATGTGTGGTCAGAAAGGTAGCTTGACCAACAAGGTGTCATCTATTTGAACTGGCATTCTTCTGACTCCAACACTAACACGCTATTAGAGGATCTAATTGCGCCATTTGACAAAAACATTCTAACGGAATGACCAACTCCTTAACATTTGACATCCGCTGATCACTACAAAGTATGGGAACAGGAAAGGCCACAATAAGAATCAATGGTGGGTATTTGGCACAAAAGAACTTGCACTCAACAAAAATGTGCAAGAATGTGCCAACAAAGAATAGAATGCACAAGACACCAAAAGTAACACAACACAACATACATGGTTAAGCTAGTACACGACCAACTACCACAACACAAAGTGCACACAAGATAAGCTTGCAGATGGAAAGCTAATAGATGATGCAAGATCATATTGACCCAAAGATGCTCTACATCATGATCTTAACATATTTTTCCAACATTGTCAAACGCCATTATTGTATGGGATAGACTAGAGGAAGATGCCATTAGTACATACGAAATCAAAACTAGACGGGGCCAATGGCATAAAGTGCACAATATGAAAAGAAGATCGATATGATGAAAGGACAGTCTTTTGAACCCCACTTATCTACTCACGCATTCCTACTCATTCAAATCTCATTGCCAATTGCAAGGCACCCCAAAAGTCAAAACTGTCTCTATGTCATCTATCTGCTCCAAATTAAAGCTATTTGTTAGGGCAATAATCCTCGTGTCATTATAGAGTTCTTCCAAACCAAGCCAATTTGAAGTTAATGAGCTTTCTATCTTCAAAAAGACTTGACTAACTCATGCATTGGCCAATGGGTCAACGAGTCTATTAGCCTCCCTAAAGTAATGGGCAATAAGAGAGCAAGTTACCAAAGTGATCTCACATTCCATGAATAATATGATTCAATTTTTAGATAGGAGTGTCTCCTCGGATCCTCACATTGATATAATTGTGAATTACCTAAGTTGGAGCCCACAATGCCCAAGCTTCTAACTTCTTATTTGTTCCATGACGATGAAAGCAAGTATAGGCTGTTATAAAATCCCCTCAATGAGATCAAAGAAGGAAGCCCCTTTTGACCAAACTTGGGTTGCCCGAAAGACCCTATTAAATAGAGTTTTGTCCACCCTAATTCTAAAGAACCATTTCATTTCAAATGAATTGTTATGCTATACTCTTGGCTCATTTATGGGACTAATTTTGAACCTTGTTTTTAGGATCATTTGATATGGTCTCATTGTGAATTTAAGAGCTGTACGAAAATTTTCATGTAACATTGAAAATTAGAATCCAAGGGTAATCTATGTTCTTAAAGAATGAGACTTGATTTATATGGATTTTTTTAAACAATTTTAAAAAGTGAGTATAAATCAATGTTATTGTAAAGGAAGATTAATTTTCTTATAGGTAGTTTAGGTTAATTTAATAACATGTGTGTATATATAAGTATATTTAATATAGACTAATAAATAAATGTGGAAAATTATATGGGTTAATATTTTATTATTATTTGTAATAATTAAATGTAAGAATGTAACTAAAAATAATGTTACTTAGCTCTATAACCAAAAAATCAATCATACAAATGAGATTCTAAAATTTGTAATGTCTTGAGACCTGCAACAAGAAATCTTAGCCAAGTATTCACCTCAAGATCAAATATTATCTTTCCTTTATTTAGGGTCAAATATAGGAATCAAGGTTGACTCTGCAACTATGGACTTGTCCTTCATTCGCAGACTTGATTTGAGAATATATGGGATTCTACTTTTTTGCTTGCCTAATTTGCCTTAATTTCTTATACATCTTCTTGACATATGAGGGATGACAATATTTATAAATACCTTGGTAGGTTGTCATTATATTACAAGGGGACATGTTCTCCTAAGACAGCCCATAGAAATTGTATACAAATTGAAGATAGCACTCTTTAGTCATGCATATGCTTCTTAGGATGTTCGTGCAAATCTAGATTCCTTTTATTACTCCAATTGAAGTGTGAAATGTGAAGTATGAAGGATATGCAAATATAGCTCCCAAATCATGGATGTAAAAATAAATGTATTAAATTCCTTTAAATTCAAAGATATAGCAACACATCGTGTAAACTTGTGTTCAATTGACTCTAGGCAAGAGAACCAAATTTCAATTTAAAATTTTGAATTTGAAAGGATCAAGTCTGTGACTATAGGGTTAACGCCACAACTGCAGAAATGACCCCAAACATTAAAAATGGGTCAAATCGATGTGGAATTGGGTACATCAAAGTATGTGCATATAATGGGTGTAATAAATAGGTGAATAAGGCAAATGTATGGGAATGCTTAAACATATTAATAGAGTAAAGGGTAAGTGTATAAAGATGTGTGTGATGGATAGGTAGGTGGCATTGCACAAAGGACCTAACTTTGTATAAAATTATTTTATTTTGTCAATATGTCAATGTATCAAGGCACTCTCCTCAAAATGGGGACAGAACTAAATGGGAAATGGCATGGGTATGCAAATTTCACCATTACATTTTCCCCTACTTTGAGGTGCATATGAATCTTAGAATGAGCATGCATTTACAAGTATGTAGTATTCACAAACATGCATGTAAAGCAAATATTCAAACATCAAAGGATACAAAAGAGGGTCCATGTAAAGTAATGGACCCTACAAGGTATCATCATGTAAGTTTGTATTTCATCATGTATTCTCCATAGGAACTAAGGATAAGTCTTTGTAAGTGCCTGTAACTGTCTACAAAATTAAACATGAGACTTTTATCGATAAGATATCTCCTCTGATTGGTTGAATCTGTAAGATACAAGGAATTGTAAGAGGGGGAAATAAAACATGAAAAATAAATGTAAGCTAAGCATGTAAGCATATATACCAATAATTGTAAAAGAATGAAGCATGTAATGATCATGTGAATGTTTTGAATGATTATCATGGTAAGCACATAGGCTAGAGATGACATCAAGGAGTGATAATATTTCCCCCAACATGGGCAAAAGATGTTGATGCTACCTTCAATGGCCAAGAACACATGTAAGTGCATAAAACACTAAAGTAGCATATGCCCCCAATGTGTCATCCAAGAGCACAAGCACACATTGTTCCAAGTAAGGCGAGGTAAGGCAATAAGTCCCTAGTCGTGATGAAAAATGTAGATGAATAGTATACAAGTGATAATATGGGGAAGGCCCCAATGTAACCCTTAGAACATGGTTAGGTCATTCAGGTACACAATGTGATTAGGAAGGCATAACTCAAAATGCACCCACAATGTCAAATAGTAACTACTTAGGACGTGAGTGAATCACATGAGTGCAACAATGTAAGATGTAAGTGTGGAAGCTCATATTGAGGAACAGGCCCCATGTGGGCAAGATAATGTGATAAGACTATTATTAGCCACAACAACCTAACATGTGGCATTGTTATCTTGATGGGATACCACATAGGCAAATGGAGAGAGGTGAGGAGCCTCAGAGCTTGGAAATAGGTGTTTGATAGATTGAGGCCTGTAAACATCACCTAGAGGCCATATAGACACTTGGCCATGGATGTTGACAATAGATTCTAATTAGGTTGCATTAGGTGCTCCAGATTGATATTTGGTAGGTGCAACACAGTTGTGGAGATATTTCATTATGAACATGTGCTACATGCCAGTTTGTCCTACGATAAATGATGCCCCCAAACCTATGTTATTTAGGAGCCACTAGAGATCATCATTATGGTGAGGGGAGATAACGAAGGTAGTAGACTTAGAGCAAATAGCTACAGAAGATGATGAGATAGACCCCTGGTGTAGATAGAAAACATAGATGACACAAGGGTCTCCCCAAACTATGGAGCATGATGGGTGAGAGAGGAGCCACCCCTTTCTATCCTCTCAATGCACCCACAATCACACCTATTGTATGAGTTGATCTAGAGGGTGCACTAGGCATTGCCCCTTTGTTGTAGGTACTAGTTGATGTAAACTAGCACATTGGTGACCCAAGTATACTAGTTGTGATATTGCAATTGAAATCATCTTTATTTTATGTTGTTATCAATATGTGGCTAATGAAAGATGTAATCATGTAGGGATTGTAGTTGAATGGGTGGCACCCATTTCTCATGATCAAGCATCTCACTCAAGGTGTACTAGTTGTCCCAACAAATCATATAGTGTGAGATCATAAACATGTTGGATGGTTTGCATCATTCTTCAACACTTGACAATTAGGCTATGATGGTGTATAAGGCATCATCGGCAGAGTGCACATCTCAAACCCAAAAGAGAGAGACCATGGCAACTAAGAGAGGTACATCTCGAGAGCAACTAGTGTAAGAGCATAGATGGTTGTGGTTATATCTAGATGTCATTTGCACAAAGAGGGATAGGCTCAAATGAGAAGTTGCATAGTTTGATGCATACAGAACCATGCCCACACCATCAAATGATGCCTTCATTGTTCATTTGATGAGTCAATTATATAACACCCAAATGACCATCCGAGAGCAATAAGAGAGCTCCATATAGTAAATGAGGAGGATGGTCAACTATGTGGGATGTCCCTAGTTTTGTAGGAGAGATCTCGATCTTGGTCATTTTCTCAGACAAAGACTCGTCATAGTCTCATTGTATTTGTTCAGGTATAAGTTTTTATCATTTCATGTATATGAACATTTTATCATTTTATATCATGAGACATTCAATATTTCTTTGTTTGACTATGATGATATGTTTTGATTAATGCTACATGTTTGGATTTTACTTTATATGTGCATATGTTATAATTTATGTTTTGTATGTTTTTCAGGGTTCATATGTGTGTATCTGTATATGTAAAATATATTGTGAATAATGTCACATGTTATCTAATGTAATAAATGAACCCTAATCATGATATGGAGCCCTAAAAGGATAAAACAATCAATGGGCCAAAAGGGTTCCTGTAATCAATATCACATGTAACAAAAGAACAAGAAGCCTCATTAGGGTTAGAAGCAATTTCAATGTGAGGTTGTTTTCCTTTTTGTTGTTTTTGTTCTAACCATTGAGTCATCTTCAAGTTGATAGCCTATTCCATGATGTCTTCTCGTCTCTTGTGTCTCAACAAATCATCTATAGCCTTATTCTTTCTTGCCTAGTCCAGTACCTTTATATCCAAATTTTTCATCAGATTGTATCTAGGACCATAAATTTGTTTAAATGATAGTTTAGGAGGAGGTGGTGGTGAATTAAAATGGGTCACTCTCAGGGTCACTTAAACACATACATCCCTCCTCTGTGTCATTATATGCCTCAGGGATTTTACCACAAATAAATGGATCCATGTATAAAGATGGGATACAATAAGCCTTAGGATCCACATGATACCAACACCACAAAGCGTAAAACCTAATGAACCCCAATCATCATCATGTAAAGTACTAAAGCCATGTGCTAATGGTTCACTTTGTGTAATGCAATTGTTAAATGTATCAATTTGAGCACACTTGTTATATGCTCAAAGTTCTATTGGGTATGCAACAAAGCTTCCCTTGATGCCAAGATTTTACACATTGATGAAAAGTATTGGGAACTGCTTTCATAGCATGCAACCATGGAGGCCCAAGAAAAATGTTATAACTCAATTTTTTGAGCAACACATGGAATACTGTATCTAACTTGTGTGGTCCAACTTGGATTGGAAGAACAATAGTACCCAAACAAGATCTCGGCATATTATTAAAGCCTTTAATGGTAGGATATGATGATCTTATCTTTGCATGTCTACCTCTAATTATTTCAAACAATCCTTAGTGCATATGTTAATCCTAGATCCAATATCAACTAAAGATTGTTTAATGATTGTTTTGCGACATTTGACCATAATATGCAAAGGTAATATTTTCTAAAGTAATTCCTCAAGTGGAGTTTCTTTATGATCAAATGATATATCATGATTTTCATGTGGCTAATAGACTCTATTAAAGATGTGACCAATTGTGGATTGGTATCAGATCCAACTTGTATTTTTTCTAAATCCTTTTGCATTATCTTTATAAAAAGATGTACACACTAAGTCCCGTAGAAATTTTAAGTACTTTCCATTTGTTAAATAATGTCATACTCCTTTGTTTTAGATGTAACCTGAGATATGGGAGGTAAACTAAGTGCATTAGTAGGTAGACTAGGTGGTGCTAGATTAACATCTTGTCCTCTCCCTAACCTTTGATGAGTGTACCCCACAAGATTATAATCATATGAATATGATATTGCATGAAATAAGGTAAAGGAGACACATAAGCCATATTAATTGATATATTAGGATCAAAAAAATAGATTATGAGAGCTCATCTCTAAGTATCCTCATGTGAAATAGGGCTAGAAAAATATGTAATAAAAGTGTTGATCAAACTAGCAAAGTGTAGAGTAAGATGAATCAAACCATTGTAAATCTCAACCACTAAGGTACAATCTAAACTCACTAATCAATGGAATGTCATCATCTATGTGTAGGTAATTAGCAAGTATATCTTCACATGGAAGAATGAATCATTAGAGTCATCATAATCATCATGAAGAGTTATTCGCTAAGGCTTATAATGTCATCATTCTATTTAGAATAAGGCAATGAAGCATTGATCAAACCCACATGACAAACTAATGTATGATTATCAAGGCATAAGCTATCATAATGTGGAGAATGAGTATCTATAGATTCAACATGAGATGAAAAATTCATCATCACCATACTCATCATCATGTATGAAGGAATGTGATTCATTCAAAGGACATGAATCCATGGAGATAAGATTACCATGACATGTAGAAGATGTGTCGTCAAAAAGCTAAGCTAATGTCATGTATAGTTGAATCAAATGATAGATCCTTGCTTTGAGTATGCTCATCGTTGTTAAAAGGCATAGGATCATCATAAAATGTGCAAATATATGAACTAAGTATCTTTAATATCATAGAATAGGCACTAATCAACTCAATGAAGGATGTAAAAGATGAAACATGGTAAAAAAAAGACCTCCATAAAGAAGACACTCAACCATAGCATAAAATTTCATGAGTATATCAAAGATGGACATGTCATAAGATATGAAAGATACAAACATGTAAAAATATGAAATAAATGAATATAGATTAGTAACGGAAGAAACCTTAAAAGGTGACATAATGATGTTAGGAAATTATCAAGTTGTTCAAACCAATTCCACATAACCCTATGAGAGATAATGATACATGCAAACTTACAGAATAACCATAATGCAAAGATCAAAAGATAAACACAAGATAACATAAGATATACCCTGGGAAAACCCTCAAGAGGGAAAAAACCCATTCCCCAAAAGCATCCACACTCAATGTATTATTCAACAATGAAACATTACAATACATTTACAGAGTCTCCATGAACACTTCTAAAACATCAAGCTCCTCAAATGCGTCTTCCATGTGTCCAAGCATGAACCCACACATCCCATGCCATGCTTCACAAATGCACTCACAAGAGAAACTCAATACAATGACAGTCCACTCACAAACAGCCAACAACCAACCCAAACCACTAACTATGTGCTTGTTTTTATAGACTCAAGCTCAAACAAATACAACTTGTGGTATTGGATAAACCATGTGACTCAAAACCATAAGTACACAAAACCATTGACCCCTCATTTAATTATTGGTACTAAGTTTTCCCAATATTGAATATTTTCCCAATATGCATCCCCACATTAAATATTTTCTCAATGTTACACAACTTTTACAAGTGGTCCCAAATAATATTTGAAGTGGCTAAACACATCCCCTAGAATGCACCACAAATAAATATATTTTACATAATTTAAATATTTCATTATTATGCAAGGTGTACATATATTTTACATAATTTAAATATTTCATTATTATGCAAGGTGTACAACACACCTTTTCCTAACAAATGAGAGGATGAACTAGGGTGGGAGGGTGGTATAAAAGATAACTTGCAATGTATACGCAAACCCTAAGCAATGTATACAAGCATATAAAATCAAACCCTAAAAAAATCTAAAAATATTTGTGAAATGAAACCCAAAAAGCGAGATAAGGTTGTATGGGTTTGGTTGGGCTCACCAAAACGTTTAGGAAAATAAACTTTTCTCAAGCTTAGTCTAGGTTAATCAATAACATGTATGCACAAGCACAATTAACCTTGATTGATAAATGAGTTTGGAAGAATCTGTGCGCCAATGTTTTATAATTATTTACAATAATTAAATGTGGAAATGTAAATAGAAATAATAATGCTTAGCTCTATAACTGAAGAAGGAACGATCCAAATGAATGCTCTAGAATCTATAATGTCTCGAGATTCAGAACATTGAATTTTTCGCCTTGAGATCAAAATATTCTATTTTCCTTTGTCTAGGGTTGAGTTTGAAAATCAAGGACAAATCTATTACCATAGACTTGTCCTTCTACAAACTTGATTTGGCAATATGTGGGATTATGCTTTTCTAGTTATCTAATTCATCTCAATTTATTATGCATCTTCTTAATATTTGAGAGCTAGCAATATTTCTAAATACCTTGGTAGGGGTGTTATGTCACAAGGGAACATATTCTCCTAAGTCAACCTTAGAAATGTGTGTACAAAATCGAAAACAACACTTTTTAATCATGCATATATTTCCTAAGATGCTCATGCAAATCTAGATTTTTTATTGCTCCAATTTAATTGTGGAATACAAAGGATATGCAAACATAGCTCTCAAATCATGGATGTGAAAATGAATGCATTAAATGCTTTTAAATACAAGGACATAGCAACACATCACATAAATTTGTGTTTAGTTGGTCCTAGGCAAAAATGGTATAGGCAAGAGTTGGCCAAATTTGAATTTGAAAGGGCCAAGTATGGGAATGTGTAAACAATGAATAGAGTCAGAGGTAAATGTATAGGGATGTGTGTGATGGACATGTAGGTGGCATGTGCCAAGGGACCCAACTTTACACAAAATCACACCATTTGTCAGTACATCAATGTAATGGAAATGAAAATGGAATCCTTTTATAGTCTACAATGTTGGGCGACCCGATTTTGGGTCTACAAGTGGCTTATAACATATGAGACTACCTCATACTCCTAATATGCAGGAGGTACCTAATTGTGCTTCTAATATGAGACATACATACTCTACCCCCTACAAGATTTGAACTTGTGACCTCTCTTTCAAGAGGGCAAGTTTTTCACCAACAGGCCAATTCAGACTGTATCAAGGCACTCTCCTCAAAACGTACACAAAAGTATATAGGAAATGGTATGGGTATGCAAATGCCACCATTACAATAATGTACACTTGATTTTGTTTTAAACGCCCACTTAAGCTAAGAGTATTTCTCTCATCTAATTAGATGTAATGTCCACATAATATTTGGTTTCATTTATAATGCTCGCTTGACCTAGCAATATTCCTCCCAACTTGGATAACATAAAGTTTACCAATCCAATTCTTATATTAAGGCTTAGCTTAATCTCAATAAAATTACAACTTTTAATTATTGCTTCAAAGTTTTTATTGTGCAATCTTTGGATACATAAGTTCCATATATTTTCCCGGGTCAGAATTAATGAATTATTGTAATTAAATCTATGAACTTTCTTAATGATTAAGAAACACATTTCAATAACAAATAAATTGGTATTTAATAATAACATTGTATTTCTAATGCATTTAAAAAAATATGTTATTAATGTACAATAAAAGGTTTATAAATTAGGGGCATCACATCAATAACCTATTTCAATAATAAAAAAGCTGTTATCAAATAATAACATCGAATTTTTGCAATGAATCTAGGAATGGTATAATCAGTATGGAGCAAAATCCCTTATTCACTAATGGATATCACATGGATAACAACCACGTACTATAAAGGGTCCTACAATGCATGATATTATTTCTCTGGTAGATGCATTTTTATGGGAATATTGATTGGCAATTATAGAATTCTAGGTTCCTGTTAGTTGCTTATTTAATGTTCAACACTCATCGGGTTAAGATATTTTTACTCATTGTATAACTGTTTGGCTTTTAGGGTTATCTTCCATGGGGCAAAGAGAATCTACTCCATAGCTTCGAAGAGAATCTACTACCTAGCTTTAAAGAGAATTTGATTAAAACCCATATAACAAAAATCGTACATACAACAATAACAAGTACTAACATATAAAGTAAGAAACATAAAGGCTTCCAATGGTGTATCACCGTCGACGAACCCAAAAAGCCCCTTGATGTTGTTCTTCACCTTACATTAGGATGTTATAGCCCCCCTTATTTAAGACTCAAACTCAAACTAACTCTTCATCATCAATATCCATCTTAAATAAGTTAAGAGACTTGTACATTGTAGGTTTGTTTAATGCTCTAGAGATGACTTTGACAAATTGTATGGAAACAATATCACTGTATTCGAATTTCATGCATATTTTGTCTACACAGAGGACTAAAAGTTCTTCTGAATATTCTAGTATATTAATGTAAACACCTTTCTTCTAGAAGCAAGAAATTGGGGAACACTATCTAATAGCCCGAGTTTTAAGTTCAAGTTGGACTCCAATTAAGACAATTTTAAATAAAACAATTAAGAAAATTTTCCGGCCAAAGGAAACGTACTTCTATGCTGATCACAAATAAAACAGTTGATAATTGCAAAATATAACTATGATCCAAACTACATACACACGTTTTGATCAGATTCATCCGGTCAAAAAATATTCAACACCTTCTGTGACCCTATAACATTGAAGCCCACCGCCCACCAAATTGAATAGAAATTTCAAACATAAGTTCAAACAATGCCAACAATGATTATATGCGATATTTAGTTTTAGTGTCATTCATCCTTGCCCTATAAAATTTAAATACCCTTCACAATATATCAGGTCAATCATTGAAATCTTGTAATTAATGGATTCAGAATTAATGTAACCTACAAGAAAAGGTGGAGGCATGCTTAGTAACCTATGTTCACCTTAATAGAACGTAACTATACCTATCTCTAAATATTAGTGTTTGAGAGCAAATCACCGGATTGGAGGGGCAGGGGACCAGTCACGTTGATAAGGCAGTGAAAACCACATGTAATCATACAAAGTATATTTATTTTTATTTTTAAATTGACCAGTATTTCTGCAAAATAGGGGTATTGGTGCAAAAGTGGAGGTAAAATCCAGCGCAGAAGGAGAATATTTAAAAGCCAATGATCATATGTGTTTGAACATTTTTTAGAAAGTGGTCCCCTCGTACAAAAAAGCACAGTAAAAAGTCACTTTTAAGAGATATGCCAAGCATTTGGATGGACACAACTTTTTCATGATTAGAAACTTATGCAACATCATACTTCTAATTCGTTAAACTTGCTTAAGAAAAGTCAGAAGCAAAAATTGTGCAGAGTATTCATCATGTTTCCTTACATTAAAATCCTATAATGTATGTAGGAGTTTGGATTGAATTAGATAACAAACAAAATCCTGTATCTTCCCCAAAAAATTATTAGAAAGAACCAACTGCAACTGTTGTACAATATGTACACAAATACCAAGGCATTAACATAGTACAAAAACTTCCTTGAAATGAAACGTAGAGAAAACTCCTCGAAATGCAACGTAGAAAGAATTCACCAGTCTATTCCTAAATTCCTTGAGAGGAAGAGATTGTTCACATATCGTATAACTGGGGCTGATGCATCTACATAACTTTGCATTTCTGTTCTAGCAGAAACCTCTGAATCAAGAAACAAATCGAAGTTTAAAATCCAAGAAATAATTGTAAAATCCATCATTGTTTACAGAATGACCATATCTTCCAACCAAGTTTGTTGGTTTGATACAAAGACTAAAAAGCTTATAATATGATGGTCTTAAATCAATAGAGAGCGAGAACTCACCAACATCTGAACATCAATAGTTTACTAAGCATGAGGATTTAAGAATAACATGTCACCTAAGTTTCACCAGATACACAAAAATGCCTGTTTTATCACATACAGAATATCACAAACTGCATATGCCAGGCATTTTGGAAGGCATAAAGAGAACCGGGGTGTCTCTGTAGTGGTTAAGGTAAATGGGTAACTCTTGCAGAAAATCCAATGCATGGGTTCAAATTAACCAGAGAAATTTTTATGCTAGAGATTCATACCCAAAAGAAGTTCAAGTTGGTAGTGAAATGTTTTGTAAGTCACAAATATCTAGCAAACATACACTTCTTGTCTACTTTTAAACTTTCCACCTAAAATGCATTTTCAAATGACAGTACATCAATTATCAACACAGGTGTTCATATTTATGAGAGTACACGTGTTTTCCAGAAAACAACATATCATTTATTTAATTTTTTTGACAAAAAGGAAATTGGAAAAACTTCTATGCAGAAGCAAGTATACTAAGACCCAAACATATGTTCGTCAACGGACCAACCTATTGAGGATTCAACTGCGAGATTATTAGCAATTCTTGAAAATGGGGTGAAGGTTTAGTGACATGATGATTACAAATTTCTTGAAAAATAACACACATTGGCTGGATTTATGTTGAAGGAAAAGGTAAAGATATAAAAACTAAAACTAATCTCAGAAGAATTTCCTATGAGTTTTAACTTGTAGAGTGGACCCTAACCAAATCCTAATATACACTTTTTATGCACCATACCTCTATCTTCAACCATTACAAATGATGCCTTGCTAGCATCCTTCAATTTTTACAACTCCAAGAGAAAAAGAAAACACGACATAACAAACTCACAGAAACCTTGGCAAAAAATGATCAAATAGGAAATACAATCTCATGTTTGGAGAAAAAAATACGCACCATCTTCATTGAGCTTTTTTAAAAGTTGTGCTTTTGTTGGAAGGACATACATTCCAGCACTGACAGCCTTCCTAATAGCCCACCCATGGTGTTCAGACAAAACTTGTGCATATGCTATTGAAGCTGGATCTCTCAGAGAGTTACCACTGTCAAAATAAACCAAGGTGTTACACAAAAGGGTGATATCATCATACTCAGACTCAAAGAATACGTAAGTCATATTTTACAGGAGGATGCCAGAAGATATGGAATAAGAATAAAAATAATAGACAAAGACATTGAGTAGAACTTTAAATTTTAGCTAGAATTCCCTTAAGATACTCCATTAAAAGATCTGTCTCAAAGTATACAACATTTAAGCAATTCCTAAATTCTGCAATCATTTCTTCAAGTAATAAATATTTGTCAATTGTCTCTCTGCAATAGTTTCTGCATTACAAGGTTTCCAACATGTAACTTCATCTCAGTAGTATATACACTCCAAAATCACTACCCAAAAATTTTGTTTTATAAAAGACTGTACATTAACCTCTATAATTCAGGATTGATGTGTGATGGCTTGACTACTTTTGTTGAGAAACGCGTTGTGGGTCCTTGTCTCATGTCTAACATTCCTCCTATTTGTCCTCATGATGCCTTCTAACCAGCCACATTTTTCGTACTAACTGCCTTTAGATCTTTCTAGCCCATTTTCTTCACTAGACTACATTGCACCGATGCCACCATTTATGGACAGTGTAGTTCAACAATGTTGTTTTTCATATGAGCAAAGCTGACTACACCATTGATGGATAGTCGCACCAGCTCTAAGAAATTAAGACTAAAAATTCGGAACTCATATACATACCCTTAACCATGGTCCATTCCAAAACAAGAATCTTCGCATTTTCTGCTCTGCATTTGCAAATCAGCAAATATAAACACTTATAGGATTATACACTAAAAGAGATCACCAAAGGAAGATAAATCACAACTACAAGGCTTGCAAATTCAAGAATAAGGGATTCACATCTAGCCAAAGTCTGTTAAGTCTTAAGAATCCCCTACTCTTGTCTAGTAGGATTTACACTATCCATTTTGACACCTTTCTTCACAAGATTGGTCAAGCCAAGGGGAGGCTAATATGCCCTTTCCCTTTTTCATTTATGCGGCTCTGATTAGTCATTGAGCATACCTCAATATACTGCTGTTGTAACTTTCCTTGTAATTACTTTATAAAGCCTTGACTATGGTTCTTGGTTACAGAGATATTCACTTATTGCTTTGTATCCTGTCCTCCAACTGTAGCCTCTAGAAAGCCTTTCTACCTTTTACCTACCAAGAGATTGACTTAGTAAAGAACCCTTTCCAAGCATATACATTTTGATATCAGACGTGAATAGTATTGTCCCTTTGGTTGGGTTATTTTTGCATTCCCATTGCCTCGGTCCATTTTCCATTTGTTTCCAAATCAATCTCCTCTCAGATTCCCTAAGCATTATTCTTCTTCTCCAAATTGAGCACATAAAGATTACCAAGATATTCATTTATAGAAATAAGAAGAGAAAACTTTCTTATATAGGAATACAAGAACAGGATAAAACCCACAATATCAATGTGGGATAAATAAATAGAACATACTAAAGAAATAAAACTGAAAGTATATCCTAAAGTTGGAACGACTTTATTAAAGCCTAAGACTAAAAGCTTTGACCATTACTAAATAATAATTACTTTAACACCCTCCCTTAATGGTCAATCTACTAACTACACCAAGCTTATCCCAGAATTTTACAAATTTGTCAGGACCCAAAGACTTGATAAGAATGTCTACAGTTTGATCCTTTGTTGGACAATACTAAAGCATAATAGATTCATCTTCTACAAGTTGTTTGATAAAGTGACAATATTTCCACATGTTTGATACACTTGTGGAAGACTAGATTCTTGGCAAGTTTGAGCATCCCTTGATTGTCACAGAACAAGGATGTAGACTCAATTTGTGGCATCTTCATGTCTAAAAGCATCCTTCTGAGCCAAACTGCCTCACACGCTATTTTTACTGCTCCTTAATATTTTGCTTCAGTCAAGGAAAGAGCTATTGCATGCTTCTTTTTTTGATCCATGTGAACGCACCCGTGTGAAGGCTGAAAACATATCCAAAAGTGTATTTTCTATCATCCACAGAACCTGGCCAATCTGAATCTGTAAACTCACACAACCTAGGATTTTTGCTTCTGTTGTACAAAATGCCAAAATCAAGTGTCCCTTTCACATATCTCAACACCCTCTTTGTTGAAGTCCAATGTTCTATGTTTAGTGGTGTCATGAATCTAGAAACGAAACTCACAGCATAGCTCAAATCAGGTCTAGTGGCTATAAGATATGTTAGGCTCCCAACTAGTTGTTTGTAGACTGATAACTATCTTAGAGTCAGTTTTGGCAGAAAGCTTCAGCCCCTTCTCCATAGGTGTAGACGAGATTTTGCAATCTGTCATTTTGAATTTGACAAGCAAACTCCTAACATATTTGGATTGTGAGACAAAAATGCTACCACCTGTTTGCCAAAATTCTACAACTAGCCAATAATGTAAGAGGCCTAGATCAGTCATGTTAAAAGCTTTACTCATATTAAATTTAATTTGTTCAATATCACATGTCTCACTATCTGTAATAATGATGTCATCTATGTATATGACCAGAAGAATGAGATCATTACCAATGCTTTTGATATACAAATTGGAATGCAAAGGACTTTTGTGGAATCCCTGTTCAACCAAATACCTATCAATTTTGATGTACCATGTCCTATGTGCCTGCTTCAAGCCATATAGAGCTTTCTTCAATCAGCATACAAGATGCTCCTTCCCAATAACTTGAAAACCTTGTGGTTGATATGTGTACACTTCCTCCAAATCTCCATTGAGGAAGGCACTCTTCACGTCCATTTGATCAATTGTCCAACCAAACTGAGTTGCCATGGCTAGGACTAATCGAATGGTACTCATCTTTGTTGTTGGAGCAAAGGTCTCGTTGTAGTCAATTCCCTCTCTCTGTGAGAACCCTTTTGCAACCAACCAAGCTTTGTACTTGTCTAGTAGACCATCCGCCTTGTACTTGACCCTGTACACCCATTTGCAACAAATGGGTTTCTTCCCTGGTGGAAGATCTGTGAGATCCCAAGTCTTATTTTTCATAAGACTCTCATGTTCAATTGCCATGGCCTTTTTCCATTCAGGTTTTCCTTTTGTCTCCTCAAACACTTATGGCTCATTTCTTGTGTTGGAGATCTATTTGGCAAATATACTGTTGTAAATACTGCCTCAGCCCAAAACCTCTTGGGAACACTCTTATTCTGCATCATACATCGGGCCATCTACGTGATAGTGTGGTTCTGCCTCTCAACCGCTCCATTCTACTATGGAGTGTAGGGTGTAGTGAATTGTCTTTATATACCGTGTTTAGCACAAAAGTTGAATTCTTTTGAACAGAATTCTCCTCCACTATCAGATCTAAGAGTGGTTATGTAACAACCTGACTCTTTTTCTACTAATGCTTTGAACTTTTGAAATTCATTAAACAAGTTGGATTTCAATTTTAGATAATACAGCTACCTTTTCCTACTATAATCATCTACAAACAAAAGAAAATACCTGGCATCAATGATGGATGTCATGTTCATTGGTTCACAAACATTTGCATGAACCAACTACAGGACTCTCTTGGCTCTCCAAGCTTGTTCGTCATCAAATGGAGCTATGTGTTGCTTACCTACCTGGCAAGCTCCACAAACACCATGTATTTGTTGTTGGATGTCAGGAAGTCCCTCTTCCAAGTTCTTTCGGGCCAACTAAGAGAGGTAGAATACATTAAGGTGCCCATATTGTTGATGCCAAAGTCTAGTGATGTCTGATGCACTCTTGGTTGCTAATGCATGCTTTTTTACTTGTCCAATGTCAACCAGTCTTATACAACCCATGATCTTCTACACCAAGAGCAATAGTCTTCTTGGTCTCTTTGTCAACTATGTAGCATTTGTGATTGCTAAAGCTGAAATCTAGATGGGGGCAATGCCTCATAATTCGACTCGCTGAGAGTAGATTAAGCTCCATTCCTGACACAGTACACATTGAGATAAATTAACATTTTCCCTCTAGAGGATATTTGCACATTCCCTCTGCCCACCACCATGTTCTCGTCACCACTACTGAAGATTACTAAATTAGAGCAAGCAGTGTATGCCATGAACCAGTCTTACCTATTGGTGAAGTGACATGATGCTCTTGAATCTATTTACCAAGCAAATGACTTGGACTGATCTACTGGTCTTTTGGCCATGAATGCATAGAAGGTTGACTCCTCTGAATGCTCTGCGATATGAGCCTTTTGTTGAGGCCCCCCCTAGTTGGATTTTTTATCAGCCAACCTTTTTCTACAGTGCTTTTTCATATGACCCATCTTACCACAATAATGACATGTGATGTTCTTCGGATTCTTAGTTGCATCCTCATTGCTGCCTTGCCCTTTCTTCTGTGACCATTTGCCTTTGCCCTTGTCTTTGGCTGCAAAGGCTTGATCTACACCCTCTGTCTCACTGCTACTACCGAAATGTTTCTTCCATCTATCTTGTTGTAAGAGCTTATTGCAAAGCTCTTCAAACTTCAAGTCAACATTCGTAGAGGTGATATTCAAAGTCTCAATAAAGTGTTCATAAGCACATGGTAAGCTTTTTAGCGTGATTACCACCATGTCCTCTTCTTCCATTTTTCGACCAATCGCTGACAACTGATCTCTAATGTCTTTGATCTTGAGTAAGGGCTCTTGCCATGAAGTTTTCTCATCCATCATGATTGAAAATAGCATATTATTCAGGAAGGCTCTACCCTTGTCTAAAGTCTCATGCAAATCTCGCAAATGCTTCCAAATTTCAGCTGAAGTCGTCCCTATCTAGACTTCATGAAGCATTTCATCTATCACAAATAACTTGATCAACATTACCGCTTCATGGTCACATTCATCCAATTTATCCTAATCTTTACCCATAGTCGTTGGATGGGAATATGTACCAAGGACAATATTTGTGAGGCATTTGTACTCAAAAATAGTTAACACACGCTGCTTCCATGTATAATAACTTTCACCAGAGAATCTCTAGCTGCCTTCCAACATGGTGTTGGGTAACGAGGCCATTTATATTGTTCTTCCCTCCCTCAACTTTCAATCTTGAAGACAAAAATAAATGTCTCCCTACTGTGACGTTGCAGTCTCCTTCCACAAACTAAAAAAATATGTGTGCCCAGCAAAGGACAAAATCTACAAAAAAGAATGCAGAAATCGTGTTCTAGCAGCTGTAAAACCTGCAGAAAAATTGCTGAAACCCTAGCCACAGCAGAAAAAAAACCTTAGTCTAGAAAGCATCCCTTCTAATTATGGCATTTATTATATATATGCTCTATTGAGGAGAGTCGAGTTGTCAACAACATGAGCAACAAACTCCCACTACATAGCCAAAGAATCAACCTATTTTAAGCATCAACACTACAACCAGCAAAAAAATCTGCATGCATATGATAGATCAGATTTAGGAACCATACACCTACATTTTTAGTCGAAGCCATCCTCCACATGGAAGTCCTAGCAAGGATTTCTCTTATGTGACTATCACTTATTGGCCACTTATTTTCCTACTTATTTACTTTGATTGGGCTCTACTGCCATAGGTTGCCTATCACCTATTGTCCATGTAGTTGCCTATTTCTCATGTGCCTACTTAGATACTTTAGTTGGGTTCTACTCATCATGAGTGCCTTTCCCCCAAGTGCCTACTAACTTGTTTATATTTTGCCTCCCTATTTGCCTATCTTATGCACCAACCTCCTATTGTTAAAATTCTCTTATTGCCCTCTATTTTTGCCTATTCTCTCAGCTCGCTTGGGATTGCAAACTCTTTTTTTTAACTTCTCTCATAGCCCCATGGCCAATCAATGATTGTTTTGTCAAATTGCCACATTATTCCTCAGATGCTTTTGAAGTGACTATACTCTCCCCTTCTTGTGGTCACTTACTAGTTTGTCTATAATTGTATTGCTCGGATAATTCCCTAGCTTGTTTTCAGTATCCATCTTTCTCCCTCCAATTTCCCCTCTTAAAGCACGCTTAGGTTGAATTTACAATCACACTCTTTCAGTATCTAAGTGTTTGTCTTAGAGTCCCCTCTCTTAGCTATGTGTACACTCTCTAGTGTTATCATCTTTCAAATCCATTGTTGGTTCTTTAAATACATGCGGAGGAAACCATATTTCATTGTTAGCTAGCTTAAAAACAAGAAAGAAAGAAAATCTCAAAAGCCAAATCATACACTCAAAAGGTATGATAATATCTCTCATCGGCAAAAGCCCCACTCTAGTTAACAGCTCAAACCCCACTGTAGTGAAAAGGTTCATTTTCGTATAAAGCACTAGTAGACAAGGGTAGGGGGCTACAAAATTATCATATGGTATACTTGCATTAGGGTTCATTGAAGTATAAAGCACTAGTAGACAAGGGTAGGGGGCTACAAAATTATCATATGGTATGCTTGCATTTTGGTGCAAGCATCTAAACATCATACTAGTTGTTGGCTCTAATGGGTCTTGTTGATGATGTTTTCTTGACAACAACATTAGAATAAAACACCAAGTGCTCTATCCTCTCTTGAACAAAGCGTCTCGAATGCTAAACTACGTGATCAAACAAGAACGCTCCAAGGTTCCTTGTACGTGATTTGCAATGGATAGCCTCGATGGTGTGATGTGATTTGCTGTGTCACAAAGGGACTTACGTAGAATTGTCACCTCACTCCATTCAAACAAGTTACTTCCTCCTTATGAAATGGAACTTCTTAAATTGATTATAAGAAAATGAAAAAAGAGAAAGGGTTGAGAGGATTCTAATCTAAGAACAATAATATAATGAACATGCTACGATAGACAAATTCCTCGTGTAACCTTACTCCGCTTCACCATGAGAACCAACAATTACACGATGTAGGTGCAATCTCCAAAGGTAACTCGATTTTCATACTGTAAACCTCCATCCAAACACCCACAACTGGCACAGTTTGAACGAGCATTCACAATCGAACTTAAGCAAATGTAGTTCAGGCTAACTTTGCACGATGACTTGCCAACAACAAACCATCAAAAGTATGAACCAAGGAGGAGTTCATCAAATATCTTTAGCATATACATCACATCAATGAACTTTATCTACCCTACTATCTAAGCTTCTTGGAAACACATCTCCGTCATATCCAAGAACTTGAAACCATGCTAACATTTCAAAGCCACAAGATCACCATGCAAAACAACAACAATGAGCTTGTATTACTTTTGAAATGTGTGATTACAACAATCTCATTTCTCTCTTCATGATTTCGAAGAGTTCCCTCTCTACTCTACTCCTACTTGATCTCTACTTCTAATCTCTCCTCTAATGTCCCTCTAATGATCTTCTAATTCTAATAATGTCCCCTTACAAATGACAGTAGTGAGCCTTTTATAGAGCTCAAGAATTACAATGAATGGATCAGATTGATTTAGCAATCAATGGCCGAGATTGAGACAAGGCAGTTTGTTACAAAATTTGTTATTTTTAGAACATGAAAAAGGCAATGAAGGCACGTTTCCCAATGTGATAAGCATCTTTGGAGCATCTTTATGGTGGGCCTTCTTGAATGAATGACACGACAGAATGCGATTGGCTTGATGATGTGTACGTGCCACCTCAACATCTTCACACGAACTAGTGTGGTTCACCTCATATTCACTTTACTTAGAATATTTTCTTCTTGTTGTCTTGATGTAACTCATGGATCGCTTTGATGATCGTGCTCATCTCTCATCTTGTGATGTTGTGCTTGTGCAGGATTATGCCTTTGGATAGTCGCATGGACTCGTGGAGTAGACTAGTGCCTGATGAGAGTTCTTCTTGTCTGGCACATGATATGTGAGCTTCTGGATGATGACCTTCAAGATGTGCATGGTGAAGTGACAACCTTCTGTTGATCCTCGCCTCGAATGGATGATGCTCTTGATGATGAACTACACTAGAAACCTTGATCGTCTTAGACAAACTCCCCTTCGCATGGCGTTGATGTCTTCCTCATGCAGACATATGAAGTCTTCGAAGTAAGATAAACTTGATGTTGGAGCTCTCCTCCATGTGGTGATGATGACAAACTTGAGCAACTTTACTCCGCCTTCCAAACTTCTCATGTATGAGCTCTCGCCATTCACCTCCTTGGACCCTCCATCACCTACAAGAAGAAACACATCAAATTAAGACTTGATATAAAGGATTTTCAATAACAAATTACATTCATCTTATGCATGTGGGATCAAAAAATGACATTTCAAAACATACCCTTTTGCGTGAATTCCATGCCTAAGTCTCTGGAGTGCCTATGTTGGGCGGGTTTGGAGGGTGTGTGCGGAGTGTGTGATGTGGAGGACATGGAATCCATGCAAGGTGGTCAAGAACGCCTAGGAAGGGCGGGTTTCAAGGTGAGGTAAGGAATTTTAGACTTAGACAATTTTTGGCTTCACCTGAATGACTCCTCCTCTCTTGACATGACTTAGTATCTTGGAGTACTTGTGCAAAGTTAGCAGGCAAGTTTGGAATGCGAATGAAGGACAATCCTTATGACATAGTGAAATCCGCCCAAGCTAGGCGGCCTAGAGGGTGTTGTGTGGAATGATCTTCATAACATTTCGAAACTTGTCTCATTTCCCTTAATCAACTTCCACCTTCCTTCATTGATTGTTCTTGCAACTTACCTCACTAGATGGGCGGATTAGGAGTTATGTGGAGTAATCACTACCTAATCCAAGCTCACACCAAAAGGCCGCCCAGGAAGGGCGGATTTGAGGGGGTCTTGGATTTTTCTCAGTCTTGTTCTTTTTTTTGCCTCTAAATGAACTCCCTACTTCTCCTAACTTGCAACTTTTCGTAAGGTTTTTCCTGGGCAGGTTTGAGGTCTTTGTCTGGAGAGACTCATGTGAACGACGTGGAATCCATGCTCAGGTTAAATTTCCGCCCAGGTTGGGTGGGTTTAGAAGGTGTGCTTGGAATGCAAGTCCTGTCGCCATATTGGAAATGTCCTAAATGGAAGTATATTGAAAATATGTTTGAGTTTCTTATACTTTAAGTATTTATCAATATACTTCTAGGATGTTTGAGATGGGTCTCGGATCCATAGGATTTAACATGCAAATTCTAGATTTTGGAGGATCCACCAGATTTCAGACTTAGCCAATTTTCAGGATTTCAGGACATCAGGCTTAGTGATTTTTTATCATTCTTTCCAATTAATTCATCCTTGTTGGGAGGAGTTTAAGTAATGCTTGGTGTCATCTTCATCATTCTCATCAAACGAACTTACAACTTATGCCACCTTCATCCCTGGGCGGTTCTGGAAGCAGTGCATGGAGAGTTTGATGTGGGACATGACAGAGTCCATGAGCACCTCTTGAGGCCGCCCAGGTAGGGCGGGTTTGGAGGTGACCCTTGGATTCTTCTATGAAATGCATTTGATTGCTTTAATTTTATAAACTTTGCTTAGAATTTCATCATATCCTTGTCTTTGTGCTTAGAACATCTTGTAAACTTGACCACTTTCCTCCTTGGGCAAGTTTAGAGGGAGTTTCTGGAGAGAGTCTCCTGATGATGACATTGTCCATCACTGCCTTGTGAGGCCGCCCAGACTGGGCGGGTTTAGAGGTGATAGGCGGAGTGTCTTGTGAATGACATGACCTTGTCCAGACAAAGTGCTCAAGGCCGCCTAGCATGGGCGGGATTAGAGGAGGTATAAGGAATTTTCATCACTTAAGCATTTTTTAGCTTAGTTTTGACAACTTAAGAGCTCTTCACTTGTTTCATTGAGAGTTTATCCTCCTTTGAATGCTATGTAACTCTTGAAGCATGGGCGGATTTAGAGTGAGTGCATGGACTGAATGGTGTGGAAGACATGCATGATGGTGGGAGTCACTTGACAAGGTGGGTTTGGAGGGTGTGTATGGAGAGTATGTTGTGGAGGAGACACAATCCAAGCATGATGTTGAAGGCCACCTAGCATGGGCGGCTTGGAGGATGATGCATGGATTACATCACTTAAACTTCACTTATTGCTCATTTCTCTCCTTATGAAGACCTTTCTCTCCAACTTCCTTAAGACTTAGGCAATTTTGAGGTGTTTTTTTGAAGTTGAAAGACACATCATGGATGCTAGGTGATGATCTTGTCCATCTGTCTTGGTGAAATCTGCCTAGAAAGGGCGGGTTTGAGAGTAGGCCTTGGGTTTTTGACACTTAGAAACTTTTCACTCTTATCAATTTGACTATCTCATCTCCTTGGTGTTATCTACATCATTCTCATCAAACAAACTTACAACTTATGTTGTTCTTCACCCTGGGCGGCTTTAGAGACAGTGTTTGGAGTGCTTCATGTAGCAGATGATACAATCCACAAGGACCTCTTGAGGCCACCCAAGTAGGGCGGCTTTAGAGGTGACCTTTGGATTTTAACTTAAAACTCATTCAACTCTTTCAAACCTTCAAGCTTCCATTGGAATTTCATCATCTTCTAATGCATAGTACTTGAAACACTTCAAAAACTTGATCACTTTCTCCTTAGGTGGGGTTGTAAGTGTTGTCTGGAGACATCCATGTGGAGATGAAGACATCATCCATGTCCTCATGCCAAGGTCGCCCAAGTAGGGCGGGTTGAGGAGTGACACTTGGAATGTAGCTTATAATCCACTTGACTTCACTCAAACTCATAAATCTTACTTACAAATCCTCATATCTCAGTGTTTTGTGCATCAAAACCTCAAAACTTAATTATTTTTCTCCTAGGACGGATTTGAGAGTACTGTCTGGACAATGTCCCCTGGAACAAGACAAAGTCCATGAATGCATCTTGAAGCCGCCCTGGTAGGGCGGATTTGGAGGTGACCCATGGAACTTTGCTTGAAATGCCCTTCATTCTATCTAACTTGCAAACTTTCATTGGAATTTCATCATATCCTAGTGTCTTGTGCAAGAAAACCTTGAAAACTTAACCATTTTTGCTTGGGCGGATTTGTGGGTGTCGTCTGGACTGACTCTCCTGGAGGTGAAGACAATGTCCAAGAGGACCTTGTGAGGCCGCCCATGCTGGGCGGGCTAGGAAGGAGTGCTTGGATAGTGTCATGTGAAGCCTTAGAATCCCTCAAACTTATGAAATTTCTTTGAATTTTATCATCTCTGTCCTCAAAACCTTGTAAATTTGACAACTTTTCCCTTGGGCGGATTTCAGGGTGGTGTCTGGATAAATGCATGTGCAAGACATCAAATCCATGAGCTCATGCCAAGGCCGCCTAGGTAGGGCGGGTTTAGACATGGAGTGAGGAATTTCTTGCCTTAGTCAAATTTTGGATTTCCTGAATGGAAGTATATTGAAAATATGTTTAAGTATAAGTCAGCTATTGATCTGACTTATACTTTAAATATTTATCAATATACTTCCAGGATGTTTGAGATAGGTCTTGGATCCATAGGATTTAGCATTCAGATTCTAGATTTCTGAGGATCCACTAGATTTCAGACTTAGTCATTTTCAAGGTCTCAGTGACATGCATCAGGATGAAGGCATATAGACATCTTGGCAAGAAACTGTCGAGACATGGGCAAAACAACACTACCAAAACCCTACAAGCTCAGAGCAAAACTAAACTTTAAAGCAAAACGAAGCGAGAAAGCAAAAAAAAGAGGGGGTCCCCATTTGCAATGGGGCGATGTGTGATTACATCACAACAGGTCTAAACATCATAATCATCATACTAGTTCATGAATCTAGCTAAATCTAAGCTTGACTTGTTATGCACATCACTACATTCTGACCAAGACGGTACTGATTCCACAATCTAATTATACAACTGATTTACATTCAAATCTGCACTTTTAAAAAAGACAAAACAAATTTAAAAACTAGAAATTTGATTAATTCAATGTGCCCATAAGCAAGTGGGAAGCACTCTACCAAGATGCACCTAACTATAGAATACTACACTGTCATGCCTCAATCTGCCATTCTTCAATAGATCTTCTCAAAATTGCAAATAACTAAGTTGTGGAGTTCTTCTGTATCTGGCACCGGTCCTGTATCGAATGGGTGTGGGTCCCAATCCAGCGATGGGTGCAAGCTGGGAGCAGCCAAGGCATGGCCCTGCCGCCCAAGGTTCCCTACGGGTACGCCGCGTACCCACAGATAACCTGGGTCGGCAAGGTTGTGCCCTGGGTGCCCCTGCAGAAAAAACAAGCAGATTTGAAAAAAAACATCAAAAAGCCGCGTACGCACAGGTAACCTGAGTCGGCAAGGTTGTGTCCTAGGTGCTCCCATAGAAAAAACAGGCGGATTTGAAAAGAAAACATCAAAATGAATTTTTTTAAAGCATTTTTTTACGATTTTAACTTTAAAACAAAAACCTAAAAAGTGCCTAAAACCTAAAACGCGCCCATTAGTAAGAGTTATTTGACAAAAACAAAGCTATTTCGCAAAAACATTGTTTTGACATTTTGGTATTTTGGAAGATTGCTTGCATACCATGTTATATATATTGTAGGGTAGTATTTTTTTTTAATTTAAAATTTTGTAATTTCTTATAACAACAATCTATTTGAAATGGCTACTAGTTCAAGTTCAGTGGGCCTTGCGGCAAATAAACAATTTAAATATGATCAAGCATCTCCTCTATGGAAGTATGTTACGATGCTTGAACAACTTCCAAGAGGTGGGACTTTTGTTTGGAACTATAATGAGTGCAAGATCACATATAAGAGCTCATATAGTCAAGTGAAAGCTCACTTATGTGCTATAAATGAACGTGGAATTAAAATATGTGAAGGGCCAAACAAGAAAGGGTTGCCAAAAGAACAAATTATGGAATTCATTAGAGAACAAGAAGCTGATGTTGTGAGTCTGAGATCAAAATTAAAATCTCATCCTTTAGCAAAGAGAACATCAATGAATCCACCTACAAATTCTCCTTCAATAATGGCCCAACATCCTTTCTTGGAGACAACGTCTATCCAAGAAGAAGATCCCTCTCCTTCTTGCAAAAGAGGTCCATTGGTTAAGGCATTTCAAAATGAAACAAGAGATATTGCAGATGAAAAAATTGCACGTTGCATTTATGCCAATGGTCTTCCTTTCAACTTGGTGAGATCACCATATTGGTGGGAAATGGTGGCGGCAATCAGTAACACACCCTCTGGTTACACAAGTCTTGATTATAAAAAGGTGTGCACCGTTATAGGCAAAAGAAAAAAAAATTGTAAAGACATCACTAAAACCAATTAGGGATTCATGGATTGAAACAGGGGTGTCCATTATTTCTGATGGATGGAAAGATTGCAAAAATCGACCTTGAATAAATGTTATTACAGTGTCCCCCAAAGGGGCAATGTTTTTGAAGGTGGTTGATTGTGAAGGGCAAGTCAAGGATGCAAAATTCATTTCCAAATTCCTCATTGAGTCCATAGAGATGGTAGGCGTTGATAATGTTGTCCAAGTCATTGCAAACAATGCAAAAAATTGTAGGGCAATAGGTGCTTTGGTTGAAGAAACGTACACGCACATATTTTGGACACCATGTACCGTACACTCCCTTAACTCAGTGATGAAAGCAATTGGCATTCAGATAGAATGGGAGAAAACTATATATACAAAGGGTAAGGAGATTCAACTTCAGGACTTTCTTGAATTTGGAGTTGTTGAAGGTAAATTTAATTTATTTTAAATTTAATTTATGTCATATTTACTTACATTTTAATGTGTTATTAACTTGTTTGTTACACAACATTAGGTTGTTGAGACTCGATTCGCTTCACACACAATCATTTTGAGACAACTTGTGAAGGTGCGAGAGTCGTTGGGCACCATGGTCATTAACCACCAATGGAATATTTGGAAGCAATCAAATTCAGAGAGGGCCCAAAAGGTCAAGTTATTGATCCTAAATGATGATTGGTGGGCTCATGTGGAATATGTCTTGAGTTTCACCGAGCCTATCATGAGTATGATTAGGTTTGCTGATACAAATCAGCCATGTTTGGGGGAAATCTATGATGGCATCAACTCCATGGTAGAAAAATAAAAGTCATAATAGCACAAAAGGAGAATGACCCCAATGAAACATTTTTCCAAAGTGTGAAAAAAATCATTCATGACCGTTGGAACAATATGAACACACCCTTGCATCTCCAAGCATATGCATTATCCCCCAAATATTATACCACTGAAATACTTTCTTTGTTGGGGAGAACCACACCATATAGAGATAGTGAAGTTGCTAATGGGTACAAGATAGCATTACGAAGAATCTTCTCAAATCCAGAAGTGGTGGATAGTGTTAGGAAAGAGTTTGGCAAGTTCATCTCAAGACGAGAGCATAGTGTTTGTGCTCTCCGAGACCAATACAAGAAAGATGCTCGTACATGGTGGTACCTCCACGGGCAAGATTATTTGATCTTCCAGCCTCTTGCAATCAAAGCTCTATCATAAGTAAGCATTTTTTATTATTTAACATTCTTAGTACTTACCATTCTTTTGCATTTTTTATTTTTAAGTTGTATTGACTTTCTCTCCAATTTCAATAGCTTGCAAGTTCTTCTTTGGCTGAACGGAATTGGAGTACATACTCCTTTATCCACTCAATGAAGTGTAATCAGTTAGCTGCAAAAAAAAAAAGACTTGGTCTATATCCATTCCAACTTGCGTCTCCTATCACATAAGGAAGTTGACTACAAGGAAGGGGCAGCGAAGAATTGAGATGTAACCCCTAAGTGTGCCAACTTGGATGCATCTATTACAAAGCTTGCTAGAATTAGTGTAGATGATGACGAGACTCCTACACATGATGTACCTAGTGGGAGTGGCACTCCATTAGCTTGTGGTTCTTATGATGTTAAACCAAGTGATTACTTTGATCTAGATCCGTTCAATTAAGGTTGAAGACCAAAATACATATTTTTGATTGTATTATTTTCAAAATTTGTAATTGTAACGATGTTCATTTGAATTATCAATTGACAATTAATATTATCTTTATCGCTATCATTGATCAATGATGAAGTATCATATTATCAAAGATTCAAATGTCATTATTATTATATGATATATCAAACGTATCTTCAATTCTGTATATTTTTTTAAAAATTGTGTATATATATACAGTCGTACCCAACCGTACCATACCCAAGGAAAAAAAATTGTCGTACTGGCATACCAAAACCCCGTACCCATACCTAACCCCATAACAAAACCGGCAACTTAGGCAAATAACAATCCAAGAACTAAGATATCTCCATGGATATAACATACTCACACCATGGTTGAGAGCATAGTTTAAAAACTCGTGACTTGCAAAACTTGGCAAACCCAAATTTGACTCGGACTTGGCGACTCAGTAAAAACTCACTAAAACTTGTCAAAATTTCCAAGCATTAAAAAAACAAATATGTTTACAAAATAATCTTAAAAATCATGCATAAAACTGAATTTAGAGAACTTAGAAATGGTTTTTTGTTCATTCATAGATCAAATAAGAAGTTCAATACACATCAAAAATTCTGCCATGGCCATAGGCACACTAGTCGTTCCTGTTTGGTTAGGGATGTTGTTAATAGACAATTATGTATCAATAAAGTTATAAATATTAATAAAATTAATATTAATAATAAAGATAAATATAAATATTAAAATTATTAACGTTACATTGTAAAATTTAAACCTAAAAGTTTTAGGTTAAAAAAAATAATAAATCATAAAGCAGAAACAAAAGACAATGAAAAAATATATATATTTGGGCACTCCACGAACGTAAATGCTCAAATACATCAAGCAATTGGGCATCCTCCTTGCAGGGCCCACAACGCCCATCCCAGTCCAAATCGTGCTACGCTGCATTCGCCAAAAACTTAAAAGCAGTTCCCCCACTGATTAGTGCCAAACTTGCTTACAAAGAACAGCGCAAATCACTGTTTCAGATGCCATTGTCAAAGGGCACAAACACAGGACACATTTAAAACAAATTTTCCTTAGAAAATTCTAAAGCCATATTTCATCATAATTTTTAATGATATTTGGTTAGTTTTCCAGAAAAAATTGCCTCCAAGTTAACTCACAAGTAATTTGGCAGCAGATTTTTCTTGCGAAAACTCATAAGTCAGCAAGTTTTCCTGTAATTTTTTAATCTATGGTTGAGAGCATAACATAGTCACTCATGGTACATCACTTTTTCCCTTTCTTTGTACAAACTATTAGAATACAAGAATATTGATAGAAAGGTAATGATCACATGGTGCATTTCACAATAAGCAACATACTCTATAGAGCATTAGTGGCCAACAAGACAAACTGACAGAATTTGACAACAGATTTCTGATACCAAGACTTGTATTCATAAAGAAATTCCAAAGAGTTCCAATTCTATTTTTTAAATTTTACTAAAGTTCCATTTGGTCGGGCAACAAGTACCTAGTACCCACGCACACCATGAGATTAGCAGCTTTGTGCTCTTACTAAAACAGATTGCTACTTAAGATTGGACTAACCTTGGGACATTACCACATTCCACAAAATGTAATATTTCTTGGGAATGCATCCTTAAGAATAAGTGATACCAGCCACCCCTGCCCCTCCAATTCCTAACATAACAAGGGCAAGAGAAGAAGGTAGGGTGTCCATCTATCATCCGCTCCTGAAAGGACAATAATTAGGCTGTCCCTATGATTTTCTTGAGTCTGTGATTGTTGATTGGACCCTAAAACCCTCAACTCTTTAAACCCTTAAAACTCAAAAAAATTAAATCCACAAAACAAAAAACACTTTTGAAAACGGAAACAAAAATGTGAGAACACTGAACTCTGAAGAGACACATATTTCAGCAATTTTCTAGTTTGAAGTTTACATGTTTGTGATCATTAGATTACACTGACTACATACTCATCATTTATTTACCACTGTTAAAATGTATTTCTTTATTGGGTTTCCTTTTGGTGTTTCATTTATTTTCGCCCCTTCTGTTGTTACTTGTTCCCCATCATAACCTTAATCCACTATCATCCCTTATTGCAAGTACTTGATGGAACCTAGATGGAATGTCAAACTCAAACCTAAAATAGTAAAACTAAATCCAATATTGAACTAGAGTCCTAACAAACTTATCACGTTTTAACATCTAAAACAAGTCCAATTAATTTCAAGAAAATAAGCTATTTCCAAACAGGAAAAGAATATGCAAACTAACATCGGATATGAAGGCATACTCTGTAGCTAGAATTTGCTCAAACAACACTTTAACCATGTCCAAACCTCTCTTCACTCTCAGCAAGTTACGTGAATTGCTCCCTCCCGCTCTTACAGAATTTGACTTGATATCATGATCTAACAATGACTGCAAAGTGTCTAACGAATTTGATGCTTCCTTCAAATTTTCGACCTGTATAAGTTTCAAATATATTCAAATTGACATGGTCAAAATTCAACTGTCATTCGCATACACTTCAAGAAGCATGCAGATGTGTTCTCTTCTTTGTTCACTTATCAATGATTTTTATTCTTGTACTACATACACATTTAGGATAAAAAGAATGCCTTAACCATTACAAATTGTCATATTGTGTATCAATATATATTAAGTGATTTGCTAAACTAAAATATGTTATCACAATGAAAAGAAGATAATGACTTTACATTGAAAATTTATGGAAAACCATGTCCCTCTGTAAGCCTCATATAAGCACACATTTTTTACAACATGACAAAGAACAATATTCTAAAAAATTATTCCAAGAGCTGCGTTCAAGCTACAGATGAGCAAGATGCTTTTGAAGTGCTAAGTACATAACATTTTAACATCCATATAAAGTAGATTTCATTAAATGCATTCCAGTAACCATATAAGCATATTCATTGCTATTAAAACAATACTACCAAAGAAGGAGACACTGCAAAAGAAACTGCAGAAAAAAAATCATTAAATAATAAAATATCAAGTGGTAGCGTAAATTTTCAACATAATATTAAAATATTGAAATCATTTTTTAGTGAGGATGCTCTGATAACAATTTAAAAGAACAAACAAGTTTCAAACTCAACAATTGTACTATTTAGGTAAGCAAAACTTTACAACCGTACACCTTATTGCTTCTTCTCATACTTCCGTTAGGGTCAGAAACTGCATGTAACATTGGCTACTCTAGAGATTTAAATACTTGCAGATGCTGGATGAGATCATTCATTTTGCCACGACATTTTACAAGAAGTTATCAGATGAATCCAAACCCCCTATAGAAAAACAGACAAAGCTCACAGCACCATTTGAGTCAGGCAGAAATTACCACTCTTCTCGGCTTCTTGGATTTTTTATTGATGAGTAAGTTCACTCATTTCAAATTAGTTCTACTTTGGAAATAGTTGTGTATGTTTTGCAGTGAATAATGTTGTGATGCTTTTGCAACTGACTATGTTATACATGATTCCAGGCCTCCAATAATTTGAAGATGGCTTGCAGCCGAATATTGGTCAGGGAGGAACGAAAATACAAGCGAATGGTGGAGGAAATTCTAAGGGAAAAAAGCAGACAGAGGTGAAGGTGGAAGAGATTGGCATTCTCAGGCCAGGAAGGAAAGGCAAACACTGTGGCGGAACAATTGGCAACAAGGATACCCCCAAGGTCAGAGGAGGTGGCAAGGGGAGAAGAGAGCTCAGGAACGGTTGGGATGGTAACGCTGCGAAGGAGAATCAAAAAGTGTGGATACCCAAAGCTGACAACCCAGCCACGGGCGCCAACAGTACCCCCCTTCAGATAAACAAAACGGTGAGTTATCTATCCTTTTCCTTACAACCTGAAGATCTTGCTATTCCGGTTAAAAATTTGCGCGAGTGTGCTTTTTTGTAAAATGGGCGGCAAACTGGCCATCACAGGCCAAATGTCAAAAATGGCGCAAGGAAAACTGGGGAGAAAGGATAAAAATCAAATCCCTACCGAAAGGATTTTTCTTGGTAATACGCAACACAGGCAAGAGAAAACAAGAGATCTTGAAAAACAGAGCATGGATGATGGATGGAATAGGGTTTTACCTAAAAGATTGGGAGCCAAATTTCAATCCGACCATGCACAAGATCTCCAAAACGCCTATGTGGATTAGGCTTTACAATCTGCCAATGGAATATTGGGATCCCGGAATCCTGGGCAAAATAGGCAATCAAATAGGCGACTTCATCAAGGTGGATGAGCATATGGAAGAAGGGGACTTTGGCATGTACGCCAGGATCTATGTTGATATAGATCTTGAAGCGTCAATCCCAGAAGAGTTGGAGATTAGGTCAGAGACAGGAGTATGGCGCCAAAAAATAGAGGTGGAAAGGACACCACCCAAATGCAAGAAATGTCTCAAGACCGGGCACACAACAATGGAATGCAGTAAGAACATACCGGAACCAGAGAAGCCAAGGAGGGAAGAAGGGGAAGAAGTTAGGGCAGATGACAATGAAACAAAGCATACAGAAGAGATGACGGAATCAAATACACAGAATGAAAGACCAAAGGAAGGGCACACTCCGGAAAATGATTTTGATGAATTCAAAGGGATGTCTAATTTTGAAAGAGCTCTAAAGATTTTTGGGTGCGACAATGAAGCAGAGAATAATCAGGAGGAGACTGGCCCCATTGCCCAAATAATCGTGGAAAGCCTTGACAGTGAATATTCAGAGGATGAGGTCGACATTATAGAGGACAGATTGCTTAGCCAGTCAGAATCCAAAATCAATAAGCTGAAAAGTGGGGAGAAGAGACAAAGAGGAAGGAAATTGAATAGAGTCAAATTGGCAATGGCAATAGCAGACCAAGCCAAAAACCAAAGAAAGATGAGATCGGGGAAGGGCCAAACCCTTCCCGAGCAGCAATGAGGTTGACAACGTGGAATGTTAGGGGCTTAAATGCCCCTAACAAAAGCCGTTGGGTCAAGCGCCTAATGGAAATGATTCATCCTAGCATCATCCTTTTACAGGAAACTAAGATGAATTCAAAAGATATGACTGACCTAGTAAGAAAGTGGAAGAACGGACAGGGCACCTTTGTTAACGCAGTTGGTGCCCTCTGAGGGTATGGGCATCATTTGGAACAAGGAGAAGGCTTTAGTCAAACCAATCCACAATCAAAATTCATGGATGGCGACCAAGGTAAAGTTCACCCCCTTGAACTCGTGCTTTGTGTTAATCAATGTCTATGGCCCGACTAGCAACACCCAGAAAGCAATTACATGGAACCAAATTTCTACATTCATAAGAGAAAGATCTGAAGATCTATGCATTCTAGAAGGAGACTTCAACGCCATAATGGATGCTTCAGAGAAAAGGGGAGCAATTTCCAAACTCACACCAACTCAACTAGATTTCCAGGACTTCATTCATAGGTGCCACCTTCTGGACATGCCTCCAATCAATGGCCAGTACACTTGGACCAACATGAAGCATGGCAGTTCTGGCATAGCAGAAAGGCTAGACCGCTTCTTGTTACATGGTAATTGGGCAAATATACCTCAGCTCATGGAATGTTCCAGCATCCCTCTGGCAGGATCAGACAATTTCCCACTGCTGCTTAAATTTAGCCCTGATTCCCCCCTGCCAGATGCCCCTTCAAATTTGAGAGCATGTGGTTCAAGAGCCTGGAATTGGTAAACAAAATCTCAGAATGGTGGGAATCAGCTCCAAAATCCAAGGGTTCCAAGATGTTTCACTTTTTCAAGAAGTTGAAACACATAAAGGAGAAAATGAAGGAGTGGAACACATCGAGCTTTAAGAATATTTTCTAAGAAAAAAAGAGAATTGAGGATGAACTTGAAGCAGTAAATGAAGTAATCTTCAGAGAAGGTATGACTCAAAAGACTTACATCAAGGAGAAGGTTTTGACAAAGGAGCTATCAGAAATCATGGAGAAAGAGGAAATCTACTGGAGACAGAAATCCAAAGAGCTATGGCTCAAAGAGGGGGACAGGAATTCAAATTTTTTTCACAACTCCACAAAGATGAAGAGGTCTTTGAATAGAATTGCCAAAATAACAGACAAAGATGGAGTGGTAATGGAGAACTGGGAAGAAATTGGGAAAGTTGCAGAGAACCACTTCAAGGACCTTCTCAACAATCTGAACTTAGCCAACATGACAGCCAGGCATGAAGTTCTAGAACACATTCCCCACTTGATCAGCTCGGACCAGAATGACCAAAATTTGTAGATGACACACTTCTGTTTGGAAACACGAAGCACAAGGAAGCCAGGATAATAAAGAAGACCATAGAGCATTAATATCAGGCCTCAGAACAACAAATCAATAAAGGTAAATCTGATATTTTTTTCTTCAACACAGAACTTATGTCGATAGAGATTGCTAGGGAACTTGGATATAAAATCAGTCCTCTTCCAAGTAAATACTTGGGTATACCCCTCTTTGCAAGAGCATGCAAATCCTTTTTGTGGGACCCCCTCATCACAAACATCACATCCAAGATGGCCTCTTGGAAAGGGAGATGGCTCTCAGCTGCAGGAAGAGTCCTCATGCTAAAAGCGGTCATTGCGACCATTCCAATCTATACCCTTTCTTGCCTCAAATTACCAAAGAAGACAAAGGATCTTGCAAACAGAAGATGAGAGATTTCTTTTGGAATGGGACGAGAGGATCTAAGAAAATGCCCCTAATTGCATGGGAGAACATATGCAAACCAAAAGCTGCCGGGGAAGTAGGAATCAAGAAATGGTCCACCATGAACACAGCCTTGGGAGCCAAGCTGGTATGGAGCATATTCACAAAGCCCAATCTGAAATGGGTCAAGATTGTCCAAAATAAGTATTTCAACTCAAGGGAGTAAGACAGAATTCTAACAATTAACCCACCAAGAGGCTCGGCGGTATGGAACTTTCTCCTGTCATGCAGAAGCTTGATAAAGAATCACCTATCTGGGAAATAAGAAATGATCAAAAAGCACTCTTCTGGGAGGAATCCTGGAACGGGTATCAAGCTCTGAAGGAGATTCCCTCTCTAGAAGCACATAGAACAATATCAGAAAACATATGGGGCAGCCATGTCAGAGACTATGTTGAACCGACTCAGGATGGCACTGGCTGGAAGTGGAAGTCTTGGAGATCTTTGGGGCTAGGGGAAGAGCAATCTGCACTTGTAGAATCTCACTTGGAGAAGAGGAAAATCTTCATATCTCAAGGGGAGGACACCATCCGATGGTGCGGAGCCAAATCAAGGAAGTATAGGGTCAAAATAGGGTATGAAACTGAAGAAGCGACGATAGAGAGAGAAGATTGACCAACGCACCTGTGCTAGAATAAGCAGTGCCTCCCGAAAAGCAGGAGCCTTCGCATGGGAAGTAGTTCAAAAGAGAACTTTGATAGGTGCTAGGCTGAGGAAGTTGGGGTTTAGTGGCCCTTTCAGAAGTGTCCTCTGTAGAAGTAAAGAAGAAACAATAAACCATATTCTACTCAACTGTCAGTTTACAGAATCCTGTTGGAAACTGGTCATGACAAAACTCAACTAGTTCAGCCCACTGCCAGATGACATTCTTTCGTTGTTTAGAGCTTGGCCTAAACTCAGAAGAGGATCAATTTTTAGAAGCATTTGGACTATATGCCCATCAATTGTGATATGGGAAGTGTGGTGTTGGTTCCCAAAAATGCAGGTTGCTAACCCTAAGAGGATGCCAGACTCTATGTTTGGATTTGCAACGTTTTTGGACCAATTGACAGAGCTATTAGCTCCCTACACTTCAGGTCCTGCAAACCTAGGTGTGTGTACCTTTGTAACTAAAGCAGACTTAACACTATATGACTTGATTGGATTAGTAAATCTATCGCAATGGCATAAAATGTAATAGATGCAATCTAAAAATTATCTCCTATTCCTAATGTACTGACTTGAAATAGAAATGTCTTGAATATGAGTTTGGATAGTAATGACTAGTGCCTACTTCTATTGGGCTATGGAGTCGGTAAATGGATGATGATTTAATGGAAACGGATGTATAAGGTAAGTTGATCTACTTCACAGCTTAACTCAAACTTGTAAGGCACATGGGATGTTTGCACCTTATGCAAATGTGCAAGAATGTCAATTATAATGCTCTTCTTATACTATCCCAATGATATTCCCCATATTACTGTGAACAATTGAGAGGATATTTAATTCTAGTAAGAAGGGAATTTAGACCAGACTTGTTTTTGTAGAAAGGATTTACCTCTTGGCAGAGACCTTATGACAATTTTGATCAACTTCTTACAGAAACCAACCAATTCGAACACACTAAATCAGCAAATGTGACCAGATAAATCAACAATATCCTTGATATGATAATTTAAACAATATAAGAAAACCATTCTGGAGACAACATTATAACATTTAGGATTTAATAATAACATTACAGTTGAACACTGAAAATAGATAACCGAATGGAAGCACTCCTTTCCATTAAAAATGTGTATATAAAAGTTCTGATGAGGCGAATGGGTGGAGTGGAATTAAATAATTTCCTACTGCTACTCTAAATCTACTGATGCCCCTTAATCTACTGATTTCATCTGGCATATATACATGATATCTTCTAGGGTTATGACCTTCTGATTTCTGGTGCAACCTTTGGTATACCTTTTCGTTTAATAAATTATCTTTAATATTCAATCTGACCTTTTACTGTCACATAATGCTTTAATCTTCATTCTATCTCTCAATGATATTTCTCTATGTGCTTTCACCTTTGTTTGACAAAATGAATTTATTTGGGTAAAAATGACTCCCCATTTAACCTCTTTAGTGAAAAAGTGTTTTACCGGCCTTCATACTTCTTGAATTATTTCATCTTTAATAAAATGTCATCGGGGTGAAATAACCTTCACTCTATAACTCCTTGTTTTCACATCTCGGTGAAAATATGTTATAATTTCATTGTCAAGAGGTGAAAAATATTTACCTCTCCTTGTTTTAATCAAAAGATACTTGATATACTTTCCCGTGAAAATAAAGTATTTCATAATACTTTATTTTTAATCTTTGTGTTGAGATTTTTGGATTCTATTTTCCATTGTGTATTTTCACCTTTACCCACTTGTTTCACTTACCGCCTTATGCATTTTCACATAAAAATCTATTTTGATTAACTCCTCTAGAAAAGTATTTTTCTTCCGAGTAGAAAATATTCATCTTATAACCCCTTCCATGAAAACAAGAAATTTATATTTTATTCTACTATAATCTCACGTGATTTAATTTTTTATTCACACCCTCTGCTGATATTTATTTCCTTTTGAAATAAATTCTCACCTTTAATAATCCTTTTACCTCACGGGTTCCAGCATATGGTATCAGCAAGATGTATAAGATTGGTGTGATCTAAATAATCTCTGTCGAAAGCAACTGTCTCCCCGAAAAGGTGTCCATCAGCGAGAAACATAAGATCAGTGTGAATTAAAAATTTTGCTCCGACTTTATTTCTTTCACCGATGAGTTCTGTTGCTCGGTTTTTTTAAGTTATTTTTTACGTCCCAAAGCTCAACTCCGCGATAACTATGAGGATCCTGGACAAGGTTATGGATTCTGGTTTTACATCTGCCATTTGCATTTGGTTGAGAGTTTATAAAATCTTTTCAACAACTCTATTTTGTGCATATCTTGTTGTTCGACGCCATACACCTGGTAGAGAACTTCAACAGTAATATCTGAGAAAAAACCCTCCTTCCTATTCGCGCTTTGATAGATATCCATACCATGCTCCAAAGCTTTCACTTTGGCACAGATTGAGAGTATGCTGGCACATGTGAACTGATCAGGTCAGAGACTTTGTTCATTGCATTTGGTGAAATAGTGTGACTATGTTGTGAGGATGGGCATGTCTTCCCTGATTTACAGTGTGTTCATCATTATCTGAGGAATCTCTTTCCCTAGTCATTGTATTTTGGAATCATGTCTGATTGATTAAATCATCTTCTCTCCGTAGACGTGTTTTTTAAAATCCAACTTATGTGAGGCCGGTACTGAGATGACTGTGTTATACACAATAAGGCAGCAAACATCATTATTAAGTTTTCTCCGCTTTAACACACATCTTTCCAGGAAACTACATGCTATAGCGGTGTTTTTCGCCTACTGTGCATGATATCCCCAGCATGCAATGTCGGCGTTTTTTGCCGCTTTAACACACATCTTTCCAAAAAACGGCGTCCAGCAGTGACGAGTTTCGGGTTTCTGCTCTGTTTCGAAGGTTTTGTCGAAGGAAACTGCGGGATCCGGGCTCTTTCTTGGTGGGTCCTGCTGGCCGACGGCTAGGGAACAGGTTAACCCCACAACACTTCGTTTTCTCAAAGCTTCTGCAGTTATTTGTTTTTTATCTATTTTTTTCCTCTCATCGGGTATCTCAAAAACAAAGCAAACCATGGTAAACGAAAGGAAACGGTTAAAAGACAACCTCCAGTTGGTAACACAAGGTTTTATGGCAGAGAAAACACGGTTTTCACCAGGGGACAAAAATTTACAAACTCTAGGACCAATGAAGCTTCCTACATTTCTTACAGGGGAAACATGTGGCCCCCAAGTGCAGCTAACGGGGTCTGTGGTTAGGGTACTTTACCAGGGGTTAAGCATCCCTTGGAATCAAACTCTGCAGTTAACAAATGGACCTATTGATTCAAACACTCATGGTCAAAGTTTAAAAAAGACAGGAGACCCTTTCTCACTTTTGCAACCTCATGATAACACTATCAAAACGGATGGAAAGTTAATATTTGTAAACGCAAAGCAATACAAGGGGATAATAAGACGCAGGCAAATCCGTAAGCAGTGGCAAAAACATAGTAAAAAACTTATTAAGATTTTACCCAAGGCAGAGGAAAACACTGCGAACACCACGATCAAAATGAATCACCTGGAAGGAGAGTCTATAGGACTAGATGAAGACAGCAGGAAAGAGACTGAGAATCTTCTGCGTCACAAGGAGCTTGAGACAGAACGAGGTAAAACAGAAACTGTTCTATTAAGCAAAGACGGAAGGGAAGATGATTCACAAGACCATGTAGGACCGTACAGCCCTATGACTACACCACTGATGTGGTCATCAGAACTGTACGTAAATGAGCTTATGAACATGAAACAACGGCTGGAGAAGATAGAAGAAAAAGAGCAATATGAAAGCACTAAGATTAAAGAAATTCTGGAAACCAGCTCGAACCTCGAAAGAGAAAACACGCTGCTCAAAGAGCAAGTTTTAACCCTGCAAAACAACATGGTAAGGGATCAGCAGGAGCTGGTATCTTTAAAACTGGAGTTAGAGAAAACAAAATCAGCAAAAGATAAACCAGAAACAGTGATAAAAAGTGACATTTCACAGCTAGAAAAGATCTAAACAGCTTTGGCAAGCATGGAACTAAGAGAAAATGAGCTAAGAGATCAATTAGAAGAAGCAAAATCTTGGGCCCAGGTTGTTAGTGAACCAACTCGTGAGCAAAAAGAAACCATCGAGAAACAAATCAAGAGGCAGATAAAAGAAGAAAAAGATAAACAGGATAAGGAGGTTAATATTATCATCAAAGGTCTAAAGGATTTTGGCAAGAAAGAAAGAACTGACATCTTAGCAAGAGACTTTCTCAAAGAAGAATTGAAGTGGACGGGTTTTATCAAGCAGGCAAACAGGATTGGAAAGAAAACAGAAGATGGAAGGAATAGTCGCGTAAGAGTCATCTTGAGAAACATAGAGGATAAGAGCACAATCCTAAAGAATAGGGGGTTATTCAGAGGCTCTCACATTTTCCTCGACGAGGACCTAACATTTGCACAACAAGAAGAACGAAGAAAGGAATGGGATAAAGTAAAAAAAGCAAGGGAAGATGGAAAATGGGCATGGCTGAAAAATGGAAAAACTCAAATCAGCGAGCGTTCTTCTCACAAAAAATAGGAATTCGGGGCCCCACGAGAATCTCTGCAAATGATAAGTTGGAATTGCAGAGGATACCCTTGGAGAAGAGGACCGGGGTTGGGGCCCGTAGCAAAAGGGAAAGACATTATTATTCTGACCGAAACACATGAACATGATGGGTGCAAAGTCCCAGACTTTGTAGGGTACAAGAAAATCTCAATGTGGAACGAAAGGACGGAGACAGGTAAAGGTCATGGGGGGTCACTGTGCTAATAAAAGAAGTGTGGGCTGGAACCGTGAAAATAGAGAAAGCGAATCCCAATAAACAATACATTTGGCTGAAAATATCAGACAATAAGGACATAATCAGGTTAGCTGCTTGCTACTTTGCTCCGAAAGGGTCAAAGTTCTACAAAAAGAGAAACTTGGACAGTGAAGACCCGTATGCGGCGTTAAAGAAAGATATCTCTATTTTTAGCACCTCAGGGGAAATTGTTTTAATAGGAGATTTCAATGCTAGAACAGCCAACAACCAATCTCTTCAAATGGGAGGTGAAGAAAGAGGGAATAGCAATCCCTTATGGCTGGAAGAGGGTGGGGACCAACTTTGGGAAAGAATGTCACAAGATGGTAACGGCAGTGTGACACACTTCGGAGCCGAACTTTTGGGTCTTTGTAGTTTGTATGACATGGTTATATGTAACGGTACAAGATCTTGGCCAAGATCTGGGGGTATTACATGCAAAACCTACAATGGTCAAAGTGTGGTTGACTATGTCATCTGCTCTAAAAAATCGACTGCTAGGTTGCTAGAATTTGTTATAGGGGACTGCCCTATGGAGATGAAGTCGGACCATTTGCCCCTCTTGGTTAAGTTTGGCTTTCTCACAAACAAGCAAAGTGAAAAGCAAGCTCAACACAGGGTGAGAACAACTAATCCGCATGGTAAAATCATTTTGAATCAAAAAAATCAGGAACTTTTTATTGCTGCCCTTGGGCAGCACATTGAGATGACCAAAAACAATGTTGGGCTTAAGGAAAACATTATTACAAGGAAACACATTGACAACAGTCTGTTGGTCCCTTTGATTCACAAGGCTCTAAAAGTTTGCAAGAAATCCAAGCCTCGGAAAGGAGTCTCCAACACTTTCCCGGCTAACCCCTGGTATGATGAAGAGTGCAAAGCGGCAAAAAGATCCTACAAAGAGAGCGAGCCAAACAAAGAAAACATGAAAAATTACGAGAAGTTGTTAAAAGCCAAGAAAGAAAGTTTTGTTATCCTAAGAAGGAAGGAGCTAGTAGCGTTAGGTAAACACAACCCCAAAGGCTTTTGGAGGGAGTTGCAACAAGAGAAGAAACATACAGAAAATAATATCACAAAAACTCAATGGTTAGAGTATGCAAAACTGCTTTATGAGCGCGACCATGAGGAAGCCTCTCCTCCCAAGGTTAGCACATCAACCGAGCTCTTTTCGGATGAGGATATCAAACAGGGTATAAAGAAATTAGCAAAGGGTAAAGCGCAGGACATTGATGGGCTGCAAGCTGAATTCTTGATATGGGGAGTTGAACACCTTACTCCGCACGTCAAAAGAGTTTTTAATGAGGTCACACGATGGGGCTTTCCAGTGGAGTGGACAACTAGTGTCGTTATCCCTCTATTCAAGAGTGGGGATATCAATAATCCCTCTAACTATCGTACTATCATGGTCAACCCTCTTCTTGGAAAGTTGTTTGGGAGCTTGATCGAACGTAGAATCAGCAGTTGGGCAGAAAAAGAAGGGAAAAGAGCAAAGGGTCAGGCTGATTGTAGACCAAGGCACTCCACCATTGATCACAGCATTACTCTTAGGCATTTGATTGAAAAAGCTTGGAACACCCAAGGTGGGGAAGCTTATTGCTGTTTTGTGGATTTTAAAAAAGCGTTTGACACGGTTCCAAGAGACACACTTTGGAAAAGGATGGAAGAATTGGGGGTTCCTGATGAATTTAGAGCAGCTGTTCACAAACTTTATGAGCGTGTTAGAGCAAAAATCAGAACTAGAGAAGGCATGTCTGAATGCTTTGGCAGCAACATCGAGGTCAAGCAGGGGTGCCCACTTTCCCCCACTTTGTTTGGTCTTTACATTGACAAACTTGAGGAATGGATAAATAAAACCGAAGGAGAAAGCATCCAATTGGCCAGTTTTGTGGTCAAGCTGCTTCTATATGTCGATGACCTTATTCTTATTGCAAAAACAGCCCATGGTCTGAGAGGTCATTTGAAGGCTCTAGAACTATTCTGTCAAGATGTTGGGATGCAAGTGAACATTAGCAAGACTAAAGTCATGATCTTCTCTCTAAAAAGGAAACAACAACAAAATAATTTTATTTTTGAAGGAAGTCCGCTGGAAATCGTCGAAGAATACAAGTATCTTGGCATTGTTTTTCACAATAGGCTCAGTTGGGAAACTTGCAGGGCGAAAAGGATACAAGGGGGTTGGAGAGATTCTTACCTTCTCCAGAACAGGTGTAGGAAAGCGGAACTTTGGGATTAGAAAACCAAGAAAACCCTTTTTGGTTTGTTGGTCACGCCGGTTGTCCTCTACGGCTGTGAGGTTTGGGGGAGCAGCATGTCAAATCACAGATGGAGACAGCTGGAAAGAATTCAAAAGCACCTTATCACCAGTAGTCTTAAAGTTAAAACTACGGTTCCATATGAGATTCTTTTGGCAGAGGCTGGTACTTTCTCGATGGAAGCTGCTGCAATATCAAGGTTACTAAGTTACCTAAAAAAGGTGGAAAACATGGGGAATCACCGGTGGCCCAAAGTGGTGGTGAACGAGGTGTTAGATCGGATGAAGAAGACGTGGATGAAACAAAACATCAAGTGGTTGGAAAAATGGGACATTAAGTTGCAGGAGTGTCCTAACACCAAAGAGGAAATAAAAAAGTTTGTGTTAGAAAAATTCAGGACTGCCATGTGGACAAATCAGATTGGGCGTAAAAAAATGCACTATATTAAAGAGTTCAATCCCACTTGGGAGCATGGAGATAAAGCATACTTAAGTGCCGATCTTAAAGGTAAGGCTAGGCTTTTAGTGGCACAATTGAGGACCGGTTCACACCATCTTAGATGCGAAACTGGTAGATGGAAGGTTCCCAAGGAGAGGTGGGAAGATAGGACTTGCATTTTCTGCAGTGATAGAGCGGTTGAAACTGAGCGGCACTTCATTAGGGAGTGCGATGCGTACAAGGATATCCATATGCAGCAGGTTAACAACATGAATGTTGGCAGTTTTAGTGAATTATTTGAGGAAGAGAGGATTCACAACACGGCCCAACTGTTGGTAAAGATCCATAGAAGGCGGGATGACATCGAAAGGAACCTGAAGAATTCCTAGTGCTTTGGACGCTTGGTCCCATAGATTGTTTTGGTCTCGTGGACGTTATTAAAACTCATTCATTCATTCAAGTTCTTCTCTGCACAACCGATCAAACTGTTGTTGATCGGCCATTGCAATGTGGGAGTTTCTATTTGCCTTTTAAATCAATCCATATTGTCTCACTTCTCGATTTATTTCATCTACTTCATATTTAAATTTTCATTGATGTTTGATTAAATTTCTTTCACCTGTAGTGAAATCTGTTTACCTAAGTCTTTTACTTGCGAGTTTACTTTTACATTGGGAGATATAATCTGCATGGTGAATTTCTCCGTAATCTTTTATCTCCGTATAAAAACATTCCCAACTTTCTGTGAAAAAATATTTCTCATTTTTTGAAAATATCTTATAACTTTATTTGGTCATGAGGCCATTAAATATTATTATCTTCCTGACTACATTTGCCATGTTTTAATTGTAATCCTTCCTTTGTATCTTGTGGTAAAATAGTTACCTTTGAATGAAAATATTTCATAACTTCATAAAATCTTTTACTCTGCATATTTATCCCGGTGAATTTTCATTTCTTCAATCATTAGTAAATAAAATCTTTCTCCATATGCTTTTACAGGATTTCGGAGTGACTCAGGTCATCGTAGGAACTCCAACATTATATTACCGATAGCTATAGTCTACCCAATAAACCTCTTACTATTCTGATTGAGTGCACCCCCAAATCAATTTCTGCAAATGTATTTACAGGACGCGGAACATTCTCCCCACTGGTGTCAACGGGGATATCCTCATAAGCATCGAAGTTAATGTCAGTATTTTCCTGCTTTTCTGGCTTCTTCTTAACATATAGAAACAAGAACCTCCATTGTGCACACCTTGGACTTGTGACACCAATGCCAAACCCTAATGTTTCAATCTGCTTCAGAACTTGAATTGCCACTCCTACAACAGCCATTGTGTATCACAAGTCAGATCCCCTATGTGGGTCCGACTAAAAAAAATTTCGTTTTGAAATAAGTTCCTGTCTCGGATTGTCCTAACACTGCATTTGTGTGTTCGTGAGGTGTGAAAATGAAATGGTTTTTCATCAGAATCTTCTTTCTGGCACTTTGTACAGTGAGCAAAACAGGCCAGGTAGCCTCCAAAATTGCCCTAGAAAACTGATCAAAACCTCTCCCGGAGCCACAAAAATGCACAAACTCGTAGATTTTTGACCCGAGAATTCAACGCAACAAACGGTCCAGCGTGAAGTTATTAGGATTAAAAGCTGCTCGCAATCAAAGTAGCTCACTCAGCATGTTTTGCACCTGTTTAAACTCGACTGAAACCTATCATTTTGCCTCTTTGGAAAAATATCAAATCTGATATTGAGAAGCTGCCATCATGGGGATTAGTTCATTTAGGTCACGTGAACATGTGTGCAAAAAGATTTTTCATCATTCCTCTTCCTTCGCAAAATATAAGGTGCCAAAGTTGACCTCTTTGAAGCTGCCTGGGAACGCAGTCACAGAACTGTGTAAAACCCATTTGGATTTGATTTTGAAAAAATATCAAACGAAGTGCTAGGATCTTGAGAATTGGCATGAAGGCACATTAACATGGGGAGAATTTGAGACATCAATTGGTTTTTTATGAACATGACCCGATTGCTAGATATTACCTTCCAAATTAACTTCCTTGAAAACTACCCCTGTCAAAGCCTGATCCGAGCTCACCAACTTGCAATTTTGAAAGACCATTAAATCTCCTCCTGGGAAGTTGTAACTGGAGAGTTTGGTTCATTTAGGCTTGATGAACACGTGTAAGAGGATTCTTCAACATCCATCTTCTGTCATGAAATGTTAAGGGCCACAGTTGACCTCTCCACAACTTTCTGGAAATGCAGATATGGAAACTGAACTTTTTACATTTGCTTTCGATTTTGAAAAAATAGCAAACGAGATGTTGGGGTCCCAAAAACTGGCATGAAGGTACATTATCATGAGGGGAATACGGAACACTAATTAGTTTGTCAGGATCATCATTTAGCTGCTAGATATCAACCTCCAAAGTTGGCTTCTCGGGCTGATTTCACATTGTGCAGGTAACAAACCTTACCAGAACCCTCCAACTTGGTTCTTCAAAACCTAGTCAAAATTGATCGTAGGAAGCTAAAATCAGGTGTGCTCACTTACATATGGCAGACAAACATGTTTGTGAAATGATTTTGCATGAAGATGCACTGGCTCCGAATTATAATGCTTCAAAGTAGGCCATTTGAGCATATTGTGCAGGTGTATCTATGAGTGTTGAAATTGAATTTTTCATATGGGAACCTAAGATCTTGCAAAAATTGGTATGAAATTTTAGGTCCCAACATGTGGAAGGAAAGGAACAGGAGAATTTTTCAAGACAAATCCATGCCATTGGAAGCTTTCCACAATAAGCTGGAGAAAGTTATAGTGGAGGTGGTCAACAATGCAGCAAGGAACCAATCAATTAGGAAAAGCACATTCACAAGCTGGGACAATGAAGTGAAGAAAGTGTGCCAAGGTCTAGAAATTCCCCCCATTCATGGGAAGATGGGGATTAATCTCAACCAAAAGCTCAGGACCAAGGCGAAGTGGACACCACCGAAGGAAGGATGGGTGAAAATGAACTTCGACGACACCTCTAGGGGGAACCCCGGGGCGTCAAGCACTGGAAGCGTCATAAGAAATCATGAAGGGGTGACTCTGGTGGAAGCTACAAGGAAACTCAATGAAGGTTCTAACAATGAGGCAGAAGTGCAAGCACTCCTATGGGGTCTCCAATTGTGCAACAGATACGGTTTCCATAGGGTCCACATAGAAGGCGATTCGCAGCTCATAATCAATGCTAGCAAACATAAGAACACTCCCAATTGGAGAATCCAAAACATATTGGAGTCGTGTGGGGAAGAACTAGGGAAGTTGGAAGACTTCAAACTTAGCCATATCTTCTATGAGGCAAATATTGAGGTTGACCACATGTCCAACGTCACAATTGACATGGATTCCCAATGCCACATTGCCGACACCATCTCCAAAACAAAGTAGAGGCCTCTCACAGGTAGCATGTTTGGCATTTATCGAATTCATCATGAATCGGACTGCAAAGCAAAATGAAGAGCTGGATTTAACTCCAATACAAAACGGAGACATCATGGCAGGAAGCGGATTACATCATCCATCCTAATACGGGTGATTGAAGTACACAATTGAGAGAAGTTTATTTCATTCCATTCTATTTGCAGCCGAAGGTAAAATGGAGTCCACTGTGTGATTAAGGGCAAAAAGAGGCAAGCTACATTTTTAGGCCCGCTATCGGACCTAAGGATGAAGAAAGTTTTTCACTACCAACTCGCCCATTCGCATCCATGCAATTAAAATGGTCCTCAGAGATACATTTATGTAAACTAGCCATTAGTATAGAGTGAATACCAATATTTCTTCGATGTTGGTGGGTGTGTGTCTTAACCTTGGAGAATCCAAAGACGTAGTCCGAGAGGTGGCGAACACCATGATTAAAGCACGATGGCGAAGTGGGTTGTCAAAGGTGTTGGACAACGTAGTCGTCAAGCTGGGATTCAGATCAGGGAATGGCATTTGGCCAGCGATTCTGCCTATGTATAATGGACCCTCGATTCCATATGTGATAGAGGTTGTGGGAAAGGATGTTGCAGCAAGGAGACAACAAGCGAGATGGGGAGTGGAGTTCTTGAAGATGTTGGCAGGGGTGTCTTACCAGCAGGGAGTCGATTGGTCCCCAATGATGGAAACAAAAGACTCAAGCACCACCTCAAATGACAAAGATGCAGCGACTCACTAGAAGCAAGCCCATAGTGGCCTTTGGCCTTCATGCTTTCAATTCCCCATTAATGATTTCTCAAGGCATACGATTCCCTCTTTGAAATAGCAGCATACTATTTTCTTTTAGTCGCTGATCAGTGCATTAGTTGCATCATTTATTTTTATCTTTATATGAGGTCGGCCTCAAATGGATGAAGTCAACCTATGTTGGGGAGTCGGTCATTATTCAAGGAGAGTCGATCTTCGTATCTAAAATGATTTAAATCTTTAATTTAAATCATGAAAACGATTTCTTTATAATTATATTGTATAATGTTCTAAGTACGGGACATTTCATTTTGGTGTTTGCATGAAGTCTATATATCATGAGAAGGTATTGCATTCGTTGGTTCGGATTAATATTTTTTAAGGTTGCATAGTGTGTCATACAATATTTGAGTTAATGTTTTTTCTATGCTTTAGAGTTTTATTTGTCAAGTGAATTAAAATCCCCTTGATACTAGATTGATTATGGTTATTTTTGTTCAGTTTATTTCAATACACATATATCTTTCTCCTTTGAAATGTTTAGGGTTTTCTTTTAAGAAAAAACTGTGCAAAATTAAGGGAAATTCAGTCCTAAGTCTTTGGGAAGTTACAGTAGGTGAAGTCAACCTATCACTGGAATCCTGGAATGAATCCTCACCGTTTTATGATATATAGGAGTGGAATGTAGTTTTGAGGGAGTTCTGTTGGAAATTTTGAAGGATCTTGTCTGCCATGGAGCCCTTGAGGGTGTAAAATACTACCCTTAAACTTTTTTTTTCGAAAATCACAAAGAGATAACACTAAATGTTAAGAGCAATGTTCTTCCACACCTTTCTGATCACCCAGATCCCGATGCGGGCAAGGTGAAAGCATACTAGTGCTTCAGAGTTAGCATTCAAATCCAAAAACAACTTAAGTAACAATCTTCCACTTATTCAGTTGGCATCCACTTATCTAGTGGGAAGTACAAGGAATTAAAAACCAGGTGCATCCACTTATTCAACGGGAACCTAAGCCATGCATGAAAAGTTAATCCAAGTGCATCCACTTATTCAGCGGGAACCTGAGCTCTGAAAGTACTGGAAAGAAAGGCACATCCACTTGTTCAATGGGAAGCCATTACAAAGCAAGATAGAACTAATCTAACTGGCACATCCACTTATTCAGTGGGAAGCCATTACAATGCTAGTAATGAAGATTGGTTTACAATAAAATTCAGTCAGCTGTGACAAGAAGATTAGCTCCATAACTCTATCCACCATGCATGATTCAATGCCATTGAAAGTTGCATTAACTAACACAAATCAAACAGAAGTAAATGAATGCATTCAACTCTTATACCATAGAAAGGGACTGCTGATCTTGTTGCTGCACTCAGAAGACTCTTTTTCTGCTGTACGGCCCGCAACATGAAGACTCAGCTTGTAGGAAAATGCAGATGTATTACCAAACCCCCATCTTAAGACTGATCCATCATTGACAATGCCAAAGGTAACATTTTTTAAGGTTTATGCACTCTAAACAGGCAGCGACCAGCCTCACCCAGACTCACGTCCTTTCCCAGTAGTACGGCTCTGCTGTAGCTGTACGGCCCAATCAGTATGCTCAGCTCAGTAAATGAAGTCTTAAATCAGCTCCACAATGGGTCGCCATAACAGAGACAATGAGGATATATCACTGATTCAACAAGTAATCCAACTCCCACAGAAGAATGAGAGGAAATAAGAGGTGCGGCCCCAGCAGGTACAGCCCAGCCTGGTACAAACAGCAAACTTTCAAAGAAAACAAACTCACACCCAAAAGCAACTAAAACCCCACTCAACTGAAGACAAAACTAGCAAATCCAAAACTTATCAAAACACATCAAACTCCATTGTGACTCTGTGCAACTTCTACCAGTGAAGCTACTCCTTTCCAGCTAGGGTGGATATCTCACCACCAAAACGAGACTTCTTCGAGAGAGTTTTCGTTCTCAAGAAAGAAGAAGATCTCACAGGTTCATTCCTGCAGCATGACAATATCTCATCAAGCATAAAGAACAAACAAAGCTCTCAACCTCCTTTTATAGGCACTTTTTAGGGATTTGCACCTTAAAATGAAATATAAAATAGAGAAAAATATACTTTATTCCTCAACTCCAATACTTCTCCACTTTTGCACCAACTTTTATGTGCCTAAATAAAAGATTATATTTTTCCCTTTCCAAAGCGCTATTATACCATTGCACTTTATTATTATTTTTCAACTTAGAAGACAAAGTGCATAATATTAACTGATAGCTCATTAAAAATATAACTTTTTACGCAAAACCCCAAACTTCACCAAACTCCCAGATAAACTGCACCACAAGACTCCACGAGGTCTGGGATGAATATCGATGCCTTCCGGGCGACTTTCTAAAAATAGACAGCTCCTCCAAGAATCTTGGAGAGCAATCCAAGAAGCCAAATCAACTTCTGAAAGTTGCATTGCCATCTTAAAACAAAACTGAGCTCAAATCCAACATCAGAAAATAACAAGAATCACTGAACCACGAGATCTTCATAAAGGGGAACCCCTTACCTTACCTCATAGCCTATCGGGATTCCGGAAATAGGCTATAGGACCAACAAGTGACTAGGCTAGAGAAGGGAACATTACAGAGGGTGTGTCAACAGCCTGAAATGGAGGTTTCATTCACATTCTTTTAGGAAGAGGATGGAAGAATGGTTTTCAATTTTGGGTGAACCGGAAAAAGAGAGGAGCAGATAGAAAGAGGGAGCAAAGTTTGTTTCAAGGCTACTTTTTGAGTATTTTCTTGCAGGTATGTGTATTTCTGTAGGTATATTTTATACAATATGTGCATGGAACTCCATACTGTAGTGTTTTTGTGACTGTGCAAGTGTATGGTATGTCTACGCCTGTATTGACAACTTCTCATTCGATCGTGTGCATTTGATACTTTAATCATAACCACTAAATCGTTTTAAATAGGTATTTTTAAATTTATGTGCACATATATATATATATATATATATATGCACATAAATATAAATATGTATGTGTGTGTATCTGTATAAATACATATATATATGTGTGTGTGTATAAATACATATATATGGTATATAGCTAGGCCTATAAATACCACGACTAGGACTAATTAGCAACATTTTCCATACAACTGTGTGCACATTCCATGTATTTGAGACTTTTGAAATAGACATTGAGTTGATTTCATGTAGATATATAAGTACTTATATGGGCATAAGTTTGGAATGTTGGGAAAGATTGGAGCAGCGACTGGGGTACTAATTGTTTGTTGAAATGTCAAAATGCCCTGCGTATTGAATTTGAGGTAAATCTGATTTGTTTTCAAACATAAGTCATTATATATATATATATATATATATATATAGGTCTACATGCTAAGTATTTATTGAAATGCCTGTATGGGCAGTGAGTATATAATAAAGATGTTTTGTGTTGATTTTTAATCTCAAACCACTGTATAAATAAGTTCTTATTTTGTATACATACATACATACATACATAGATATATATAAATAAAGGCTTCCGTGTTTTTAGCCATTCCTATTCATGGCTGAGCATGTAGTCTTAAATCATTATTGTAGATTACTTTCATGGCTAACAATGTAGCCTAAAACTCAACTTAGTAGGTTCAATCTTGACTATGCATGGTAATTTGGACTCATTATTGTCAATTGGATTCAAAGTTGAGTATAGTAGTTTAAAATCATTGACACCATTTATATAAATATGGCTGTGTACAGAGGATCATAGTTCATACACACTCAAACCAATTATAGATGCCAAATGAAGGTAAAAATCTGAACTTATTTAAAACATCCATAAAACGGTAAAATATGTAAAGATTTATAGGGATGGATACTGCAGAAACCCTGGAAAATTGCACATAAACATCATTATACTCAACCATATACTCTATATTTAGAAAATTGGTTATGGTCAGCATTATTTTCATTGTGTCTTGATTACTTATGAAACTATGCGTGAACAGCATTTAATATGACTGTTACACTTTGTCTACTTTGGAAACTCTTGATACAGCATTATTACGACTGTCATACATTATATATCTGGAAAAATAAGTCTGTGACAGCCTTCTACCTAACTGTTCTTTCGATTGGTGTGTAGAAACATCATGAACAGCCCTATATAAGACTATACATTCACTATACAGGCACTTTGTATGAACTTACATGTCTGGTACAGCAAATAGACGATATTTAAATAAAGTACTTTTATGATTCTCACTCAGAGGCAGGGTATGCTAGGAGTATGGGAATTGTTGTTTTCCGAATTGTACTGTGTGCATTTAAATTTATCTTACAAGTCTAGCAAGAGATAGTAGTGTTGTGACCCGTGTCTCTGTATAATTAGAATGCGATTATAATTAAACGATTTGGCCAAAGTGATGCTAAAGCTGTATGCATTGTCAGTTCACTGTACTCTCTAGATTGCATGATAATTGGAAGTCATAAGTAGCTAGAGGGTATCTAGTGTCTGCTTAACTAACTGTATGTGATAGTGATTGTACTTACATACACTTGGTTCTCAATTTTGGTTATCATACTATTGCAGATGTCATTATCTACCACCCTTGTTGAAGGGTCAGGCCATTTGCAATAGGAAGATAAGCAGGGGTGCCCCTGATCTGTGGTTGGAGGTAAAGTGCTCAGATGATGCTTTCCCTCCTTACAGCTGTTACAAAGACCATGTTGCTTGCAATTGGAAAAAATAAATAAGGCCATGGGTCTTACTATATTGTATTGATTTTAAAGTTGATTCTTTGTGTGGATATTTCTCACTTGCATGTACTATAAAGGACATCAGTCCTAATGTTGAAATGTATTTCATTGTATCATCTTCAAACATGTATTATGCTATACTATGATAGATAGTAACATGCGTTATGTTGTACTATGAAAGATAGTAAATATGAAGCAATCTATTTACCTAATTTGTGATTCTCAGGGTTTAGTTATTGCTTTAAAAAAAATATATATGCCTTTTGAAGAGAACAGTTAAATTCTTTTGGTTCTAACGTATTAATTGTGGCTTTTTTAGTTTAAATATGGAAGCTCGTTACACTTGACTCAATATCCCAATGTGTTGCTGTTATGACGATGTGGAGGTAGTGGAAGTTGATGTCTGTCATCCTGTGCATAATGCTGGCTGCAATAAATGTAAGTCTTCGGAATGGTGGGAGGGCCTGTGTAATTTGCCTTCCCACTCCTCTTTAATACTGTTGGTTATAGATGGTATATGGGTCTGTATGTCAGTTTTGTTTTATGAAGCTGTAGCTCTGGTATGATGGATTGTTGCGACAGTTTTGTGGTGGTTTTTCGGGTCAGTTTCTGCCTGTCAATGCTCAAGTCCTGTGATATATATTGTATATGGACAAATTATGCGTGCTCTAGTTGCATTTTGGTGTGCTTCTTAGATATGTGCTCCATTTATGATAGGTAGATTAGTTGATGTGGTCGCAGATTGGTTATGGAGTTTTTTGTTGGTCTGATGGCGGTTTTGTCTATATGGATCTGTATACATATATCAGCAATATGAATAAAATGTACAGTTAATGATTTCGTTGGCCTTCTTTTGTGGTTGCTGTTGTTTCCGTATTTGGGGTTGTGATCAGTTCTGTGAATTTCATCGGTGATTTCATTTATGGAATGGAGTTTCAGTTCTGTCAGTCTGTGAGGAAGGGTTTTTGTGTATATTGTGGAATACAATTGTGAAATAGATGGATCTGGTGAACCCTGCAGTTACCAATTATCCGGGCTTCAATGCTGTTTTTTTGTGTGGCTGCTATGTCTACTAACAAAAGAATATATATTAGTAAACCTTAAGAATTGTAGCTCGAGTGGAAAAATTGTGTTGTACCGATTATGACTTAAATTCGAGTACCGCCCATGTTTACAAATCATAAGAATCAGGGTTCAAGAGGCAGGGTTGTGATGTACTAATTGTGGATTAGATGCAAACATGGTACATGTTTATCGATCTTAAGAATTGGATTTCAGGCTCACCCCCCACCCCGAATACATTCAAGCATATGACCCATGCTTAGAAATAATAAGAATTAATGTTCCAGAACCAAAGGTCGCGGTATAATCACTAAAAAATGCATTCAATTATGACCCATGTTTATGAATCTAAAAATTTGGTGTTTAAAGCTTACCCCGCGCAACGCCGAATAGGTAAAGTTATGGTATAATGATCATGGGATACCTTTCAGCGTGACCCTGTTTAGAATTGGGGTTCGAGGTTACCTCCAACATTCAAGTAAAGCTTATAGGTTTCCAACAAGCTCGCCTGAGATTTACCAAAGAACAAAAGAAAAGGTGGGTAAGATCTAGGGCTTCAGGCCAGTTCAACGTGAGGTTACGGGTTCATTTCCCAGGAAAGTCATACCAATAATCCCCATTGAGCAGCATACACAAATGCCCAAATCACTTAATGAGTGATGTTATTACTTGATCAAAATCAGTTTACAAAAGAACAGAGGAGCAGTGAAATATGTTCATCTACCTTAGCAACATAGTCCATTTCTGCAAATTTGAAGGCGATTCCAAGGCAGCGAAAGAGAATGGAGACCAAAGAACAAGCATGGGAGAATGCAGCCACCTGAATATCACCATCATTATTATCATTATTCCCTGAAATGATACCAGATGCCAATTCCTTAAATGCTTCAGCGATCTGTCTCAGGGGTTTCATCTCCTCCTTGGCCTCCCCTGCCATTGCAGCTACTTATTTTTTTTGGGTAAAAGCATATACTAAAATTTAGTAATCAATTTTTTCATATGCCTTTACCCATACGACACACTGGGAATCTGAAAAGAGCAAGGAAAAAACACTTGGTTCCACATTGAAGGGTGTACTCTCGAAGTCTTTTCTATTTTCCCTCTGTTTTAGTGTGTTTTATGTTTTTCTAATTAGTTAGTTCTCGTGGCCCGGGCTTAAATTTGATGACCGTATGACTGTATGATTTTTGTCATAAAATACTCAAAAATTATATAAAAATTTAGAAAAATATATATTTGAATTACTATATCGCTTTTAAAATAAAATATATTTTTACATTTAAAAGGCAACTCCAAATGGATAATTGTCACTAAAAATTGGCTTGACAAGCAAGGTCGACCGTCAAATTTAAGCCCTTGGGAATTTTATTTTTTTTATCAGTGAATTGTGGTCCCTTTTTTTTATTGGTGAATTATGGTCTTGGGGACCACTCCCTTTATTTGGCCTATAGGCCATTATATGTAATTACATTTTGTAATTGTCCAAGATTTGGTGGTCCTTCTCAAATTAAAGCCAACTTTTTTTGTCATCCAAAATTAAAAAATCATGTAATTCAACATTTTGGTTGTCTAAAAAAAAAAAAAAAAATTGCGGTACATTAAAAATATCTAACGTAATCTTGAGTTTTAACACCAACATGACCTAAATGTTTCGTTTGCATTACAAATACACAACTTTTGAGTTTATTAATAGATCCCCCTCATCAGTCTTTAGGTCAGTTCACCAAGCATTTGTAGAGGAATTTCATTCATTGTAGAATGTTTGGTTCTCTATGACAATGTTTGCAGAGGATTGAAAGCCCACAATCGCAAACCAATGCCACCATTTTTGTTGCGAGTTCTTCATTCATGCAAGCTTGTGACCTTCATTCAAGGCATCCATGAGACTAAACACCCCGGTAAAACTCATCAAATCTCTGAAAAAAGCTCTGGATTTTACTGCATTTGGACTGGTAAATCACCATTTTTTTGTTTTTTATTGTAGAAAGAACTTTTTGAATTGTGATGGAAGAGAACTAGCTATTACAATAGCTTGGTAGTGAGTGGCCCAACATTTCAATAGGAGATCATCTTAGGTCTGAGTCCATAGCAAATTACACTTTTCCTCAGTTTTTATCTCTAGTTGACTTCTTTTGGCACCTGGTCTTTTCTATTTTACATAATTTTTCTTGAAGTGGAGTAGAAGAGAAGAAGCTATAATAGTAGCTCTATTGCAAAGGAGGTCCTTGATTCTATATGGAATTTAATAAATTTTTCATTTTATGAGGGGTAAATTGTCTTTTTTTAATCAATTTAGACAAAGGTACAAGGAACCTACACCTACCTTCTCCTATTACTCTAGGCAAATTCAAAAATTGAATCCACTGTGTCAAAATTACAATTGGATGCCTTATGTGAATATTACTCATTAATAAGTTCTTGTGGGACTTGAACCTAAACCTTTGGCTTGAGCTCATGTAAATTCACAAATCTCTCATTTTTTATTTTTCATCTTCTCTTTATAGTACTTGGTCAAGCTAATTTCAATTGGTGATCTTTATATCTCAAACTAACATGGTGCTTCAACGATTTAAACATTATTTTTGAATGATTCATGATACTTTGAATAAACGTTTGTGAGATTTAAATTTAGGGTTTTGAATCAAGCATATTTTTGCTTACAATTTGAAATTAGGGCTTTACAATAATGAAAGACTAGTTAAACTTACAGCGGCTAACAATTTATACTTAGGGTTTTACACCAATGAAAGCCTGGCTAAGCTTATTTGAGTTGATAATATCTTAAATTTATTAGTATCCTTATTATCTTAAGCTATACTTGTGGCATGCTTGTCTAAACCTAAATTTTATTACCCTTTTTTAAGATAATTTCAATAAAAAGATTATCTTTATTATTAGTGTGTAGAACTCTCCAATTCTCCAACTCTAAATTGCTTTTCCAACCATTGGCATATCTATGAGAGATTTAAACTTGTTACGTTACAATCAAAGATATATTAATTTCAATAAAGATTTGTAAATTTTGCCACTCACTTTTTTGTCGTTTGACATTTAGGGGTTTTGTTTTGCATCTCTGTTCAAATCTCTATTATATGAAAAATGTGGAAGAATAGTAAACATGGAGCAGTCGGTTTACCATGGATGGTAAAATGGAAAATTTGCCAGGTGATAGTTCAAAAAGTTCTCAATGGAGGCAACTTGGAGTGACCTCCTATGCCACCCACTTTCTCATCAATTGATGCAAACAGAGCCATTGTAACCACTTTCCCCTCAATGGACACCAACAAAGCCATCACATCAAGTTTCTTGTATATTTCTAAGTTTATATATTCCTAATTGCAATAGTAGGTTTTTGTAATCCATGGTGGATTGGCAGTGAGGTAGTGCTACTTGATGGAAAGGTAAATATGACAGTAAGGTAGAAAATTGGCCTTTGACCTTTGGCCCAGTAGTATTCTCTTGACGCATGATTTTAATACAATGGTAACACACCTACCTTTTATATATTTTAAGATGTATCCTTATTTAAGGCTTCCAGTTAATGTAAATGAATGAATGTTGTATTATGAACAAGGTCAAATTTGATAGAAAAGGAAGATGGCATGAAGTTAAAAGTACACACCAGTGCATTTCTAACCATTGAGGAACTTGATGTTATTGCCTTCACTAGCTCTTCCAGTTCCCTTCATATAACAAGGAATCATTGTCTTGTTTACAAACAAACATAGAATGTTAAGCATGTGTATGGATAGACAATTTTCCAAATGAAATGTTTGGTATAGTTAAAATAGTAACAATTTTCTATGTGTTTTATTGTGATGATGAATCACAAAGTGTGGTTTGAAATGATGTAAATAATTCTACACAATTTTATCAAAAAATCTTTACAAATTCACAAGTATGGACTAATATGGACTATGAAAATCTATTACTTCAATGTACATACTACAGTCTTAAGATATATGCAAGTAAACATTTGTGCTCTAGATCTTCATGTTTAAGATTTGTGTGGTATTTAATATGGTGTCATTGTAGGGTGGGAACTTTGGTCTTGCGAAATGGCAAGCAAATGATCAATCAGAAGAAGAAACACACATACTTGGCACGTTAGGGTAATTGATAGAATTCTTAATGTTAGATCCTTAGAACCAAGATTTAAAAAATGAATATTATGTCCTTCATAGCAATAGCATTACCATTACCATAAATCCCTAATATTATTACATTAAATTTGTATCCCATGTCTAGGAGGTATTATGGGTAGTTTAATGTTAGAGGAATGCAATATTAGTAATTGTGTTTTCTCCATAACAGGTATCTTGCACCTGAGTATACATAGACAAAACAAGTCACAAATAAAGTAGATGTTTTTTGTTTGTTTTGGAGTCATATTATTGGAGATTGTGAGTGGGAGGAAAGCCATTGACATATGTAAGAATAGAGGACAACAATGACTGTCAAAGTGGGTAACCTTCACCTATATGTTGAATGAAATTTATGTACACCATTCCCCTAGTTACGAGCAACTAAATTGCTATATATTTATTTCTACAGGCACCTCAAATGTTAGAAAATGGAAGACTCGTCAACTGATTGATCCACATATGGAAAATAGATTCTTAGAGCATGAGTTGCAATGCATGATGTATGTTGCATTGATGTGTATTGATGAAGATCTAGAGTCACGTCCATGCATATCCAAGTTTGTCTACTGTCAACATCTGCGACATTCTTTCTTTGTTTATGGACATGTGGAGCATTTGATTTTTATTAGAAAGCTACATGGTTTAGGCACTACATATTCTAGGAGGAGATGACTTGTTTGAGAAGGTTTGTTGTTGGATATCCTCATCAAGAGATAAGTCTCTACTTGAAACAGACTTAGCAAGCCAGAAATCAAGAGATTATACTCCTCAAAACATGACTCGAGCACAAAAATGGACAAGTCAGCCTTGATACAGCACATGAACCCTCTCCTTGCTATGGGCGACCACCAAGTCACTCTCCTTGTGGAAAAAGTTGATCGACTAGAGGTGTAACCTGGGGGTGGTTACGTTCTCATCGAAGCATAACGTCATGGATAGCGGTCGTCTAGTCCTGGGCCCTGATATGTGTCGATGTTTGTTCTTCTAAAACTATGATGGTGGAGATAACCCTACTATCATCTCCTATTTGGTTTCCTTAAGCTCCAACACCTAGATGGGTGTCAATTTTGTTCATTGATGACTCTTAGGCATTCTATGTTGTTGTCGAGATCTAGTATGACTTGGCATATGATTTTTGCCTTTTGAATGATTATGAGAGTGTGCTTGTGCTCTTCTACCATTTGAGGTGTTTGTTGTCTAGGATATGTCGACTCTATTTCTTCAATCATTGCCCTAACCCACTCACCTCTAATTCCTAGACACATTCATATGCTTGAATGAGAGAGTTGACTAAAGTTGACTTTTTGTTTAATCTCAACTTTGTGACGTAATCAAAGGTTTTCTATGGTTTCACTAGATTGTCAACCTTATGATGGCATCAAGGAGTTTTCAATTTCAAGTTGACCTCATGATGAAATCGAGGGATTTGTGTATTCACTTCATTTTGATTTTCTCGGGTTTTGATGTATCCAAGCTAAATGTATGCAAAGAAATGTTTTTGTTCTTTTCTGATTTGATAAGATGATTTAATTACTATGAATTGAAATATGAATGCAAACTTAAAATGACTTTTTAATGCAAACCTAACTATGTTTTTGTTGTTTTTGAGATCAATTTTGGAATCCTATTCTAATAAAAGCAAATAATAATTAATCTAGTGCAATAAAGGAAATTTAATATATGAAAGCAAATAACGAGCTAATCTAATGCAATGAAGGGAAACTATACTATCAATGCATAATCTATCAAGAGTAAAGCAACAAAGTATTACTTTCCTCAAGAGCAAATTGATTAGCTAATTACTATGAAAGAATTAAAGAACCTGTTACGAATCCGACGCATGAGCTTTGTACGATCCTCATAAATCCTTGTATGTGGTAACCCCTTTCTTCTCTACAGCAGCAAGGTCTTCCTCTTGGCGATAGGGATGAAGAGAGCAATTGATTTCAAATGGCTTGAGCTTTGAAAGCTAAAAATGAAATTGAGAGAGCTTGGGGAGCTATGAATGCTATGAAAGCACTATGTGAGCACAATGGCTACAGCTTGAGAGAAAATTGAGAGCATAACAATGCTCTTGAAGCTTTTGAAAGCTTGGAAAACTATCCTAAGCATGAAATAAAAGGCACATGAGTCCTATAATGAGCACCAAAATGCTAATGGAGAGCAAAAGCAAACCTTTTCAAATGGATGCAACAATGAATTTGTCTCCTCTGTTGCATATAGGAGGGGATATTTATAGGTTCAGAGATCTCACAAGAGGTGGGATTGATTGAGAAGTTAATTCCTTTGATTTAAGAGTTAACAGGGTTGATTGGACAAAGAACTCAATTGATTAGGGAGTGATGAATGCGTGAAAGCTTATCACTAAATGAAGAAAGGGAGTTAGCATAAGAAGAGAAGAAGACAAGTATAGATCAATGAGAGCTAGTTATAGATGATGGGTGTGAATAATGAGCTAAGAATAACCTAGGGTTATTTAGGGTCAAATTTGCATGCAAATTAGAGTAAAAATGGAGCTAATTTAGGCTTGAATTGAAGAGGAATTCACATTTAAAATATGACTAGGTCACCCCTTTTGATAGGGCAGGTCGCCCCTGGGGATCAAGAAATGACAGGGGTGACCCACAAGGACAGGGTTCTGCAGGTGAGTTTGAGGGCTAGAAATGGTTAGAAGGTGATAAGGATGGCATTAAAACCTAAAAATTGACTGAAAGACAAAGAGAAGGTGAGTCACCCCTTGTAGCAGGGTAGGTCACCCTTGGGGATCAAGGGTCACCCTAAGGGGATCTGTTAGAATATTAAGGTTTTACATTTATAATAAAGTCACTTTGTGACTTATAGGTTAGTTTAGTATAAATAATTAATAAATAGGTTAGTTGTTAGTTTATAAGTTATAAGAGTTAGTCGGTTTTGGGAAGTTACATTCCTGTAAGATTGTTTAATTACTTGCATGGGAATTTGCAAGGCTTTATAAAGCCACATTGGACATCATTGTAAATCATCCAAAAATCCCCATTCAATAGTATACTATTTCGTATTATTCTATGGTGTTGCTGTGCAATCATAATGTAATCTACATATTACGTTTACTCACCATTTCTTATATGGTATCAGAGTGTGTAATACTTTTGTGCCTGTGAAGAGAACCATTGAAAGAAGCAGAAAATCCATGTTTTTATCTGTCTGAATATTGCATCATATTTTTTATTTGGGCCGTGCATTTTCATGCTCAAATTCATTATGGCGTTTGAAAACAAGCAAGGGCACTTAATATCCCTGGTGCAAGTTGTTTTAAGGAGCATATAAACCATATGAAGGAAGCATCTAATATTTATGTCCAAGCCATTGAATTTTGTATTCAATGCTATTAAATTTTGTAATGCTAGGCGTATAATCTCACGTTTTCATTGGTGCTGAGTGTTACAAAATCCCAGGTCGTTTGAATGTTATTGAGGAAGGCATCTCAGATATGTGTATAAGAGGTGTTTAAACTATGTAGAAGCGCTGAGCATAAACAGCCGGTGAGTTGTGAAATCTGTTTACGTGGCACTTTGACTCTATTTTTCTTGTCTTTTCCCTTTCCGTTATCATTTCCGTTCCATTGGCAGCTGGCAGCTACTATTACGGCAGCGGCCATTCGCCATACAAAACAGCATGCCTATGGCATGTCGAAGCCATCATACCATACTGCATACAAAATTACCGCGGCCAAATTCAAAAAAAATTGAATCGGATTGTTTTTGCCGCCTATTAACAACGCCCTTTTGACCCGCCCATTATGAGTGTTTGCACGGAGAAGCAAAATGGAAATTCGAGCAGGGAGCACGGGTTATTTCTTGGCGTTAATGTAAATGGTACAGATACGCCGTTTGAGATCCTGGAGATCGATTATACGGGCTCTCTCATCATAAATTCCACTGATCTAAAAGCCATGTCGTGTAATAGATCAGTTCAAGCCAATAGGGTGTTCAACTTACCCGCAGATGGCCCCTTCACCATTTCCACCTCCAATAAATTTGTGGTCATTGGTTGTGATCCATCGGGTTCTTTCAATATTTCCAGGTACTCTAACGGTACCGGTTGTACAGGTATGTTTCCACACTGGCATCATATTTTTTCTTTTAAGATCACTGCCTTTTAGATTTCCCTCTCTTTGACGATGATAATGGATGTACAGATGTGGATGGATGCACTCGCGCAGACTTGAATCAGTGCGTACATCCATTGCAGGGGGAATTTGAGGAAAGGAGAAAAACATAATAAAGCTTGGTAATAGATATCATCATTTATCATAATCATGTGAACACATAAGTAGGAGATAAGCATGAAAGCATGTGTAATAAGGTTGCTCCTAGTGTAGGCAAATAATTAGATAAGGATAGCCATAGTCTGAGTTATGTAAGAATCATGTAAGCACATCAAGCATGTAGTAAATATCTATGGATAACATTGTGTGAGCACACATAAGTAGGAGAAAAGCATGAAGGAACATATAAATTTTTCCCCCCCCCAATATAAGCAAATGATAAGTTAAGGATGGTCTTAAAGGCTAGATAAGAATCATTGAGGCAAAAATATGATGTAAAATATGTGGTCATGACAAGGGTCATAACATGCAATAATATGACCTCAGCATGTGATAAGGATCATAGACATAAATACAAGGGCATGACAAGTGTTATAACCTATAGGAAAAAATATATGGGCATGACAAGGGTCATAATATATTATATAATCATAGGATCTAAGCATTTAATAAGGATCATAAGGCATGGAAGAATGTGGTGTAGACACATGTAAAGATCATGAATCTAGGATCATACTTGATGTAGACATGATAAGGATCATAAATATGGAACCATAGGAATGACAAGTAAACATAATAAGTATTAATATCATGATATAGGTAAGCATAGTAATCATGTTATATAGTTTTAACTTTATAAAATCATGTATCATAAGAAGTTACAATGAGAAACATGCAAAAGCTACAATGATAATCATGGAACATATGATAAGACAAGATTCAATTAAAGTGGCATGGAAAGATAAAAAGGAAACATAAACAAGCATAGGAACTAAACATGCCTGAGTAATATAAGAAAGATGCCCCTTGATTGGTGAAATAAAGCATAAAACACAATTTAGAAGGTGAAATGATAAGAGAAAATACACAACAAACATTGCATAAATAAGAGGTTAAAGTGTAATAATACACAAGGTAAATGAACAAATAAGCAAGGAGGATCATATCATACATGGCATAAGCAAAAGGCCAAAGTAGAAATGACATGTAAGGAATAAGGAAGAAGTGACACAAGCAACACAACACATGTTTGAAGCCACTTGTGTCAACATGCACCATTAAATGTGTCCTTACATCATCCACATGATAAGTAGGAAAATGTAAACATAAACATAAATCCAAGAAAGAAAAATAAAGGAAAAAAATGTGGCAAGTAGTTAAGAAGGATAGGTGAAGATATCTAACCAAGAAGATATACACCCTAAAAAGATCAAAAACTTAATTACCCTAACAGAAGAAGTTGTAGAGAAAGAATACCAAGAAAAGAAAGAGAAATTAAGATAGAAAGCTCTATCAGAATATAAAAATAATAAAGTATTGCGATAATCACCAAAGGAGGTAAAAACACCAAAAAAGGAAGACATTGGATAGAAGAGTCGGATAATGAGGATGAAGATGATATTTACCCTACAAAGAAAAAGCACACGATCGAATCCCAGAAGAAACCAAACAAACGATAATCCAAGAATAGGAGAAAGATGATTATTATAAAGCCTTCTTTTCTAAAAATAAAGCTTCAATACTAAAAGAGATAGCCACTTTTGTAGATCAAAACCATCCGATAGAAAATCTTAAGCAATTTTGTAAGTATTGGAATAAATAGATAACATCAAGACCATACATCAAAAACCTAACAAATACTTCAAAATAGTGGAAAACCAAACCAATTATGATATACTCACACATCAATCATGGACAAGTAAAATAGGTCATGGTCAACTTGGGAGCTAATGTCAATATAATCCCCAATAGAGCGTGGGAAGACTTTGGGAAACCACAATTGTATGACACCCTACACAATATCAGTTTAGGAAATGGATCATCTATAAGCACAATGTGCACATGGAAGAATGTAGAAGTCAACCTTCTAGGTATTAAACAAACAATAGATTTTGAAGTAATAGAAATAAAGGAACATTTTGACACCTTAAATGCACTCTTAGGTATATAGTGGTTTGTAAACTATAATGGCATTATTGACTCTCAAAGAGAGGAATTGTCATTTGTAGATAATGAGAGGGTAGTACATATACCCTTAGACACTGACATGTCCCATGCATATGTGGAAGAAGTAGTGCAAGATGAATATGAAGAACCTAGATCACTCTACTCCATGGAAAAAGTCCCAAAACTAGAATCATGCAATGAACCAAATTTGGAGGGAGAAATTTATATTGATAGTAGTAATGATAGTACAAACAATGAGGATGTAGTAGATGACTGGTTAAGAGGTGAATGTGAACTACAATCTAGAAAGATGTCAGGAGAAAGAAGCTCGTCTTCAGCCTATGTAAGATGGGAAAAAAACATACTGCAACAAATAATATCAAAGCTATCCACTACTAGTTCAATCCATACTGTCCAAATTCATGACAATTAAACCACATGTCACATAGTTTATCTCATATTAAGTTTCCAAGGTACTTAAGAGTGGGTGACTTGATACCCTATTTAGAAAACATGGAAATAACTTTTGATAAAGAAGGCTTAAGATTGGATACATTACAACATACATTAATATGCAGTGCTAGATGATGGTGGAATACACATAAACCCAATATTCCCACATGGAAATCTCTTATAATCTTAATAAAAATGAGATATCTACCCATCGAGGGGGACTATGAATTCATTCCTAACTATGATGGGACTAGAACACTAGAAGAACACTTAAATATCTCTGTAAGGACATGAGTGTCTAGGGAATATGATCAAAGATTATACATACCAATGTTTTATTGGACACTCACACCAATTTCCCAAACATGGTATATTAACTAAGAAAAGAGAGAAGAGACAAAGGATTGGGAAATGCTCCAAAATAAATTTTTCCATAACTTTTTTTTCTTTAATCCCAACAACATCATCAATACTGCACTTTAGAAAATAAGGGAAATTATCCTCTTACCTGCAAAAGAAGATTGCCAAATGATCAATATAGAAAAAGAAACACCAGTGCTACCACACAAAGAAGGAATATAAAAACTCGTAGAATGGATGGACAAGAATGCACAATACTCAAAAAAATGGTGTTATAAAATAGAACAGAATAAAATGGACAATGATGAAGAACCACATCCACAACACTTAGCTATTGATATCAAGGAGGGTGAAAGGGAAATAACATAAAAAATAACTATAAAAACCCAATATTACAATCAACCATGTTGAAACTCCGAGAGGAAAACATAGCAATCAATGGAAATCCCAAATTGGCAAATATAGGAAACTATAGGGAAGAAAAGGATGTCATGCAAGTCCATCATATCGATCCCACTTGACCCTAACCTAGTCCAGCTCTCGACCTCGAAGGCTTAGCGTCTGACGAGCCAATATGCGAATTGGCTCCAAGGCCAACTGCCTATCTGCCTCTACTTGTAAAGCACTCCAGTCCAGTACGTGAGATACATCAGATATATATCGCCTCAAAATAGAAATATGAAAGACATCATGGATACGTGACAGGCTAGGTGGCAATGCTAGACGATAGGCAACTAGTCCTATCTGCTCCAAAATCTCAAAGGGTCCTACAAACCGTGGTGCGAGCTTAGAACCCTTTCCATAATGGATTGGACTCTTGTGTGGCTGCACTCTAAGGAATACCCTGTCACCCACTGAGAAGCTCCGATCAATCTTCTTAGCATCGGCATACTTCTTCTGTCTATCCTGTGCCTCCTGTAACCTCTGTCTAATCAGTGTGACCTGCTGCTCCATATCCTAAACTAGCTTTGGACCAATGGCGAATCTGTCCTCTATTCGATCCCAACTCAATGGTGTCTTGCATGGTCTGCCATAACAAGCCTAAAAGGGAGGCATACCTAACAAGCTGTGATGCCCATTATTGTAGGCAAACTCAACTAGATACAGATACTCCTCCCATCTAGACTGATGGTCCATAACATACATCCGAAGCATGTCCTCCAATACCTGATTCACCCGCTCTGTCTATCCATCTATCTCGGGATGATAAGCGGAGCTAAAGTTGAGTTGTGTGCCCAACGCCTGTTGCAAGGCTCTCCAGAATGCTGAAGTGAAAACTGGATCTCTATCAGAAATGATGTGACGAGGTACTCCATGTAATCTCACAATATCATCCAAGAATACCCTCGCCATTGCTGGCGCATTGTACGTCGTGCGTACAGGTGAGAAATGCGCCACCTTGGTCAACTTGTCGACTGTCACCATGATGGCATCATGGCGACATGAAGACATAGGAAGACCAACAATAAAATCCATGGAAATGGTGTCCCATTTCCACTCAGGGATGTCATGTGGGTATAAGAGACCTGTTGGATGCTGATGCTCGGCCTTGACCCTCTGGCACTCAAGGCAACGAGCAACAAACTCTGCTATATCTCGTCTCATACCCGCCCAATGGTACAGCTGTCGTAGATCGGCATGCATCTTCTTCACCCCCGGATGTGCCGCGTATGGTTCTCTATGAGCCTCTGATAGCACTACAATATGTAGGTCACCTACGCGGGGTACATAAATTAGGAGCCATTCCAAAGTTTTTAGTAACTAATCTTTTCCACTTTCTCAAACCATAATAAAATATGAGACAAATTATTTTCCAGAAGAGGAAGAAAATATCACTCTCCTGGGATTTGAGGGTTTTTTAAAAAGAAAAAATTCCAATGCAATTGAATCCGGACAAAGAAAATTCAAATTTCATAGCATTCTATTATTCGAAATTTGGTTGCTGGGTAAAGAATAATACTTTAGACTTTACTTTTTTATTTCTAATAATTAAAAAATAACATTGTTCCTATAAATAATAATATACACATTGATTATTTAATAAACAAAATTAAAATTATATATATTTGTAATGGTGAAAATTGTATACCTATGCTCTTTCATCTTATATGTTTTCATGAGTCTAAGTGAGGCAAGCTTCATTTACTAGTTCACTTCTATAGATTAGGTTCATTTTTACACATCAAGTTCAAGTTTTTTAGGCACAAACTTTAGTTTTGTAGGTGCAGATTTGAACCTAATGTAGATATGTATTCGATATACAAGAAGGTGATGAAAAGCTGAACTTGAAGGTAATTCAGAAGGCTATTTTATAAAATTGATGGGGTCCACATTTGTATATATGTTCCAAATTCATATGATATACAATATACAAATGCAAAGATTGAAAGGAAGGAAATTTCAACACAATATAGAGGCCAAGCACAATGGCCAAACTAGACAAACACGCTGGCATACGGGACACATCCATGAAAGCAGCATTGAAGATATATTGCATGTTTGATGTCCTCACTCTTAAGAGCAATTGGTATGTCAAAGACATGGCCCCAATTTCTAGTCTTAGGCTTCTCGTTGAAAGAACATATCCCTTTGATTGTTGTCTATTGTAGATGAGGCATGACTAATTTCTTTGCCACAGTTTCATCAACCCTTTGTGCCCTTGGGCTAGTGTGAAGGATGGAAATATGTACTTCTTTATCCCTTGTTTCCAGGACAAATAGTTCTTTGAGGTTAGCCTAACTATAGAAGGATGGAAATAGGTACCAAAATCCATTATGTACCCCCCAAATTTAGAACTTTAACTCAGTTCATTGATTACAAAATACTGTGTAAATCCCCAAACTGAAAATATGGAAGAAAGTGCAGAAGTGTACAAGACACAACACAAAGGATACCTTTTAGTTACCTTTTACAAGAATTTTCTATATTTTGGCACTAATAATTTCCAAAAAGTACCTCCAAAATTAGAGGGTGTAGGCGACAATTAGCTTAGTCCAAAAAAAAAACCACCTCCATGAGAAAGAAAAGATCCTCCAAACTTTAGAAAAAAATGTTTTAATTTAGAGAGAAAATATACTTCTAATCTTAAAAAAGTTCCTCCAAATTTAAGAACAAAACACTGAAAAAAGCACATTTCTAATTTGCTAAAACATCTCTAGACACCTTCAATCACTACGAGGAGCAATAGAGGGATCCCTCAACCTCCTTGAATTTTTTCCTTCAACAACTCTATGATGATCTCACAAAATTCAAACAAACTTCCACACAATCCTGCTCTGATACCATGTAGGAACCAAGAACATTGAATGAATGCAAGTACCGATTCAAGCCACCTGAGACGAATAGGAGCACGTTTACCCTGTAAGAAAATAAGTATTGCAAACAATGGACAATTGGAATGAAAAATATGGGATATTGAATTAGCTTACAAGATATAGTACATATAGGGCATAATCGACTAAGAATTGTTGAGCCAATAATAGGAAAAGATCACTAAAAATAATGGTGCTCCAAGAATAGAAAAAACAACCACTTAACTTAGACAAAGCTAATCTACACATGCCTAGCTCAAGGCTAAACATAGACTCCTAAATATGTGCTCCTAAGAAAGCTTAGCTATATTATGAAGAAACATATTATAACTGTATATTTTGATGGAGTGGCCCTCTTAGCCACTAATTGTACTTGTCTATTTTATTAGTAATCTATTGCAAGTTAAACAAAGATGTATTTCAAGTTCTATTTCTCAACCTATAGTTTTCAAATTACAAAATATTCAATTTTCCCAATGTATGAATCCCAAAATTTCAAATACAATAAAATTTCAGATGTTTTTCATATGTTTTCATTATTATATTACAACAATATTCATTTTCCCAATTTGAATGATTCATACATTGAGAAAATGAATATTGTGTAATTGTGTTTTTCAACCTATAACTTTAAAATTTGAATGATTCATAAATATTTTTCAAATTTGCAAGATGTCTTCCAAATTATGTTTTTCAACCTATAATTTTTTTCTCAATGGTGATTCAATTACATAATATTCACTTTAATAATTTTTGGATCCCAACATTTCAAAAACAATTATGAATCCACTAAAATGGTTATAAATTTGAAAGACATCCTACAAATCATGAATTAAATACCTGCAAGTTGAAATACACATTGTGTTTTCCAAGCTACAATTCTCTTCCTCGAAATAATCTCTTATCATTTTCAAAATTTAGAAAATTAACTCTAAAGTAGTTCAATTAACTTTAAATCTTGTGCAATAAACTAATAGATATTTAGAAAATTAAAAATTAGGGCATGTGAAAAAATTTCCCTCCTAAATAATCTTCTTTAAATAATTTATACTACTTTTACCATACAACTTTCATCCACTTCTAAAAGTTAAAATACACATTTCCAACCTATATATATATATAAGACCTCTTAGATAATTTAATTTTTTGCTTTATTAGCTACAAGTAAAAATTACTTTCTGTCAAAGGGACAAAGTTATAATATTAATAATACTATTAAAAATATAGGGTTCTACAGATTTTATTTTATGAAATTGGATTATTTTTGGGATTTCAATTTTATTTACTAAGAGTTAAAAATCTAGTATTTCAATTTTATTTACTAAAAGGTGAAAAATCTAAAGTATCATACACAAATATTTTGCCATGTTATTACATTTTTTATTCTATTCTTCAAACATATAATATTTTAATGCATTTTAAATTATCATAGTATTAATATATTTTAATATCTTAAGCAGACATTTCAAATCTCTATACACTCAACTAAGGCCCGGGCTCTCCACATAATACAAATATGCAAGCTTTCTAAAGTTTAGTTTTATAGTTAAGGAAATATTTGTGTTATTTAATATGCTTTGTAAAGTTTAGTTTTATAGCCAAGTAAATATTTTATTGCTATTTTATTTTTATCAAATTGAGATTTCAATTTTATTTACCCAAGACATTTCAAAACAAGTTCACATAAAATTTTTCTTATAAATTTACTTCTAAAATACAATAGTTACAAATTTGAAATGATAACTAGTTATTAATAATTCTTTTTGCAACCAATGAGAACTGAAATAGTTTTTCTATTTAAAAAATATTTAGCTATTCTTATTGTATAGATGCAAATATTTTAACAAAACATATTTGAAAAATGATTTTTCTTCAATCTAATTGGCAGAAAACTTTCACCCAATAAGGGTGATTATTGCGAATCATCAAGGTTTATATTATAAAGTTTTGTGATAGATAATATCCTTAATCTATGATAATAATATACAAATACTTAAAACTATTAAGTTTCTAGTTTGAGACTTTATGGGTAAAATATTAGGCAGTAAAATTTGTTTAAATATATTATAACTAAAATAAAAATAAAAATATTAAGAAATGTGTATTTAAATTCCTATTAATATTAATATTGATAATATTATTAGACAATTAAAATATTATAGTTATATAAGATTCTTATTACTAATCAATATTAATACTAATAGGAATTTAAATACAAATATAATTTATAAGTTTATCCCAAATTTATATCTATGTCTTTAATAATTAATAATAATAATAATAATAATATATCATTTACATAGATAATATCCTTAATCTATGATAATAATATACTAATACATCAAAATTTTAAAATATATATTAATGCATAGATAGGAAAAATTGATCAGTGATCAATTCCATAAGTCCTCCCTTCACATGAAATTTAATTAATTTTAATTAATTAATTAAATTTCCCTTAATCCCTAATCTACCTTTAATCATAAGATTTAATTAATTTTAATTAATTAATTAAATCTTTCCTCTTAAATAAAAATTAAGGAATTTAATTTATTATTTGCAAACCTAAAAACCTAAATCAAAACCTATTCATAACAAATTCAAAATATTAAAAATCCGTGCAATTCACCTAACTATTACAATTCAACTACCCAAACCGTTTTTATGCCAAAATTTTATAAATACCCTACATTTCCTAAATCAAATTTATGATAGGACATTTAGATAATGTTGAGAGGGACTTTGCTGAATCCTTATCCCACTGCTGCAGTAAATTGACAAGGAGAGTGACGGTCAAAGAAAACAACCTTTAATGGAATTTGCGCTGGATTTTAAGCTACTCAAGATGAAGATTATGAATGTCTGATTATTGCTATTAAGGTGCTATTATATATTGGGTATTCTTCTCTTTGCAATACTGTTTGGTGGAGAGTTGATACAGATGAGTATTCTGATTATGCAGATGTTGAGGCAAGACATTTGAAATTTTATGAGCACACAGTTTTTCTTGGTAAGTGTATCATATAAATCTATCTACAACTTTTCTCCCTTAGTTGGCGATATAAAAGCTTCATGAATTTAGTCTGATAGAAACTATTAAATTGTGTTGGACTCTTCAGTGGAAGAAATCTGTGAAGGGTGTGAAAGATAAGAGGACACAGAAACTATTGGGATCAAGGCCACCTATTTGTACAAATAGATGTTGTTGGTGCAATCCATGCACACCCATATTAGTTATAGTTATCCCTAAAAAAAAGAAGTTTTCAAGAAGATAGCAATGCAGTTAATAACACTCTAGACTCTGATTATTATCCTCAGAAATTGATGTGCAGTTGTGGCACCTAGATATAGAAAGTAATGCAAGTATGCCCTTATAGATTCAAAATATTTTTTTGATTCACACTGTAACTGCACATGTAAATCTAAATGTTCACCCATGAAGATAATATTAGTTTTTTTCTTAAAATGACTGCATTCCTCAACTTTTCTTCCATGTTCACTTGCAAAATATTGCCATTAAAGTAGACTAATATGCATTAATGATAAGCTTTTTTAATTTTGGGATGTCTTAACTTAGATTTTATTGGGAGTGGTCCCTAACTAGTTTAGATATCTTACATCCATAGATTTTAGAGTTATTTCATTTTATATGCTATAAAGTAATTTAAAAATAGGAACCTCCACAAGAACATCTCTGGCCTATTTGAGATATATTTTTCTAAATATAGGAATGCTAGTTTTATTACATAAAAATAGTGATTATATATATTCTTAATTAAAAAAAATAATTATAAAATAACTATTTAAATACAATATAAATAAATTATATAATCCTTAGGAGTCTCATATAGTTGTTTTATTTTATTTAAGTAACAATTATTTTAAAAGTTATTGGCCCTTTTTAGTTTAGTTTTTATGTACATGTCATTTAGAACTATTTTATTTACTAAATGGTTATTTTATTTAAATACTTAAAAGAGTTATTTACTTAAGAGCTATTTTTTTAATCTAAATAGTTTTTCTTAACATGGACATGGCATGATGGTCCTTGATGCTACTATAGAATGTGTCAAGAGGAGTATTATATTTAATTTTTTTAGTAGTTTAGTTTAATTAGTTATATAACTCATAAATTAGTTATTTCTTGGAAAAATAATTTGTTCAATTAAATATAAATACTACATAACAAATATTTAAATATGAATCATTACTTCTAAAACTAAACAAACACAACAAATTAAAACACCACTATTCATGAACATTTTGGCAGAAACTTAGTTGCTCTCAGCTCTTGTTATTTATGTCCTCAATAAATAGTTTTAGTATTTAATTTTTTAATTCATTAACTAAACTTGAAATTTACTTTTTGTCAAACTAACAAAATTGTTATTATTTATAGTTATAATAATAATATTAATTATAACACTAGTAGGCATGAGCTTTCCACTCTCTAACTCATTATAACACTTTTGATATATTATATTAATATTAATTGATATTATAGTATTATAATAATATTATATAATAATATAATAATTTTTTTTTTTTTTTTTTTGTTTGGTAAGTGCCATCATGGGGATGGCTCCCTTTGATCTATAACATAGAATAAAAAGTTGTTTTTATTTATTGGCTAATTCCATCCCGGAATGCCATACAAAACAACTTACAGAACACCAAATTTTACTAATCCAGAACTAAAAACAAGTATGTCTTTAACTTTTAACAGCCCAATGTGTTACATTATCTCGTGCATTATCATCATCATGCCTTCCGCCGTCTCCAGAAGCCTTCCGATCTGGCCGTCAGTAAACTCCCCTTTATTCTCCTGAAGCATCTTACGAAAGGTTTCCATGTCCCGGTTTTCAATGCCTTCTCTGTAAGCAGCGAGGATATCTCTTGCCTTCTTGGATCCGACTCCCCTTGCATAGGCTGATTTCAGCGTCTCCTCTGCCCGGTCACCTCCCACCGAATCAATCTCTCCCATAATTACCGTGTGGTTGGCTGGAGCTACCAACCGCGCTCCCCAACACACCCCATAGAAGGAGCTGCCCATGATCAGTTGTATATTGGCGAAGAAAATCTGATATACGCGACCATCGTGTACATGGCCGCCACTCCACGACCCTCCTCCAATGATTTGTAAGATAGCTGTTCTGGCAGCTTCTTCTTTGAGTTTGAATAAGCACCCCACCTGCTGCTCCTTCCCTTCCTCCAGACATCGGCACTGCACTCCCATTATTCTGGCCATCTCTTCCTCTTCCACCATTCTAATCCCAGGCAACCTTCGGCAGGCTTAAAATAAGCAAGACGCTAGTACCCTTCATCATTGTCTCACTGGAGAAATCTACGTCGCGTGAACATCCGAATCGTCCTACCAAATGTATGTATCTGCCTGTCTAAACTCCACCGTCGGATGTGTGATTCCTCAGCTCATCCACCTTCTGCGACTGTCCCTTATCTGAGCCAAGTACCTCAGCAAGCCCATTCCAGCTTGCAATGTTTGAATCACTGACGTCCTTTCCTCCTCTCGTGATCCCTTGGTTAGCTAGGAAGTCCGCGGCTTTATTTGCTTCTCTATAGATGTGTCTGATGGAATAATTCAAGTTTTGCAGGACGTCCTTGATTCTCTGCACTCCTTTTTTTAAAATCCAATTTGCTGCATTGTTCCTAATGACAGCATTAATAACTATTTGAGAGTCCCCTTCTACGTCAATGTTGGTCCAACCTTTCCTAGCGCAGTCCATCACCCCTCTAGCTAGGGCTTCTAATTCTGCCATATTATTTGATGCCACTCCCAAGTCGCCCGAAGCTGCCCAGACAAAATCTCCCCTCTCATCCCTGATAATATAGCCGTATCCAGCTTTACCCGGGTTGCCTTTGGAGGCCCCATCGAAATTTAGTTTGAGTCTACCTCTTGGCGGAGCCAACCATCTTGATTGGGCTCTAGTTTTCTTTCCTCCTCCCAACCCTTTCGGGATTTTAAGATCAGGCCATAATTTCATGATTGCCTCATCCCAACATGTAAACTTACATCCTCCCCTGCTACTTGCTTTGGAGTTAAGTATTTCAACTAATCCAGTTTCTATTTTTTTTATTAAGTTTTCTGTCGGAATTTCTTTTCCTTCAAATATTCGCTGGTTCCTTTCCTTCCAAATCTGCCAAATTATCATGGATGGCATAGTTATCCAGATGCTCCCCCAGAAACCTTTTCGTTGTAGTATTGGCCAGCTTTTCAAGAAATCTACTATTGTAGAGTTCATGGCTCCTTTCCATTCTAATAGGCTGAGGAAATACGTCCATACCTTATCAGCTACCTGGCATTTTAAAAACAAATGGTCAAGAGTCTCTTCATGTTGCTTGCATAGTGTACATCGGCTTGGACCAGAGATCCCTAGCTTCTGCAACCTGTCCCCTGTTAATATACTTCTATGTAGCACCGTCCACAGAAAAGCACCCGCCTTGGGCAGAACTTGATTGTCCCAACAAATCTTTTTTGGCCAATGATCTAATGAATTGCTTGCTCTGTCTGACTTCAATAATTGATATCCTATCTTAACTGTGTATTGTCCAGACTTTGCACCACACCAAATTATCTCATCGCTATCATTGTTTTTCCTAATCTTTCTTTCGTTAAGTATTTCCATATACTTCTTTTTGGTGTCCGTATCTACATTGTACTTGCTAGGATCCGCCCATCTGACTAAGCCTGCCTCGTCTTCTCCTTCGAAGTAGTCCGCCACCTTTTCTCCTTTGTCTTGAATCATCTGTTCTCTTAATTCTGATAACTCTTGCAAGCTATCTAGCGACGGCCATCCTTCCCATGAATCCGTCCAAAAGTTGGCGTTTCTCCCATTATTAATACTCCATGTCAAATGATCTAAAATTATCGGTCTGCATTTCCTGAGGAAATTCCATATAGGCGAGCCACCCCCTGGATTCGCTATGGTCAAAATTCTATTCGGATCAGAATCATCCAAATATTTACTTTGCATAATTCTACACCAAAGTTTCTGTGGTTGTTTTGCCAATTTCCAAACCAACTTAGCTCCCAATGCTTCATTCTGAAGTTTTAGTTCTCTCATTCCCATCCCACCCTTGTCTATGGGGCACGTGGCTTTATCCCATCCAATTAACGGTATTCGTTTGATCTCTCTCGATCCTTCCCACAGGAACATTTTCCAACCACTCTCCAAGTTGGTTCTAGCCTTATTTGGAACCTGTAGGCAGGACATCATGTGGGTCGGGACTGCCCCTAAAACTGATTTTAGCATGGTAATCCTTCCTGCTAATGTTAACCATCTTCCTTTCCAAGTGTCCATTTTACTTTTAGACTGAGCGATTACTTCCTCCCAAAGCTGAGATTTGTTCTGTCCATTGAATATAGGAGCCCCTAAGTGTTTGTTTGGTAAGGTATCTACTTGACAACCCAGGATTTGTGATATCTGGTTTTGCCATCTTTTAGAGGTATTGAAAAAAAACATTCTTGTCTTTTCTTTGTTAACCACCTGCCCTGACAGATTCGTGTACGTGTCTAGCACTCTTCGGATCGCCTCTGCCTCTGCGGGGTTCGCTTCCCCGAAAAGTAAAGTGTCGTCTGCAAATTGAGTGTGTGTGACTGGTGTTAACCCTCGAGCTACCCTGACTCCTTTCCATCCCCCTGATCTTTGACAATGTTGGATCATTTTCCCCATAGCCTCAGCCATTAAAACGAAAAGGCACGGGGATAACGGATCACCTTGTCTCAACCCTTGTGATATCTCGAAAAAGCCACATAGCGATCCATTCACTGCTACCGACATTCTTGGAGTGGAAATACACTGGTAAATGCCTTCAAGCCAAGATCTGCTGAAGCCCATTTTCTCTAGTATCTTAAGAAGGAAGTTCCATCTAACCCTGTCGTATGCCTTGCTCACATCTAACTTGATTAGCATACTCTTCTGTCTGTTTTGATTGATCGAGTGGATAACTTCGTTTACTAAAATAATGCTGTCCGCAGTCTCTCTTCCTGGCGTGAATCCATTTTGGTTTTCTGATATTATTCTTCCCAAAATTGGTTTTAGTCTGTTAGCCATTGTCTTGGTGAGAATCTTGTAGATCGTGTTGCATAATGAGATTGGCCTGAAATCACTGACCCTTCTACATTCTGATTTTTTTGGAATAAGCGCAATTACTGTATTGTTTATATCTTTAACAAATCTTTTCTTCTTTCTGAAATCTTCCAGAATGTTCCAGACCTCCTTGCCCACGATATGCCAACATTTTTGATAAAAAAGAGCAGGAAAACCGTCTGGTCCTGGCGCTTTGTCCGGGTGTAATTGGAATGTTGCCTTCCTGACTTCTTCCTCTGTGAAAGGTTTTTCCAAGGCTTCCCTTTCTTCATCGTTAACTATCTTATCTATATTGTTTGTGGCTTGCTCTATGTTTAACCAGTCAAAGCCCTCCTCAGGTGCCAAGAATGTTTGAAAGTAGCTGACTATTTCTCTCTCAATTTCTTCTTTTTTGTTTATTATAATAGCATTCCCAATAGTCAGTTCTGAAATTTTATTCGTCATTCTTCTGGATTTGACTGAGTTGTGAAAGAATTTGGTGTTTTTGTCGCCTGCCTCCAGCCACACTTCTCTGGCTTTACTTCTCCAATATTCTTCTTCCCTAGCTAACAATTCGTCCCATTCGGCCATAAGTTCTTTCTCTTTTTTGTAATCATTTTGAAACATCCCCTCCCTTATAACTTTCTGATTTAACCCTTCCAGCTCTTCTTCAACTCTGTTTTTTTCTGCAAATATGTCTTTGAAAGTATTCTTGTTCCATTCCTTCAACCTCTTTTTGACATGTGCTAATTTTTGACAAAAAACATAACTTACCGATCCTCCCTTTCCTGGAACCTCTAGCCACCATTTCCCTATACAATCTATTAGTTCCTCATTTCTCCACCACATTTTTTCGAATTTGAAATATGAATTCTTTGGCTTAAGTAATTGGCCTATTTCCAGCTTTATGGGATAATGATCTGACAGAGAACATGGCAAAATGCTCGATTCAATTCCTAAATCTGTTTCTAACCAGTTCGAACTGCATAGAAATCTATCTAGCCTTTCGGCTATATTTGTAAAGCCTTCCCTCCTATTAGTCCATGTAAAGCTTCCTTCTTTAGGGGGGAAGTCAATTAGCCTGCCTTCTTCAACAAACTCCCTAAAATCTTTTGTTGCGTTGTTAACTGTTCTCAAACCTCCTCTTTTTTCTTCCAAATTTAAAATTGCATTAAAATCTCCTCCCAAAATCACCCTTTCTTCCCCCAGCTCTTGTATTCTACCTAAAATGCCATTCCATACTTCCTTTTTTTCCTCTGTCTTGGTTGGCCCATATACACAGCAAATCCAGAAAGAAAAATTGACATGATATAAAATGACTTTTCCTATTATCCAATTTTGATTTACCTCTACTTCCTTGACATCTACCTTGGAAGGATTCCACAGTAATCCTACCCCTCCTGCAGTACCCCTGGGTTCGCTGAAGATACCTGTCAAAGGTCTACAATGCTGTGTAAACTTCTCCGCTTCTTCCTTCAACAATCTGGTTTCCTGTAATAAGATTATATCCAACATTAGCTTAGAAAGGTGGCGCTTGATTGCGCGCCTTTTGTTAGGGGCGTTTAAGCCCCTAACATTCCATGAAAGTATCTTCATGGCTTCCCAAGGGAGGTGTTCCCTCCCTTGGATCTTAGCATGTATTTTTTGATGCTCGGAAGTCCCATGTCTGCCGCATACTCCTCTCTTTTCTCCTTATCTGTTTTCCTTCCTAACTTCTTTCCATTGCCCGTAGTTCCTCTTGCTCCAGTTTGGCTGATATGTCGAGGATCGATAATTCCAATTTCCTCTCTATCCTCAATAGCCTCTTCTTCATCTAACCAGTCATCGTTAGGTCCGATCTCTGCTTCTAGAGTCTCTCTCACTATCTCATGACTGTATTCATCTTTTTCTCCCTGCTTATCAACTTTTGCAGAGTCCTTGGATCCTGCCGGCGAAGTGTTATGTCCCTCCTCAAGTTCTTTTCTGATTTCCCTATGTCTAGCCTCTGACTTTCTTTCCGTGTCTGGCATTGTTAACTCCTTTTCTTGGAGAATTGGAGAATTAGGATTTCTGTTAGAAGACTCTACCGGTAATTCTATGTCTCCTCCTATGTCCCGTGTTCCTTGCCTTTCCTTTTCTGTTTGCTTCGATTCCGCCTCCCTATCCATATTGTTTTCTGTTCTTTTCCCGGTAAGTTTTTTAGGGCATCCTTTTTCCATATGTCTTCTGCTTCTACATTCCAGACAAAAGAATTTCCTTTCCTCAACTTCTATATTCTGTTCCCAGGTACCTGCTGAAGTGATCAGCATTATCTTCATTGGAATCTTGTTGATTGCTAGTAATCTAATTCGAGCAAAGTAAATTGAGTCGCTATCTCCCATGTCCAGCTCTACTGTATTTCCCAAAGTATCTCCAATTTTGTATAAACAGCCTCCTGACCAATATTCGAATGGTAGATTATATAATCTTATCCATATTGGTTCCTTGTAAGGATCGAAGTTATTCGGGTTAAAATTCGGCCTCCATTTCTGTGTGTAAATATAATCTAACCCTATTTTCCATGGTGCATTCTCCAGAATGTTATCTCTGTCAGCTTCTTCCTTGAAATCGACCACAAAGAATTGTTTGGGTATGAAGTGTATCATTTCTGCTTTTGTCCAGTTTCCTGTAATCCATTCCTTGATCTGTTGTTTTGATTTGTTTCTTCCTATCACCCTTCCTATCAGAGCTGTTTGTTCCAGCGCATTTATGTCTTTATCCACCGTGACTTTTACATCGATTGTAACCCTTTCCTCCTGCTGCGAATCTGCCTGTTCTTTGGCGAAATCTGAATGGCTTCTCCTAATTTTGCTAATTGGGACTGCATTCGCTCCTGTTGCAACGAATGGTGCCTCCTCTCTTATTTTGCATTCCACTTCTTTTCCTTCGTTTTTTCCGCCATCGTTCTCCTTGTAAAACCCTTCTTCCTGCTTTTTCGCTCCTGCCTGCTTTTTCGCTCCTTCCATATTCCCTATAATAATATAATAATAAACATAAGCATAAATATCAATATAATATCATAGTATTATATATTATATTATTCATTTGTGAAAATGTGGAAATTATTAATATAATATCATTATATTATATATCAATAATAAACTTTAAGTGTTTATAAATGTACGTTATAAATAAAATAACTTTTAAGTAAATTTTTAAGCAAATTAAAATTTTGTGTCCACACACACGAGTTCTAAAATAACTCTTAAATAAATAAAATGATTTTTAACATTTTTTAGATAGATGTATTTAAGATATCTATACTCATTTTTTTAGCATTTAAGATATTTAAGATTAAGGTCGGTCTTAAATACAACAACTTTAGAGGTGGTAAGTGAAATGTTTTGTACTTCAAATTGACATTTGAAATTAATTGGAAGGGTTAGGTTGGCCCTAAATATTTTTGAATTTAAATGTTAAAAAATTTGGGTTTATTTATAAAAAATCATGACCTCACTCACTTCACAAATTGCCTAGTAGGAAATAAAAAGAGTAAAAGATCAAAACTAAAACTAAGTTTCTAAATTGATTGGAGACACTAATCACACAATAAGTTACTTAGGAAAATAGTTTAATTTCTTAAAAAAGAGATGAATGGGAAGAAGTAAAACATCAAGATTATTTTTAGAAGAAATTAAAGAATTAAAATTACTTTCACAAATTATTATTATTATTATTTTAAATATATATAGTCTACTATATTTCTAATATATGTTTAAAAAATTATAAATTAATAAAAATAAGAAATCAAAAATAAAATAGAAAAAACAAATGGAAAAGAAAACGAATAAAAAGGAAAAAACAAACTAGAAAAGAGGAAAAATGAAGAGCGAAACAGAAAAAAGACAAAAGTAAAATCAAATAAATTAATGCTCATGGAGGATTATTGAATCACAGCAGTAAAATCAAATAAATTAATGCTCATGGAGGATTATTGAATCACAGCAGTAAAATCAAATAAATTAATGCTCATGGAGGATTATTGAATCACAGCTCCCGTGAATAACAGTGAAAATGAATACGATAAAATGAATTCGCAGTCATTGCTCAAATCATATGTTATGCTGTTATCCTGTACAGACCACGCGTTGAAACAAATTAAATGACTCTCTCGATTGATGTGAAGGCATGTCCATCTGCGAATTGTATTTCACGATGTGTATGGGCATATGATATGACATATACATGCTGTTTGAATGGAGAAGAACTGCTCTTTCCAAAAGTAATGGAAAGTGAAATTAAACGGAAGACTGTTGACCGTAGTGTGGGTTCCACTTGCCTTGTCAGCCGGGATTCACAACACACCGGTTGTTTAAGGCGTTCCATGTAGAAGAGGCATTTAAACGTTTTGACAAAGGCATGTAGGCTGTCTCAAATTTCATTGCTAGACGTGTAGAATAAGATGGGCGTTTTGGAGGTAGAAGAAGATTGATCATATACGTCTCATGGATTATTATTAATACAACATATAGAAGACATTCCTCTCATATAGAAGGCATTCCTCTCATTGCAATTCATATAAAATATGTATTACATGTCTATACATGTCTATTGCATTGAAATCAAGGCTTTGAAGTCAACAAAAGGTTGCACCTCCACATACGCAAAGTGGACTGTTTGTGGGAACAAACAGAGGTGTATTCTGGTGCATATATATAATTGTGTAAGGAGGATGCAAGTGTGTAAGCTGCAGTTTAATTCTGAGCATGGTATTTGTAGATTAGCTCGTTGAAATATGGGCGTAAGCTTGCCTGGGTTCTATAATTTCTTTGAACAACTTCAAACAGGGCTAGATCAGCAATAAATAAAGCCAGAGTGTGAAGGAGATCCATCTTCAATGTTTGTGGAAAAAGGTCTAAGTAATAAACCCTAGAATTTTAATCAAAGTCCTATTTCTTTTTTGGCCAAATGTTATCAATTGATGCATAGGCAAGTTGGTAAGAGCAATGGTATTAAAGTTTATAGGTTGTGGGATCTAATTTGAGCATTTTTAAGTTTTTGTCAATACCTTAAAATAAGACATTAATTACGGAGTTTAACAAGCTTGCACCTAAATGAGCATAGTTGGTTTATGACTTTCAAATCATTGTTTTTATTGCGGTGTGAAAGGGGAAGTTGTTGAATTAAGGACATTATTGGAGTCTATTTTATATTTGGAGAGATTTATTGTAAGGATGTATTTTTGGTTGAATCTGACATCCTATTATCTCATGGGTTTTACAAATGTGTTAGAAAGTCTTGTTTGTACTTTTGGGGCCACCCATGTTACACCTGAGAGGCCTTTTGGAAGTTTGAATGCTACATCTAGCAGTTAAAGACAAAGACATCAAATTGGAGGATGGAGCCATTGGAGGTAGAAGGATCTTCATCATCCTGAGCTAGCTTCTCGCTCAAGGGTGATTCATTGCATAAGGAGTACCTATTTTCTATGCGTGTCCCTTCATGAAGCAAGAGGGGCTTGGCAGTTTGTGGTAATATGTGTGGATAGTGTAACTTCTGAAATAGGTGGAGTTAGTGTATCTACATTTACTCAGTTTGTGGATAGTGTAATCTCTGAAATAAGTGGGATTAGTGTATCTACAGTGGTTCAGTTGTTTTATACAACAGAGGAGGGATTGTTTCCACAACATTGGAGGAGGGATATTAACACACTCGGAGGAGATGTGGACTTTCAGAGGAGAGTTATTTTCTCATGTACAACACTAGAGGAGGTATTTTGACACACTCAGAGGAGATGTGGACTTTCAGAGGAATGTCTCATTGTGCAAGTTCTCTCATGTTGTGCAGAGGTTGCAGGTTCTACAGTCAGGAGATCTGTTGACAACGTCAGTTTGGTGTTTCCTGGGTGAGTGAGGAGGATTGGTGAAGGTACTTCATCAAAGTCTCCAGAAGGGTTGTTGTGATCAACTCTTGTAGTGTTATGTCCTTTGTTTGAGTTAATGTAATAAGGGGGGGAATGTTCGATGTAAACCCTTAAGGGGGGTGTTAGATTATTAAGGTTTTACATTTATAGTAAAGTCACTTTGTGACTTATAGGTTAGTTTAATATAAATAATAAATAAATAGATTAGTTCTTAGTTTATAAGTTATAAGAGTTAGTTGGTTTTGGGAAGTTATATTCCCATAGGATTGTTTAGTTACTTGCATGTGAATTTGTAAGGCTTTACAAAGCCACATTGGACATTGTTGTAAATCATCCAAGAATCCCCATTCAATAATATACTATTCCATATTATTCTATGGTGTTGTTGTGCAAGCATAATGTAATCTACATATTACATTTACTCACCATTTAGACTATAGGATCTAGGGTCGCCTGGGGGGATCAGAAAATAACAAGGGGTGACCTAGAAAGGAAGAAATGGGTGACAAAAATGATGATGGAGAATGATCTAAGAGGCCAATTGGAGGCCTCTGAAATGTTAAAATGGATGAAAGGAGCTTAGGGAAAGTGTATTTCCCATCTTGTGACACTAGGGGTTAAATCGATAAAGATAGAGCAATACTACTAAGAGGGCATAATTACACACTTGCATGTACATGTTTAGGATTATAGCTCATTATCGAATCATTGTGTGGGCCCATGTGTGTTTTTAGTGCTTACATATTTGCCCTCTCGGGGACGGTAGTCTACATGAAAGGTAGGTACTGTTTTCAAACTAGGCCTTGCCTATTGTCATTATCCCACAATTGTACCTGAAACATGTATTAGTACCATATTAATGATATTCAATAAGTACTAAAAAAGAAAGGAGGAAATGTATCATCTATCTATGAGTCGTAAGTATACATGAGTCACCTCACTTCACCATAAGGACCTTCAAGAATGAAGCACACAAAATGAGGGTACAAAAGCACTACAAAATGCAAAATTACTCCTAAATGCATTCAAATGAACTAAACTAGAGAAGAGGAGAGAGGATAAACAAAAAGAATCGAGGTCAAACGGTAACAAAATTATGCCCAAAAGCAGTCGATAGAGAAATATTGATGAGGGGATCGTGAAGATGGCAGCTAACCCTCCTCCTATTGAGTATTGGAATGAAAAATGAGAAAAATCCCTCTTGCAACCCTAGTTATTGTTTTGTCTAATTTGATCAAATGAATCTGTCGCTTTCTTATTTTGTTATCGCATTGTCTTAGATTTACTATTTCAGTCATTTTGTAACCTTTTATTCATTGAATTTTGATCGCTTCTGATAGTTCCTTGGATGATTTTACCCTCCCAAGGCATGGGGTAGGGTTGCCCCTGGGGATCACGGGTCACCCTTAGGGGGATCTAGGGTTGCCCATGGGGATTTAACTTGGTGAAATGGGTGACCCACCCAGAGTGCTTTCGTATGGAATCTTTAATAATTTGATGCTTCTAACATTCAATTTTGTCCATTTTTTGATACTAACCTCTTCTGTTTCTTGCAATTTTCTAACAATATACTTTTTTTGGTAAATTTTTTTATTTTGTCTTATGTGTGACAGGACGGACACATTCGATGGAATGCGACACATGACCAAGCTTTGTTTGTCAAAGCCTATGGGGCTTTGTCTTCTAGAGATCGTTCTATTCTTAGAATGATAGGTTTGGATCTAATTGTTCGAACTCTAGTGGTTCGTCCTCCTTCACAGATTTACTATGACATTTTGACATACTAGGACGCATATAGGAACATTTTTAGATTTCCACAGGTCTTAGGAGAGTGAACCATCATTCTTTATGATGTGTATCATAAACTAGGTGTTTCTATGAGAGGAGAGAACCTTCAACTCCCTGAGATTGAGTCTAAGTGAGAGCGACAACCTTGGGCCACTATTATGGGGGTTACTCATCCGAGAGATATATTAGAATTTACCTCATTTCAATCCTTGATCTTGATCACTTCTAGGCTATCAGGGGATAAGGGATCTGTGAGACTCAAATGGTGTTGGGCACCAATCATTCAGAGGCTTAAGTAGGGTATAGTTTTTGCACGAGGGATTGATATCCTTGCCATGGTCTATCGAGACCTGTATCACACTTCGAGGTGAGGGGATCTTACCTTCAATCATTCTTCTCTGATCATGCCATGGATTTATGAGCACATTACTCTGTATTAGAGATATGGGCCGCTCCTAGATCCTAGACTAATGAGAGCTATGCGATGGGGCCATATGGGTGTCTTCGATGCTACTATACACATCATAGCTACTTTGACATGTGCAAAATTTGTTTGTGATCCTTATATTGATATGGAGGGTCGATGGCTAGATGATAGCCAAATTTGAGACTGTTGTAGAGGCATACTTCACTTGCGAGACATAAATGGGTTAGTTGAGTCTCACCGCGTTAATCAAGTTCTTCAGCAGTTTGGCAAGAACTTTCCAGAGGACTTGCCCCTAGTTCATACTTGTTATATATCTACTCAAGAAATGGTAGATGTACAACATAGGGCATCAACAACTCCTAATCTATTATATATATTGGAGAGATAATAGGGCCCATTAGTTCCATCTTGGAAAAATCCACCCAATGGCACAATAGAAAATATGTGTCAAACCCATCATTCCCAAATGTTGCGCAATGCTGCCATGTGTCTTCCACAATACACCTTCATTTACTTTATTATTTTGATAAAAACCTGGGCCCACAAAGTCTATTGATTCATATGACCAGCGAATAGTGCAATGCTCAGTAGTTGTTAGACCTACTTTTTCAAAGTGTTGCATGGTGCCGACACATAGTACAAGTAGTCCATACATCATTACTTTATTTATTGATCTATACGAGAAGAAAATGAGCCTACATTAAAGCTGACTCATCAATTTTAATGAATGTCACATCATTAAGCTATGAGATTGACAACATTTATAACTTGCGCAATAAAGCCACGTGAAATCTTTGTATCGAGAAATCAACAGCTCCGCTAGAATCTTGATCTTGCATTGAGCTCTTAGTAGATAGGTCCCGCTAGGGGTTGATCTGGACTAAGCTACCAATAACACAATGTTTTAAACTTGTTATACTTGACAACGTTTAAACATTACAAAATCTTTTCGTGTGGCCTTGCTTTTTCAAAAACTGCCTCACGAGCCAGTCACAACAAAACATAATGAGGAACAAAATTATGACTGCGACAAAAACCCCAATAGCTAGGTAGCAAAATCTCGATCCAAAAGAGAAAATGAAGAGTGAATCTCTACACGCACCTCTTACACATGACCATATTTATCCAGTTAACACCTCTTACACATATATTTAGCTAGTTAAAGATTCTAGCCATAGTCCACCTAGTAACTCCCTATTCAATAAATTCTTACAACCATCATAAGACCAATGACATGTGGTGAAGAGTGCCAACAATAGAATCTCAAGATTATACCCAAGTGGGGTACCCTTTTTCATGTGGGCACATTATTTACAATATTACAAATATTAAATTATTACTCTTGGATGTAGGAATTTGCATGGTGTGCAACGACACCTAGTCCTCTAGCCCTAACATGATTATTTGAGAATAAACCTATGGTAGAAGTTTACAAGTTTGAGAAATTTATGTGACTCAATGAGACGTAGATCTTTCAAGTCTTGAATCACCTAGATTTTCTTTGAGTCTACGAGGATGCATGTGTGATCAATGATTAAGTGTAGTACTAAATTTATATTGTGTTGAAGGTACACTTGTTGAAATTGGCCTACAACTTATGTTGGTAGTAGACTTGTTCAAGATGCATGAGATGTGCTCCACACTCTTCTCCCAAATTTTATTGAAGATGAGGATATCATCCAAATAGACAATCACGAATGAGTTGGTGAAGGATTGTAAGATGTTGTTTGTTAGTCACATGAATGTTATTTGTGCATTGGTCAATTGAAATGCATAATCATCCATTCACACAATCCCTTGTTGGGTTTGAATGTTATTTTTTCAAATGCCTTCAAGTGAACTACATTTGGTAATATCCTAACTCGAGGTCAATCTTAGTCAATTTTGTGTACCATAGAGCTAGTCTAAGAGGTTGTTGATGTGCAATGAGGGATACCTCTTTTTCACCATGGTTCATGGTACCATCTTTCTTTGGTGCAAGGATCATTAAGATGCCACATGGAAAATAGTTGGGTTTGATCTTGTATTGATTGATTAGCTCATGAATTTGGTTTCAAAATTTATCATCCTCCCAAATAGATTTGTGGTACAAAGGATTGTTCATATGAGAGGATTTGAGAGCCAAATCAACCATGTGTTGTATTGCACGGTGCGTGGAAAGGCCTTTACACTCCTCAAAGACATCTTCAAATTGATACATTATCTTATCAATCTATTGGTGCTACATTTGTACTTGTGCAACCTTGCATGCTTACAATGTGCACTTGTTTTCATGCACAAAGGCTTATGGGTGAACCACAAGAAGTGCCAAAGTTTGCAATTGTGAAATGATCTTGCAATATTGTTTGGAAGATATAAAGGCTACCTTGGTCTTTGGTGAATACTCATGAAGTTTGAAGTACATATTATCAACGTGCTATTCAACATTATAGCTCTGCCTAATAGACACCATCTCTGTTAGACACATATAGCCTCCTATGTAGTATGTTGTGGACTTCTAGTGATACAATATCACAAGTACTATGTTTTCCATGGGTTTAATTGCATACATGAAAGTGCATTAGAATTTTAATTGAATGTCCTTAACTCAAGTCGCAAACATCCTAAAGAGTATGGTATCAAGTGAGCTTCGATGAAAAGACCCAAGTGATTGATTGTGGATTGTGCGATGATGTTCTTTGGGAGCCACTATTAATGATGGTATGCAGTGGTTATTTGTTGACCAAACACTTTGTATGTAATAGATGCACATGTTACTCTGAAGTGTCAATTGTCATAGTACTAGTGTTGGGACATTTGCTTCCTAATTAATTTCTCCTTGGCTTGTGTGAGATTTGATGTGACTTACACAATCAAATATTGTTGCACATGATATTCAATTTGTTGTGAGAATTGGTGTGATTGTGATGGCACCATTTACCACCTTATTGCTTATTCTTTTATTTGTGCCTTTTTAGTGCGGTCGATGTGGATGCTTTGGCATTTGGTGTAGATTATTTTGATTTTTGTTTTGGTTTCTATGTAGGGGAATTTTCTTCTTTGTAAAGGGCTTTGGAGTTGAATCTAATGCTATCTTTTTATTGCATAGGGAAAGCTTATGGTTGAGCTTGGCATTGGATTTAATTTTGGATACATCACATAATGCTTTCCCTAATGTATCTAAAGTGGCGCAAATGTAAGGTGATAACCCACTTACGTATATGAGCTCTTGTGTTGCTCTAGGTTGTTCTCATGTAGGTGCATAGAGTAGTCATGGAACTCATTGCCATATTCCTTTATGGTTTTCTCCTTACATAGGCACAACTACTAGAACTTCATGTACTCATCCTCATAGTGAATGAGAGGTGGTATTACTCCTACAAAGTACTGACAAAGGAATTCTATATCTAAATTAGATTATGGTCCCTTTCACATTGCATGCTAAGTGTTTATTGCCAGTGGGACACTGAAACATATATCTTCAATGCTATAAAATAAATACTCTCCATGTCATGAAATTACTAATAGTGAAATATGTCTACAAATACCACACCCAATCACCAATGTTGTGGCATTAACTTTTCCTTCAAAAATTAGGATATCCATGTTGACTTGCACTCTATTATGATCTTCCTTGCAAAAGACGATCAAACAAAAACAACAACATCCAAAAGAACAAGATGTTTAGTGAATATAGAGAATAACTGCAAACATGCATGTATTCATTAATCAAATACAAAGTATCATAGGCCTCTTGGAGGGGGCAACCTCCTCAAGGGAAAAAACTCTGATACAAAATATGATTCAAGTTGCTCCTCTCTTTATTACAACACCAATATATAAGGATTACAAATAGACTTATGAGGTACAAACCATGTGGGATAAATTTACATGAAATATGAACTCATTAGACCACTAGAACTTCAAATGATGCATGCAATGTAAATCCATATAATACAATGTTAACTAAATAACTAACCTATAATTATTACAATGCTCATAATAATAATATAAGGTTAGGACATCTTGGTCCTGATATGTCCTTCCCCTTTAGAAAACATTCTCCTCAAGTCTTAAGCTACCAAAGCATATGTGGTGGTGAATTTATGGAGGCAACATGAATATTTTTCTAGAAAATCCTTGGGTTGGAGGATGATGGAACCTTTAATATCCAATTAGAGAAGTGTCAATTTAATGTGAAAGCTTTGTGCAAAGAACTTCTAAAAACATAAAACATAGAAAATAGGATGTAGTTTGTAAGACAAAGGTAGGTCCAATTTGTAAGTGACCATGCTAACCCATTGTAGCACTCATTAAGGTTCGTAGAATATTAGTGCTAACTTGTGATTGCCTCTTAGCTTCAAAAATGTTTGCTCATACAATTGGAGGCACAAAAATAACCTATCCCCTTTGTTGAATGTGTGCTCGGAACAATGTTGATTTCCCTATTGTTTTGTATAGTTCTAATCTAAGGTCAAGTTGTCCTTAAGAGTCTAGAGTAGATTTTCCCAACATATAAGAGGTGAATTGACAACTTGTACCTTGAAACTACCTAAAAGGCAGGGTTTGATAGATGCCTATGGTTGGTTACAAATGACTTCACATGGTGTCATCTTGGTGGACAAATGATAAAAGGTCTTATACCATTGGATTCAATGAGAGGTAGCCAATTAATGTATTGACTTTTCTGCGCTAAAGAAAATCAACACAAACATGTCTCTGATTATTTATTGACTATTCTAGTCTAACCATTAGTTTGTGAATGACATCCTAAGCTCATTTTTAGCTGTGTTCCATCGAGATTAAATAGTTTCTACTAGAAGTTACTAGTGAATTTGGGTTTACTGTCACAAACAATAGAAGTGGGTATACCATGGAGGAAAAATATTTGCCCGATGGAATCTTGTGCAATGGTAGAGGCTTTATAAGGATGATCCAATGAACATAAAATGCACATACTTAGAGAGGTGATCAACCACCATAAAAGTAACTAATTTTCTTGTTGACTTAGGTAACCCCTCAATAAAATCCAATGGGATATTTGTCCACATTGTAGTCAGGATGGGTAATGACTATAGAGTGCCTAGATTCCTAATAGTTTCTCTTTTGTGGTACAAACATGCATCACACTCCTCAACAAATATTTTGATATCATTTTACATGTTATCCCAAAAGAAGTTTCTTTTTGTTCCTTCGTACATTTTTAAGAAGACATAATTCCCTATAGATTGTGATGAATGTAATTCCTATGATAATTTGTCCTGAATAGTAGAATTCATAGAAATCATAATACACCATTTATAACACAAGTATTGGCTATCCCAAGAGCACTCTGGCTTTCTTGCAAGATTGATTTTTAGTTGATGGAGTTGTAGAACCTGTGCATCCTAGTGCCACTCATGTTTAACCTCTTGCAACTAGTCTAAAGTTTGTAAGAATAAAGCATATAATGTCCCATGGTCTTCAATTATGCAAGATATGGAATCGACCACAACATTCTCCTTTTCCTTCATGTAGATAATTTCATAATCATAATCCAATAAATTTAGTAATCCATATTTGTTGTTAAGGTGAACTGACTTGCTATTATGGGAAATACTGAAGACTACTATGATCCATCTTAATGTGGAAATTTTTCTTCAAATTACATGATTGCAAATGAGTTGCAATATGAATAATAGTTAGCATTTCCTTCTTATTTAGATTTTACCAAATTTTCCTGCAAGTGCCTTGTTGTCAAACACAAAGGATCTTCCTTCTTGCATCAACACTATGCCAATTCCCACCCCAAAGCATCACATTTAATGATAAATTGTTTGGATAAATTTGTCGTGGGCATTATAGGTGTGGTACACATGGCATGTTTCATAAGGTCAAAGGCATGCTCTATTGATTCACACTAGTTGAATCCATTTTTTCTCAACATTGTCATCAAAGGAGGCAAATTTTTACAACAGTCTTTGTTAAATTTATGATAATAACATGTAAGACCTAAAAATCAATTAAACTTTTAAGAATTTTTAGTTTTGGTTTGCATTTTCTCAATTTTCTTGGGATCCACCTTAACACATTCTACTAAGACAATATGGCTAAGGTATTCCACCTTCAATTTTCCAAATAACACCTGGAATGTTTTGTAGATGATTAATTTTATTATAGGCGTAGCAAGGTTTGGTCTAAGTTAATGAGATTACCTTCCTATGTCTTGTTATAAATCAGAATGTCATCAAAGAAGATTAATATGAATTTCTGAAGGTGTGGCCAAAAAAGTGGTTCATCAAATTTTGGAATGTGGATGGTGCATTTGTGAGGCCAAATGGCATGACTAAAAATTCATAATGTCGTATGAGTTTGAAAAGTTGTCTTGAGAATATGTTCTTCAGGTACATGAATTTGATAGTGGCTAGACCAAAAATCTAACTCGTCGAAGTAGCAAACTCCATGCAATTCATCTAACAATTTGTCAACCATGGGAATATGATACTTGTCCTTGATAATAGTTTTGTTTTAACTCTTAAAATCTGCACAAAATCACCATGAATTGTCTCTCTTTTGGATAAGGAACACTAAGGAGGAATAAGGGTTAACACTAGTTTGAATGACCCCTACATCAAGCAATTTGAGTACCATCTTCTTAATTTCATTTTTCTACATATAGGGGTATCAATATGGTCAAATGTTTGGAGCCTAACTATCTATTTAATTGCTTTGCACGAACTTATAAGAGTTAAAGTGGTAATCCTTCAAGTTGTGCAAATACCTGATAATATTTGTCAAGGATGAACTACAAGTTTAGGGAGCAATTGAGTTTGCCATTGTTTTCATCTGTATAACACAAAGTTTAGCCATGGCCCCTAGACCTTTTTTTAGTAACGTCTCCACATGATGTGAACTAATAATTTGGATGGGTCCTTCTATCATGCTATTCAATGTACATTTTTTCCCATTAGTTGTGAATTGCATCCTTGTCAAACCCTGGTTTGCCAAACTAGGGTTTGATAGTGTTTAACTGTCTCAAGGAATTTTTCTGTATTTTATTATTCTTTAACTAGGGTTATGGAATTTTTTTGTGTTTTATTCACTGTAATGAAACATTTTTTTCTATGACAAGCTCAAAAGCATATGGGGCCTTGAAACGACAAGCATATACGAGAAACAACAAGCATATGGGGACTTGAAAGGACAAACATATACGAGAAATGACAAATTTATGCTCCTATGTATACTGATGTAGGGCCTTTCACCTGTCTCGAAGCTTCCAGTTGTCACCTTCATCCTACCCTTTCACCTTTATCCATGCCCTGTTGCCTTCATTCGTGGGTGCCATGTCGCCTTCGTCAGGTTCGTTTCACAGTTGCACTCTCAAATGACAAAAAAATATCATTTGAGAGTTAAAAACTATTTATAAAAAAAAATAAAATAATGCCTTTGTTTGAAGACCCTCTGTGAATGAAGACATTATTTTATTATTTTAATTTGGTGCCCAATTACCTTCGCTTGAAAACCATCTTCGAATGAAGGTCCTAACGTATCAAGGCTTGATACAACCAACAGGGCCTTCATTCAAAGGAGAGACCTTCGAACGAAGGTGCGTGCTAGAATTTTTTTGGCACCTTCAATTTTTCTTCGTTCACAAAAGTGTAACCCACTATTGTGGGTTGACCCTAAGGTACCTTCTTGGCCACCTAAAGATCAATGAAGTTATAGTGTTGCTAAAGACAATGAGAATGGTTAAGTAGTGTCCCTTCAAGTATCCCAACACCTTCATAGTTTTAGGTGTTGTGATACCTGCTAATGCACACAGAGATTTTAGGGGTAGATTAATCACTTAGACCAGTCCCTTTGGGTTGTTCCTCGTGTAGGATTTCTTTTGAGGCATTAATATGGCTGACATAAAACGTTACTCAACATCGAGTAAATATGGTTTATGTTCTATACATTTATGACCTGGTGCATATTTCTCATCACAAATGTAACATAACCCTTTTGGTTTGTGAGTTGTCATCTACTCACAAGTTAGGTGCTTGTTTGGTGGTGGCTAAATGCCCTAATTTGGTGTTTGTTGGAATGGTTATGGACTTATGGATTATAGCGGTTTGTATGGATGACATTGGGCAACATATTTAGCCTCAACAAATTTAGCCAACCCAATAGCTTCCACCAAGGTGGTGGGTTTAAACATTTTGACTTAAGCATGGATGTGTTCCTTTAGGCCATTGATAAAATCTCAAGCCCACTTGTCTAGTTTGCTAATTTTTTTAAATTATGTCTAGTAGTAATGGACAAAGAGAGTTTGTCTTTATTTAGTCAATGCCTTTGTGAGTTCCTCATATTCACTTGGGCCAAATTAGGTGAGTATGTATTCTCAAAATCGATACCATGTGATATCACCATGTGTTTCTCCAACCAATAATACCATTAGATAACGTCATGTTCCAAGTTGAATGCAGCTATGGGAATTTTTTTAGTTGTGGGAGTTTGATTGGCAAAAAAGTATTGTTCTTCTTGATACAACCAACTAGTGGGTTGTCACCATCTAATTTAGAGAAATCCAATTTAGGTGTACGATGTGTCCCTCCAATGTGTGGTCCATTCAAATAGTGTTGTCCCATTTTAGAACTCTATCCCATAGATGACCATCCATTGTGTCAGAATTGTTGACACGTGGTATTGTATTTGGCATTAACTCAAGTTTGTCTTTTATCAAGGTCATCAATTTTATTTAACTTGAACAACCATTGGAGGATTATTTATGTTATCATTTTTGCATATTTTAGGGATCTTTTGTTCATTTTTTTTTCTAAAATAAATTAGTTTGTTGGAATTTTTTTGATTACTGTGAAAGTGTTGGGATTTTGGGGAAAATGTGAAGGGAATTGATTAGCATTGGAGCTTGAAGGAAGCCATAGAGGATATTGAATTCAAGGCTTCTCCTGACTTGGTAGAAACGTGAGTTGGGGTTTTGAGCCTTTCTTGTTCTTTCTTGTAAATATTGAAAAAATTGTTATATTGTTTGATTGATGAATCTTGTATGTGAGCGTATGGGTGGGCATTACAATTGTCCCGTGTTATAACTCTATCCCATAGATGACCATCCATTGTGTTGGAATTGTTGACACACAGTATTGTATTTGGCATTAAGTCAAGTTTGTCTGTTATCAAGATCATCAATTTTATTTAACTATTGTTGGAGGATAGTGGAACACATTAATTATATTATTTTGTTTTCATTATCTAGATTCTACACAGAAAGGTCCTAATATTTGTGACCATTAACCACATCAGTCAATTTGGAATGTAATAATTTATTAACCCATTGTTGCATTATACCAATCTACTCTTTACTGCCCTATGTTTCCCTAATTTGCTTAGAACTATGCATATTTTCCTGAATATGCCAATCTCTACCTAAATATGCCCAAATCTATTCACGGCTAGGGTGTATGTAGGGAATTTATAGGCTAGGGTGTATTTGGTTTGTAGGCTCCTTGATATACTTATCTCATTCATAAATATTGAACCATCCCAATATTTTAGAGCTCCAACTATAAGGAGTTCTAGTGTAACTATAGCCACACTGTCCCATCTTTGAGCTATGAGGAGAGTAACCTCTTGGAGATAGCCGCTTACCAGTGCACCGGAACTTTAGATGAGTAGTGGCTTCATAGGGCATCTTCTAATTCTAGAGTGCTTTCTAATATATTCGAAACTATGTGGAAACTCAATTCCATCTATAGATGTTGTTTAGAAGGCATGGGTATTGGTGAGTCATTATCCACCTCACTTCACCTACTAAAACTTGCTTAGCCAATAATGACAACTCTCTCTAATATTTTAAAACCCTCGACACATAGTTTATAATTTGGTCTACTACTATAGAAAAAATGTTGCCAAAAAGTCTTAGTATCTCACTACTTTCATTACTTTGTGATCATTAAGATCATGTGAGGGCAAGATGAGAGCATACAATGGGTAATTGTAAGCCCCTAAAATGTTGTTGATATTGTGGAACATGGCTTAGGAAAGGGCTCTAAAACACTTGTTTTGATCTTACTCGCAAAATACAATCAAACAAAAACAACACATGAAAAGAACAAGATGCTCAATAAATAGTGAGAATAACTACAAATATACCTATATTCATGAATCAAATACAAAGTATTGTAGCCCTATTCAAGGGGGAAACCTCATCAAGAGAAAAATCTTTGATACAAAATACGATTCAAGTTGCTCCTCTCTTTATTACAACACTAATACATAAGCATCACAAAAAGTGACTTATGAGATACAACCCACGTGGGATAAATCCACAAAATGCAATATTAACTAAATAACCAAACTATGATCATTATAATGATCCTAATACTAATAGAAGGTTAGGATGTAAGGGTCTCAACGCACTCTAAAAGGGCTCTGGTGTTGTGCGAGAACATGCATGTCTGCAGAATGTTGTGACATTGATCCAAGTTGTCACATGAGTTTTCATAACTATCTGAAGAGTTGTTGGCACTATGTTGTAAGAGTGCCATTGATCATCTTCCATATGTCTAGAGACACGTATGATGTTTGATTCTATGGATCAACCATTTTACTCTTGTTGGGACATTCATCCAGATGCTTAGAAGTTGAATTGAGCAAGTAACCTTCCTCCTGCCATTATGCATGTGTTTGTACATGCATGTACTAAAAAACTACTTTGATACTAATGACCCATATCCCAAGAGGTTGGGGACAATCCTATCTTAGTGAAAGACAAGATTATAGATAATGCATAAGAAAACGAGATTCATAATTATCTAATACACAATCAAATTGATTTGTAGACTTTAGCAAATGCATGTTACTTCTTTTCAAAACAAAAATAAATAGGATACAATGGATGTTATAGATAGCAAGATCAATAATGAGAAATCTTGGACTAGAAAGGGGTGAACGCAACAAATTGGTTTGCCTATACCATGTTTGTTCTCTAACACCAATTGTCTAGAGAATCAAATGATTAACTATACAACATAGTTACAATTTGGTGTGAGAAGATAAAATGGTTCACATCCTAAACTGCTTGGCCTTCCAACTACTTGGTGGTTGAATTCTTAATAGTTGACATTCTAATCTCATCAGTCTAAAGGAGAAATTGACATGGATGACATGTGTGTAGGACTGTTGACAATGAAGTGACCACTAGGTGGTGCATGAAGGTGTGCTAAGTCATGTGTTTTTGCACACAATGATATCGAGGCTTCCATGTAGGGCACATGTCACATTGTTGGAACTTCACGCTGACACAAAGTACTATTGAAGTGTATGTGCTAGCATTAAATGTTGCCGAGGCATGTGCAAAGTTCCTCGAGGCTTGTGTTGCCATGTTCTACTTGCGTGATCTACATGTAAACTAGATGGGACCATAGTACCTCAGCTATAGCATGACATAATAAATCTCAACTTTTCACACAATGCCTTAATTACTTTGAATAATTAGAGTTCATTAAATAATCATAATATACCAAACTAATAAGATACTACATGAAGATAGATTCTGCATGAAATGTTTATCACCTACCAATACGGTAAAATTACAAATAATATTGCTAAACAACATAGTTGGAAGTATGAAATTGGTATTATACAACATATTACAATCAAATACACCACTTGCTAGGAGTAAGGACACATAATAGTAATGATACAATATAAATATGTACCAATCGTGTCTAGAAAAGGGCACAAAAGTGGGTATGATACATATCCAAATATGAAGAATATCTATCATTCTATAATGATCTAAATATTTGAGACAAATTCTATATTGCCCTATGATGGTCTCAGAACTGTATGTAGCTGACAGTTGTATTATTTTCTTGGCAGCTTTATGCTGCCTATATTCACTGTATTTTTTCTACTTTGCTTCAATAGAAAAAACTACTTTTGCCTTAACCTTTGCTAATATCAACACACAACTTTAAAGTGGAAGTCCCCAAGTTAGCATGAGTATACATATCATTAATTAACTAATTAAATTTTTAAACCATGAACACATCACAGATTTAATACATGATTCAACTTTGAATATCTAATGTAACAACAAAAATCTTCCTTACCTCTCATTACACAAATAAGATTGGTACTTGAATAAGTGATTTGTAAATACCTCAAGACAACCATAACAAATTGTTAAACTACAATCTTTGAACTCCATTTAGATTTTCATTTCATATAACATCTACTTATCATACACCAAATTAACACATAAGAACAAGTCACATAATTAGACTGAGAGACGTCTACAATGGCAACAAGGAGTGAAGTGTAGTGACATGAGCGTGTTAACAAAAACAAAAAAAAATAGCTAACATATGTTCAAAAAAGAAACTATAAAATAATTCTTGTAAATTCTAAAGTAAAATAACATGAAGTAAATAAAATAAGTCTTAAGTAAAAAAAAATAGCTATTAAATTTGACATCTTTTACATAGATAACAATGATATGCTAGTTTTAATAATTTAATAATTTTAGCAGAAACACTTTGAGATTTGAACCTTGGCAACCACCACTACAACCAAGAGACTTGACCACCCAACCATGCCTTTAACCATAAGACTCATGATGTCTTTTAAATAGATGTATTTAACTTTTATTAAGAATTAAAATTTCAATAGTAAATTAAAAAAAAAAAAAAGGTCACCGATGATGGCATGGTTCGGTGGTTAAGTCACTCGGTTGTAGTGGCGGCCACCAGAGTTCAAACCCTTGCTGGGCTAATGAGCTCGCAAGGCTTTACGCCTTCGCTGGGCCAACGAGCTCGTGGGTTTGAAGTGTTCTTGCTAGGGGATGAGGTCCCCCATGTTGTGGCCTCACCGGTTCATTGCTCTGGGCAAAAGCATTCACGTGGAGCACCAATGTTGCTGGTCACGTTAAAAAGTTTACCAGGCACATTATCTTAAAAAAAATTATTTTACTTTTTACTTCATTTTTAATATCTATTTTATATGGGACACTCATATTGGAAGAATAATGTTTACTTTATTAGTTTCTACCAAGGAAACTATAGGCGAGGCCTGTTCTTAACTAGTTATTAATAATTCTTTTTGCAACCAATGAGAACTGAAATAGTTTTTCTATTTAAAAAATATTTAGCTATTGCTATTGTATAGATGCAAATATTATAACAAAACATATTTGAAAAATATTTTTTCTTTAATCTAATTGACATAAAACTTTTACCCAATAAGGGTGATTAATGTGCATCCATTACAATAATGGCGGTAATATTGGCTTATGGAAAGGGAGCATGGTAGACTAACCAAACCTGTTTGAAAAAAAATAGAACTATTATCGCATGTTGCTATCATTATATTTGTTTTGTCTCTTTCTTTTGGCAGAGAGCAATTAATAATTCTTTTTGCAACCAATGAGAACTGTAATAGCTTTTCTATTTAAAAAATATTTAGCTATTTCTATTGTATAGATGCAAATATTGTAGCAAAACATATTTGAAAAATAATTTTTCTTTAATCTAATTGGCATAAAACTTTTACCCGATAAGGGTGATTAATGCGCATCCATTACAATAATGGCGGTAATATTGGCTTATGGAAAGGGAGTGGCAAACTGACTGAACTTGTTCGAAAAAAACTGGAACCGTTGTCGCATGTTGCTATCATTATATTTGTTTTGTATATTTCTTTTGGTAGAGAACAATTCTACAACAAAAAAGAAGAAGACATCTCTTTCAAAATTAAACAAATAGTACTATTTTGAGGTGAGTAGTGTTTTATAGGAGGAAAGAATTTATCATTTGAGTTTAAATTGTTTAGAATTCTCAATGTCAGTTATAGATATTCACTGTTAGAATTGGTTTTTACTCTCAGAGACGGTGAAATATCTGCTTATGTGATGTCAGGCGTAAAAAGGAAAAGCATTTTGTAGAATAACCTAGATAAGTTATGGGGTTGCTTATGAAGAACCATATGGAATTTTTTCTTTGTGTAAGCTAACATATTAGTTTTTCATATTTCTTTGTACAATTTTCTGGTAGGTTTTGCCGGATATGGAGGTCTGTACAATCTTTTTATATTTGTACGCTTGCTGGGTTGTCTTGTGTATGATGGGATTTTTATTTTGTAACATATAGGACTCTTTATTTGCTTTTATTTGTTATTCATTATCTTTCTTGTGCATTTTTTCTTGTTTAATTTGTGGGGTCTAATAAGCATGAACTCACTCGAGGGCTTTCGCAAATGGCTTTTGCAAATAGCTTTTCTAATTACCTGTAATTTTGTAGTTTTTCAACTAATTGGTATATAAGGGATTTGTAACGTGCCATCCATTCAACTAAGCTATTGGAACATAGCCGGCCAAAGTTGATATACTCTTTCATTTACATTTAGAAGACTTACTTTCAGTAGTTGATATACAATGTGATTCTAAGACATCAGATCATTCAACTGCATTGCTAGACCAAAATCAAGCAAAGTTGATGGAATTCTTCATTTATGATTTGAAGATTTAGTTTCTCAAAACACTTATTCCCTCCAATCTAAAAATGCCCATTGCAATAGAAGCTAAACATACCGTAAACAGTTGTATGCCCTTTAACAAGACAAAAGAGGTTTCTAATCTTCTAAAGAATCAATACAATTGATGATTTAAGAAAGGATAAGGGTTGGTCTATCCATGCAAATCCCCTCTAATAAGTAAACATGCCTCCCATAATAAATATAAGCTATTCTCGTTTCATAAACTTATTCCAATGACTAAAATTTTGCTTTGATATAACATGTATACAAGTTCAAAATTCCTTTCAGACAGTAATGAAATTTTGTTTAATTTTTTATTCAAAACAATTAAGAATGCAAATAGCTTGGGTTTTCATGATTTGGAGACAATGGTTCAGAATATCCAATCTCTGTTCAAATGTCTTCATTAAGCTTGATTATATCAAAACCAGCATATACCTGTATCACAGCTTAGATGACTCATTAGTTTTTTAAATGAACCCTTAGCTTAAAATGCGTTTGAAAAGTATATTACATTACATGAAAATATGAAGATAATATTTTATTTTTCGTAATTAAGTATAGAGGTAACACAATGTTGCTTAGTTAAGATATAAGTAGTACAATGTTGAATTAGGAGAATTTTTCTTAAGTGGGTTTAGATTAGAACCTAAAAAAATTATATTACAGTTGTATGCCCTTTAACCAGACGAACACTAATCTAGAAGGAACAATGCAAATAAGCTTGCAAAGAACAAGAAATATGCAAACAGGCAAAATTAGAAAGTAGAAACCATTAATATAACTTATATTCAGTGCTAAGTGGATATTTAAAACATTTCGTGAAGTAAGTTTAAAATAACCACTTATCTTAAAAGAGAAAAGATTCATCAAATATTCTTTTTCTACAAAGCAAAAGATGAGATTTTTGAAGGTGACTATTATGAAAAAATATAAATAATCTCCTGCAATGTTAATGTTTTTCTGTTAAAACATGGCCTCCATACTCATAGAAGTTGGATTTCACTGAAATTGAGATCCAAGGGACCGAGAGCTTACAATGAGTTGCTTGACATCTCATCAAAAGTAAAATATACACCATGACAAATGTTGTAAAGCCTTGCGGAAGGGCAGCTTGGTCCCTAATTATTGATGAGCTTGTGCACCTTATCAGATTAATATATATTTGTATACTACTCCCTATTATAATGCTTGAATAGTATATTGCATTAAATGCAATCTAGGAAGCTGGATTATAATGGCAGATGACCTGGTTTCTATTATCAACCTTGAATAGCATGGGATGTTAATGGACATTGAATATGAAAGGGATAATTGAACACATTTTCTACATTGGTGTACAAGAGATTGTTATAGTCAATTAGGTTGAAAAAAGATGGAGAAAATTGCATATAATATCATAGTTACAAAATTTACCGATTTAAATTTTATCCCAATTAATTGCACTCACCTCCTCAATGATTTGATCTTATAAAAATTTGTGATTTTTTAATTTAATCATTTATAATGTGTTTAATTTTCCTATTTTGCAGAAGGTGTGCATTGAAAAACAAGAGCATCTACAAATATACTTCAAAAACATATAAAATTTGACAAGTAACATATTACACCTATTTTGTTTTTATATTTCTAGTCCGTTTTTAAACTATGCATAAAATGTCAGAAAAGAGTGAACCAAAAAAATCATTGCATACTATCATAGATATAGAAAGTTACGAATCAATGAAAACGAATGAAGAACAAACAATAGATGTAGTATTGAAAAACAATAATCTTTTTAGGATAAGTCCATTTGTATACAACATAGGGGATTGCCTTTTTTACTCTTTGCAATATTTGTTACATATGCATTTCACTTCTGTAGAATTGCAAAATGGTATGATTGATTATTTTCTTAATTGCCTAGCAAAAAAGGACCCTAACGCTTTGTTTTTATATAGACATGAGCTAGATCCTGAAACATTGAATGAATTGCATCAAATTACTTATGTTAATACATACTTACAATGTATGTGCCTATTTGTGGTTAAAAAACCAAATTGTAAAGAGTATGGCCTTTTGGGGCGACTTATTTTGTATTAAATGGCTAGCAAAGTGGTTAGATATCCAAATATGTATTTGGTCATCAACTAGAAAAGTAAAGTACTTGCATTTTAATGAAAAATCAAAAAGTACTTCATATTCTATTTTGTTCCATGATGAAGACCATTTGAATGGACATTTTGAACCACTTGTTTCTAAAAAAAGAAAGCCATTGGAACAACGTATTAACCAATCTAAACACTCAAAAACAATTAGTAACTTGAGAAAACAATTTGTTGAGGATAAGTCAATAGATTCAATGTCCAAGTTCTGTCAATATGCATTATCAATACCAAATTTTGCATTGGATAATATCATAGATGTAGAGAACTATGAGTCAAGAAACACACACGGAGATATCTCAATTGACATAGTATTGGAAGACAATAACCTATTTAGAATAAGCCCCTTTGTATACAATGTAGGTGATTGTCTTTTTGACTCATTACAACTAATGTTACATATGCGATACACATCTGTTGAACTAAGAAATGGAGTAGTTGATCATTTTCTAAATTGTCTAGCAATCAATGATCCTGATGCTTTGTTTTCACTTCAAAATGAGCTAGACTCGCACACACTATCCAAAATGCATGGCGTTCATGATGTTAGTACATATCTGCGATACATGTGACTATCTGCAATTCCAAAGCCAAATTGTAATGAGTATGGCCTTTGGGGAGACTTGTTTTGTATTAAATGGCTATCCAAGTGGTTAGATATTCATATATGTATTTGGTCTTTAACAAGAAAAACAAAGTACTTGCATTTCAATGAAAATTCACTAAGTACACCATATTCTATTATGTTCCGTGATCAGGATCATAAAAATGGACATTTTGAACCACTTGTGAGCAAAAAAATTAAGACACCTGAACAACAGGCTCACCAATCTAAACATTCTGGAACAAATATATATTCCCCAAAGAAATTTCCAGAAAAGAAAACAATACATACAATGTCTAGATTATGCAAAAACTCATTATCACTATCAGATTGTGGTGACAATCTTTTCAACAGTATTGCAAGTTAGACTCAAAATGAATATGATAGCCAATGTCTTAGATGCTACATGGCTCAATCATTTTGCAATGCAATGCTAAATGGAGACAACATAGCAAATGAATGCCTTGAAACATGCTTAAAATTTGAGTTGAAAATTAGTTGTGGTAACACAAATTGGAAAACGTTTATTGCAAAAGTTGGAGATCCATTTCAACAAAGTGAAATTGAAGGATTTGATTTTTGTTTTGAATGGCTATCATACATTTTACAAATAAAAATTAAAGTTTGCTCAAAAAATAGTACCATGCCTACGAAAGTATATTGCAAATGTGTACAACCAACAAAAGTATACAATGTCATATGTTACAAGGTCAATGACATGCATACACATTATAAGCCAGGTGAAGTGGAGATAATAATGATAAATGACATTTATCTTGCATAGCCACAAAAAAAAACAACAATGAAAAGCAAACAAAAGCTCAGTATGCACAAATTAAAAGAATCCATTCGAAATAGTAAACAAGTAAAAACTTGCAACTCTACACATCTCACAAAGGGGTCAAGCACTGTTCTCCATAACTCACTTCGTAAACTAAAACAAGAGATATGCAAAAAACCTAAACAAAAGATTAATATGCACAAATTGAAAGAATCCATTCCAAATAGTAAACAAGTAAAAACTTGCAACTCTACACATCTCACAAAGGGGATTAGCACTGTTTTCCATGACTCACTTCGTAAAGTAAAACAAGAGATACGCAAAAAACATAAAATCCAAAACATACAACAAGGTGAAAAAAAAACACCAGTAGAATCTTACATGGCAAAAATTAAAGACACACCTAAACATGTGTGTGCAATTTGTGGGCAATTGCATTTCAAAAAGAATATTATAAATCTAAGCCAACAAATAATGAAAACATATGGGCTAGTTTTATTAAGGACACAAGAATTTTACGGCAACAAAATATGCAATTTTTGTAACCACCAGTTGAGGCAAAATAAAAAACCAATATATGCAACACCAGAACATATTAAAACAAATAAGCCACTACAATACACCACTACACTTTCAGAACTCGAAGAAATACTAGTGTCCCTTCGACTTGCCTTTGCACAAATTTGGCAACTAGGATTCAAAAGACCTCAAATTGGACTAAATGGAACAATTATCAATATCCCAACAAACATGAACATTATATGAACAATGTTGCCATGCTCCACCAATGAAACATTCACAATTGCTATTGCATTAAAGAGATGTTTGCAATATAGAAATGATACCAAAAAGGAAGAGTTCAACCAAATGTTATTATGAATTCTTTAAACAAATTGTGTAAAACAATGTACACAATGCAAAATGTTAAATTGAACAAAAAATGGCATCAACATTTGTACCATTTAGAACAGCATATTACAGTTACTGATTCTTCATCAAGTGATAATGACAAAGACAATGACACAAATAATCCAATGGAAATGGAAACAGATACCTTGATCCATGGATTTACTAAGTCAAGAACTATACATTCAATACAAGACAAAGTCATTGAAATTGCACCTGCTGAAGGAAAACAACCTCTTGGAATATTCCAAGACAAATATGCGGAAGAAATGAATTTTCCAACATTATTTTTTGGAGAACCATGTGATGAACGAATTGAAAAGAAAATTTCATACCAAAAAATTGCACAATGGGAATTACAAAATTCAAATTGAACATTTGCTTATCATACCAACAACTTATTTTTCAAAACCATTAAAATTCTAATTGCCCAAGTTTTTTGTACAATATGGATAAGAATTTGCAAAGGGAAATTAAAAGGTAGATCCCTACTAGCAAAATATGTGAAGCACAAACCAAACCTTGAAAAAATATTGCAATCAGATATTGGATATGTAGATTTCAAAAAAATAAGAAATTCACCAGACTATTTGCAGCACCTGAAGAGAAATCTTTTCGCAATGATATGACAATTAGGACCACCTACTTTTTTTTTGTAACTTTCACTAGTGCAGAACAAAATTGGGAGCCATTAAAAGAAACATTGAAAGAATTGTACATCTCACACAAAAACAAATCAATAGAAAACCAACAAGAATTGCTTAATGAAGTTGACATTACTTATTTGATTAAAAATGATCCAACTACTTGTACTTGCTATTATAAACATAGAATTAATGCAATGAAACAATTAATATGTTTAGATGAGACATTTTTCAGAAAGGTATTAGACTACTTTTCAATTACAAAATTCCAAAATCGAGGAAATGAACATGACCGTTTCATGCTATGGGTTAAAGATGCACCTATTTATGGAAAAGATACTAATACTAGTATTGAACATTTTGTAGATAGATACATAACTTGCAATACTGAAACTTTAAATGAACAAATAGCTAAAATACATATACATCACCATACTAAACAATGCGGTAAGACCAAAAAAAATGCCACTTTGGTTTTCCACAACCACCAATGAAAACAACAAGAATTCTTGAACCATGCATCGACGAAAAAAGAAACATGTGTTTGGCTGAAAAACTTAGATCCACTTTAGAATGTTCAAATTATGATTGTTCTACATCTTTTGAGGATTTCCTAGTGAACACAAGCATGGATGAAGAAGAATACATATTGGCCATACAATCTACATTGCTTAGATCGACAATGTTTTTGAAAAGGAAGCCAGCTCACATTTGGAACAATACATTTTGTAAAAAAATCCACATCTATGGCAAGCAAATATAGATGCACAATTTGTTCTAAATGCATATGCTGCAACAATGTACTATAGCTCATACATGACAAAATGCAATGCCTCAATAACAAATGCATTTAACAAAATACACACAGAGCACGAAGAACAAAACATTGATGCAATTAAAATGATAACAAAACTTGGCAATGCTTTGCTCAACCTACAACAAATGTCTACTCAGCAAGCTGTACACATTGTGCTTTCACTTCCTCTTAACTATAGTTCAAAGAAATGCATATTCATAGACACATCAACTGCTGAAAATTGTACATTTATTTTGAAAAATTCCACACAGCTAAAAATGAGCCAAATGATTCACAAAATATTGCTTGTAAAAGTTTAATTGACCATTATATAGCATGCCCTAAAATATTGGCAAATGTTTGTCTAGCAGAATTTGTTGCAGAATACACAACAAGAAAAGGACAATTAAAAAAAAGTAGACCACAAATTATTCGACATATAAGATACAATAAACATGTTAACATCGAGAACTATTATAGGGAACAACTTTTATTGTATGTCCCATTTTCCATAGATGAAAACATATTGAAAAAAAGGCTTCACAACATGGGAAAATGCTTTCATTGCTAATGAAAAGATAGTAAAACTTAATCAAGCAAAGTACACATACCATATAAATGAGCTATGGGGTGATTTGGACAATGCTATTAATGATGTCAATATTGAAAATGAGAACTGTACAGAAACAAACAATGTTGAAAACTTAAACACCGAATAAAATGAACAATACAATTTGCAATTGGATCTAGACACAATAAAACTTAAATTCCACAACAAACAAATCAGAAGACCATTGAAATTGCCAAACATCCAAACTTAGTTGACAACACATAATACTACAATGTTCGAAGAATGCTAAACAAAGAACAACAAGCCATAGTAAAGGACATACTAATAAAAAACAACATAAATTACTTGAACCATTGCATTTGTTTCTAACAAGAGGTGCTAGAATAGGAAAAAATTCACTGCCAAAGCTATATACCAAGGCCTACTGCGTATATACAATAACTCTATTAATAGTGACTTGGATAAGATAGAGGGCTTGTTACTCACATACACAGGTAAAGCAGCTTACAATATTGGAGGCACAACTTTGCACTTTGCACTATTCATACCATTTAACAAATCCACTACTATTCCATTGAGCTCAGACAAATTAGATAAATTGACAAAAGAATATCAACAATTGCGTATTATCCTTATTGATGAAATCTCATTAGTTGGAGCGAGACTATTGCATTGCATAGATAAAAGATTACGTGACATCATGCAAACACCTACTAAATATTTTGGTGGTTTAGACATTATTTTTTGTGGTGATTTCTATCAAGCAGGACCTATACATGACTGTCCAGTGTTTCAAACTGTAAAATTAGACACCGAACTAGTTCCATTTAATTTCTAGGAAAACATCAAATGCTATGCCTTACAAAGAACTATGAGACAAAAGGATGAAATCTTCATTGATATTCTTAATAGAATACGAACAAACTCTCAAATAAATAGTGACATAGCATACTTGAATAACAAATGCTTACGTCCTACACTTACTGATCCAACATTTCCATTTCGTTTTTATAAGAGAAAAGATGTTAATGCACACAATCAAAAAATATTATTTTCACTACCTAGACAACTAATAACAATCAATGCAATTGATGAACAAGATAATTCTGTTAATGTAGAACAATTGTTCAAAATTAATACAAATCTAGCAGACCAAATTATGTTAAAAAAAAACATACTAGCTAAAATTTATGGTGGAAACTATGATACATAGGATGGTCTCGTAAATGGATCAGATGGAATATTCAAAACATATACACAACATGCTGACATGGACATTATTTGGATTGAATTCAATGATCATCGTATAGGAAAAGGTAAAGCTACAAAACTATCACATTTAAACCAAACATATATTAACAATGGATGGGTACCAATACTCCGAGTTGCTAAACCAATCCTAAAACTAAATGCTCAACAAAAGAATATTGTTAGGAAACAATTTCCAGCACAATTAGCACGTGCTCGAACAATACATAAATCACAAGAACTTACAATGCATGGCCTTGCATTTGAACCATTAGGTGTACACCAACATGGGATAACTTACACAGCTATTTCCCGCACATCAACAATTGAAACATTATTTTTTAAGCCCTCTAACTGCAAAAAACTTTAAAGTAAAAACATAAATCATAGATGAAATGACACGGTTAGAAACAATAGCTAAGTGGACTCTTCAAAATGACATACATTACAAAACACAAACATCATGTATTACCATATCTACATTGAACACTCGTCATTTCTAGCCACACAAACAAGACATTGTACATGACAAATATTTAATGTCATCAGACATTATTTGTCTGCAAGAGACATATTTGGAAAAACTGATAACAAATGATGAATTACCAGAATATAATTGCTCTGCAGCATACCATATACATGGGATAATGACTTGCACAAAAAAACATATACAAATATCAAATGCAATTCCACTTATACAAGATAATGTTGAAGCAATATTGAGTACATTGATATTTACTAAACAAAGCCTTTATATTTGTAATATTTATGCCAGACCAGCAACATTGCTTACAAAAATTATAGAAATTGTTAACAAAGCAATGACAATTGCTTCTACTGGAAGCCTTATTTACATTGCAGGTGACTTCAACATTGACATTTAAGAAATGCTTAAAGAGAACATGCAAATACACAACTTGCACTTGTTACAGGAAAATATAAAACTTTTCTCAAGGACCATTATTGATCATGTGTGGACAAACAATTATGCAAATATAACAAAAATTCAAAGATTTGAATCATACTGGACAGATCATGACACTCTTCTATTTCATGTTGCCAACATCGTCTAGCCATGTTCTGCATCTTGGAAAAGGTAATCATGTACAACAAATTTATATGACAAAACATTTTATTGTCTACATACATAAACTCTTAGTTAAAAAATAGTACTTAAACTCATTAGTTATACTATTATACAGATCATAATTCATATAATGAAAAATAATACAAATATTGTTTTGCAGGTAACTTGAAATCATGAATATAGGGCAAAACAAAGTATCTACTTCAGTACCTACAAAAGCACAACAAGGCACAAATAAAGAGTAAATTACATGGACAATATACATAATTTATTTTCTTTAACAAAATATTGTCTTGAAAAACCATAGTTGACTAACACATTTGTTTTGTCAAAGGTGATTGGACATGAATAAAGTTAACAACACTCCAGCAACGACTGTCCATACAACCAATATTAAATAAGATGAAAGGTATGTATACTAGCCAAAAATCAACTACAAAACAATTTCCAAATATATAATAAATATATCTAAATGTAATAGGAAAAACACTATTTTAATAGTAGATTACTATAGAAGTAAAAATAAAAGTATTTTGCAGTTTTCTCAAAAACATGGAAATCAGTGAAGAAGATCTTGATGTAGATGATCTTGATGAATCTTTCTCTATACCTGCAAAAGAATGCATAACAAAACGGTCAAACATATCATTTCTTTTAGATTAGTTAAAAGTTAAATAGTATTTTCCACAAATTACATGACTAACAGTTGCATTTCTTGCTACAGTCGTTTGGAAAGCATCGAACTAAATAGCACTTCTCCTACGAGAATGACCATTCAAAGCAGCAAAGAAAAGTATTAATTTTTAATACTCTTATTTTCCACCAAATTTGTTAATAAGCTATGTATATACTTCTACATTTTCTATAGATTTCTACAAACACCAACATACATAGTGAAAAATCTTTAATTTATATTCGCACAATTGAGAATAACATGCAATTTTTGTAACTACAACAAAACGCATAACAAAATGGCGAGACTTGTCAATTCTTCCAAATTAATGAAAAATTAAATAGTATTTTCCACAAATTTCATGACTAACAATTTCATTTCTTGCTACAGCCGTTTCGAAAGCATCGAACTAAATAACACATCTCCTACCAGAATGACTACTCAAAGCAACAAAGAAAGTGTCATGCCCACATTTCCCATGTGGTCACAACACACAACACATGTGTCATGTCCACATTTGTCATGTGGTCATGACACGAAATACCAAAAAAATTTCCACACATCCCTAGAAACCCCCTCACACGCATCAGCGTGCTCGGTGGTATACGCACAAAGGCGCATATAGGTCAATCGATCGACGGGGTAATGCGAACACCTTTCACAACCCCTGTGAGATGTAAGTTGAATAGGGGGTTATGCAACGCGAGGAGCATTGCCAATAGGGTTAGGATCGAATTTGAAGCTAACCCTAAGATTCCTAAGTGAAGTGGAGGGATTTCGACATGTGTCGAAATCTAAATCCCTAACACTATAGCATAATTAGATTAAAATAAAATTTCATCTAAAACATAATTACAAGGCATAATTAAAATATTTAATAAATGCATAATTAAAACACTTAAATTATTATTCCTAACTACCAAAAAAATTCGGCAGCATAATGCCTTATTAGCGTTCATATAAAACAATTTCAAAAAGATTTCCTAGCTAAAACCCCTTTTAAATTAAATTAGTCTAAATTAAATGTAATTCTAACCTAATATATCCAATGTCTCTATTTGGCCCAAAACAATAATTTAAATCACAACTAATCCTAGGGGAACCCATAAGGTTAACAATAAATTATAATTCAACTTTTAAATTACTACTAACCAAAATAAATTAAGTGGGTTTCCATTACTAAATTCCCCTAACATATTTTTCCCCACTAACACTCAACGAGAGAATCCCACTAAAATAAATTAAAAGTCCAACGTCTAATAAAAATAAACCCACCACATAAATAAAACCAAGCCATAAATAAGCCCAAATCAATCTGGAAATAAAAGTCAAGCCATTAATATTATATTCTGCGACATGAAAAGGTGTAAGTGAGGGAAGAGGGAAAAGAAGAATTTAAAAGAAATTCAGGGGCACCCAAGTCCATAATAAAATAACAATTTTCTCTAAGCACTCCCAAACCTAAAGGACTTAATTCTAATATTATAATCCTTTCTTTTCCTAACCCTATTCTCACTATACTTTCTACAAGTTTCATACTAACCCTAATTTTCCTCTCATCTCTCTTCTCTTCGCATTTTCTTTCCTCTCTATTTCCACTTGCAGGTTTGAAATAAAGGCCAACCATGGATGAACAAAATACAAAGGTATAAAACTGATGCGTAGTTTTGCTTCTGTTTATCCTTTTTTTTGAACTAAATTTGTTATTATTCCATGTTATTTATTTCTTTTTTGAT
>BSBN01001613.1:0-62673 GCA_027924645.1 Cunninghamia lanceolata
CATCTTTAATCCTAGCCATTCAAATAAGCATATGACCTAGAAGTCGGGTGAGTACGAGATCATGATGTGCCAAATAGTGGCAATGGAGAAAGAATTGATGGATGAAAATTTTCTAACATTTCGACTAATATTTAGATTTGGATGGAAAGGGTGTTAATATTTCTAGCTGAAATATGTATTCCCTCCAAAAAAATTTTGGGACCTCATATTTAGGCAAGTGGGAGTCCAAAACTTGCCAAAGAAACTTGCAAAACCACTCATTTATTGTTATCCTGAAAATTTTCTCAATTTCATCCTTGAAGCTGAGAAACATTTTTGTAAGTAAATTTAATCAAATGAAAAGGGTCTATAGAGGAAGCTATTAAGATTCTAAAAATATAGTATGCACCTTATAATAATTTTAATATGTAGTTACTATTAATTTTCTACATACGCTATGTCTGATTTCCTAATAGATATACATATTGAAAAACACCCATTAACTTTCAACATATTAATCCTTTTTAAATCCAAAAGATGCGTCACATTCTAGGATTTATTGGGTATACATTAAATTTAAATTTTTTTATTTTCATATATTTTTTACCAAGTGAGGTTGGCTGGAAAATTAATTTTTAATATTTTAAAAAAGTCCGAGTAAACAATTCATAAATAATTATTCATTTACTTCAAAAATTCAAAAAAATATGTCACATCCGCTTATGTGTCCTTTAAGTTTAAATCCAAATCATAGAAGAAAAATATTGTCTTTTTCTCATACTTAGTTTGCCTGGAATGACATCTACTTTTTACATTTTCCTAAAAAATTTAGTAGTGCTTCATTGAAATATCCAATTTTCACCAAACTATTGTTAAAATTTCAAAAAAAAAGTTATATCCCATAAACTACACTCAATTTATTACAACTTTTATTACTACCTTATTTCTAAATTGTGTAGATAGCTCATTCAATTTTTGACACGAAGTTACTTAAGTTTATTTTTCACATTTACATTGCCACTTAGGGGTAATGTTTGGCCCATCATGATCCTGCACTCATCCAGTCTCCTTTGTTTCCCTAAAGTTGTCTCATCAAATCCTATCCATCCATCTCTAATATAATATCAACCATCCATTTTATCATCCAATAATCTATAAATCAAACATCAACCAAGCCATTTTCAACAATAAGAGCTTTGATGGTAAAATTATGCTGTGAAAGTAAGCAACCAACAATCAAATCATTATAAACAATCATTGGATAAAATCTACCATTGTCTTGGTGCAACAAGGGCTAGTTTGGTGAGAAATTTGTATTGTTTTTCATTTGATTTACTAAAACCTTAGCTCAATTGGAGGTGATGTTGAGTATGGAATAGGAGATTTGATTTATGCATTGTTCTTAATTTTAATTCAATATTTTTGCATACACAGTTACAATGATGAAGTGTCATTGTAAGGTTCTCAAAACCTCATGCGGTTTATGATTTTACCTCCATACAATGGGGATCCTCAATGACATTTTCATCAATCTCAAGGGTCAAACTAACGTTCTGCATAGTCACACAATATACCTTTGTAGGCACAGGGAACTGAACTCGCAGGTTAGTTTTGTTAATTTTTAAATGTGTAACCTCTCACTTGCTTATCCTATAGTTTGTTGTGAATAAATGGGAATGAGAGTCCTCTCCATCTAAACTTAATGTCTTCAATTCCAATGCCATCAAGACAAGAAGCTCAAAATGAGCATGACATAGAAAACGAGGTCCTATCATAAGACACATATGGCCAAAATGATTCCCCATCCATTTCCATGAGGGAATATCAATTAAAAATAATATTTAACCACAAAAAAGCTTGGAATTCAAATTTTCTTTCTTTCAAGAACGCACAAAACTTGCAATTTTTAAAAATTTAATTGTGGGAAGCTAAAAAACTGACCCAATGTTCAACGCATTGATTTTTTATTTCTTAAGAATATACTATTGAAGGAAAGGGCATTGATATCATATTTTTCCATTCAAATAAATTTTGGGGGAAATTGTTTTCATAGCTCTTCTGTAAAATTAAAATTTAAAAGAAAATTGAATCTTGGGATTGTTAAATTGTTGAACACGAGGTTTAAAAATCCCCATACTAAAAATCATACAAAATAGAATGTCATATGATTCCACATAAAGTGGGCATGGGTAAAGGATAAGGACTAAATTACAAAGCATGAAAATTAAGTTGAACATACCTCCAATCCAAGCCAATATTGGTTTTTTCATGCTATTTCAACAATAAATCAAGAAACAACTACAATCCTTTCCACCCAACCCTCTAATCCAAGAAACAATTCAATACCTGAATACTTCCAAATATTTTTTTCAAGATTCAAGCAAAAGGTGCAGAAAAACACAAGAAAAAATAACAAGTCCTATCAAATGAACTCTATTTTCTCTTTTATGGAAAACCCTTTCCCTCTAATAATTCCCCAATATTACATTGAAGACATTCATAGTTAAAAACTAGTCAAACAATTCTTTTGCAATACAAAAGTGACATTAAACAAGCCACACTACACTCCTATGTGCCCAAGGTGTCATAACATGTAATGAGACACTTGGCATGCACACCCTTGCATAATGAAAGGTGACACGAGTGAAAAACATAAAAGTACAATAAAACAAAATACTATGGTTGACACTGAAAATGAGATATGGAGGAGAGTTGGAGTTCCAAAGACCACTAAAGAACCCTTACAACCTTGCTATTAGGCCACCCTTTGATACCTTAGGATACAGAAATCATAGAGTTGAAAATGCCAAAAGTTTAAACTTTGGGGAAGAACTTGCATTGTTTTAGACTTTCCCTTTGGCCTTGCATCTCAAATTTCTAGACAAGTCTTGTAGTTTACACTTTATCCCTAGGTTTCATTTACCGCTGTTAGTGTTTGGTATTACATTGTTAACTATCACCGGTTATGAGTAGTTCCTACCACCGGTTATGAGTAGTTATGTTCGGTTTCATATAATTGGTAGTTATGTTCGGTTTCATATAACCAGTCTCCCCTCATAGTATTTATACAAGGTTTTGTATCTGCATTCTTCATCAATAAAATTACTGTCCCTTCATTTGGTATCAGAGCTTAAATAGTTGTTGTGTCTATGACCTTCGAGGAGGAGAAGGGAGAATAGAAAGGACTCCCTGTGCACGATGGATATGCTATAGAAAAGGCCCACCACTATTGCTTGTTGTTTGGAGACGCTCAAGTCTCTCATGAAATTAGCTTGTTCCATATTTTGGATAGAGAAAGCGTTATAAATCCCGACGATGAGAAGGGGCAATAAAGTGGTAGTGTTGATGTCATTGGCATTGCGGTTACCAGCGTCAGAGATTTTCATAAGGAGAGTATCAATTAGAAAGATCTTATGAATAGCGCATGAGAGAGGTGGCCGATCAATATGGTGAGTGTAAGAAGGACAAAAGTCTAAGTAAGAGATGCTGACAATGCACAGTTAGCATGTCCTCTTGTTTCACCGTTGGTGGTTATCAGTCAGGGAAAGGTATGTACTGAAGTGTGTATGGAAGTGCAAAATTTTATAAGCAAATATATTTAACTTGGAGTAAGAAGGTCAATTTGGTCCTACTATTTTCTTTTGGAGCATTATTTTTAAATGGAGATTCCATTAGACAAGTATTCTGGTTTCAATTTCATACTCAGAGAATGGAAATTCAAATGCAACTAATGAATAAAAATTTATGGGGAATAGTAAGTGGAGTTGTCTTATGTCTTTCAATCCCATGGTCTTTGTAGAACTTATCAAACTATGTGGAACAAAACTCACAAACGTTATCAATTTTCAAACACTTAATCTTTTTACTAGTCCGATTCTCAAAAAAAGCTTTAAAACACTTTGGAACCGACTAAAGACTTCATATTTGCTTCTGAGAAAATAAATCCATGTCCTTCTACTGTAATCATCTATGAATGATACGCAATATAACGATTTAGAAATCGAAGGAACATTCACAGGACCAAACACATCAGAATGAATAAGATCCAACACACTAGAAGACTTGTGAGAACTAGAGTAAAATTGAACATTGTTTTTCTTTCCATATATACAATGTTTGGAAAATTCAAACTCGAGATTACAATGTTAGGTACCCAAAATGCACAACCATCAAAAGTTGAAGCAACACAACTTCTTTGTTGCAGGTTCCAATGGTGAGGATGAAGAATCTAAATCTCTTTTCTTCGAAACAGAAGAACTATTGAACTAAATAGTGCATGCATCTAGCTGAAATAGAGTACCTCTCTAGTACCCTTAGCAAGCACCATAGCTCCTCTAGTCATCTTACATCATCCATTCGAGAAGACAACCTACACACCCACATCATTCAATTTAATTATAGAAAAAAAGGTTCTGTGCAAAACCAGGGATGTGAAAAATGCCATTCATCCCCTACACTTGTCCATTAGGGAATCGGATGAAGACAATTCTATGGCCAACTATCTTCAGATGAGTGTCGTCGCCAAAGTCAATTAGCCACACATCTTCTTATGCATGGGCTGCCAAGGCTGCAACAAAAGCACCTCCGTCATCTTGTGAATTGTCAGACTCAGAATCAGAGAAGTTCTCTTTTTCTCCTTCTCCTCTTTACACTCCTTTTGAATTGCCCAAATTTACCGTAGTTCTAACGCAATACCTTGGACTTTGCAGGAGATTTCAATCTCACACGGGATTTGGATTTGCTCTTTCATCTTTCTCATCTTTCTTTTACCCTTTCTCTTTGAGCCTACCACGAATCGCAAGAGCCTCCTTTGACGAATTGCAAAGAACAAAGCAAGGGTCATGGAACGATCCTCCTCCTCCAGCTTTACACCAATGGAAGTCAACTGTGGAACTAGCATGTTAAATCCATTCAGATGATCTGCAATCGATCCACCATCTTCATCCTCAGAGAATACAACTTCTTCCTCAGGAATAACTTGTTTACCAGGGATTTGGCCTGATAAACATCACCAAGTTTCTTCCATAGCTCTTTCACAGTATTCTCTTCATGAACATTTAACAGGATAGAATCAACTAAACAGAGTCTCACAAGACCCTTAGCTTTTGGTTCTTTGAGATCCCAATCTACCTGAGCCATTGCCATTGTTTTGTGCTAGATATAACTTCCCATAGATCTCTATCAATAAGCATGTTTTCCATTTTGAGTTTCCACAACTTCAAATTGCTGCCAATAAACTTTTCTAATTCTATTCTTCCGGATGTGCCTGCCATCTCCTTCCTACAACAAGATTTTAGAATACTCTGTAGACTCCCACTCAAACAAAGATCTGTTCAAAAAACCCGTACCTAACAACTAGGATAAAAGGTGATCAATCTCTTATACAAACTGAAAGGAAGCAAGGTACACGAAACACACTTCCTACACCAATCTAATGAGTAGAATAGTACGCAAATTCTTTAAAATCCTTATAATTGCAGCTATGTTAAACATATAACGTCAAGATTACAATAGAAACAGAAAAACAAGAATGCAAGAGAGACACAAGATATATCGTGGGGAAAGCCTTTTCATGTAACTTGGTTAAGGATTAAGTCCATACAGATGCGGCAATAGGTTAATCCATTGGCAGTATGCCATGGATACCATTGCATCAAGACTTGTAGTTTGCCATTTCCAAGGTAATGACAGATGGATGACTCATTATCCCCATTAGTTGACTTAGATAAAATACCCCCTTTTAAATTTTATGTTAGTTCAATTATTACAAAATGCCTATGTATAACCCCCCAGAATAATACATGAAAGCAACACTTTATATGTTGAGTGCCCCTTCATCTTTGATAGGCAAAAATACAAGGGGTTCTTCTTAAAATAACTTTAAATTCACTCAAAGGCAATTAGCCCAAATTGATTAATTGCCCCTTAAAATCTGCATTTGAGATTTTTTAGTGCTATTAGACAATTACATATGAAAAAATTGCCTATTCTAAGTAGTAAAGAAGAAAATTTTTAAAATGACTATATGAAGTCAAGGCCCTTTTAATTTAGGGAAAAAATTATGGCAAGAAAAAAAAAATGTAGCAGGGACGACACTTGGAGGAGCAGGTAACAAGGGCGATGCATTCTTGGAAGAAATCAACTGCGAGATGGTCACAAAGCTTGCAAACAGGCTGCTTGAGGAGGTTGATGGAAGGGTGGAAGACCCAAATCAAACATCGATACATCAAACCCAATCCTCAATGGCAAAGGGAGGCCGAACGACCACCAAACAAGCCAAAAAAAATGAAAGAGCCAGATGCAAGAACCAAGTGGGCAACACCCAGATCGGCCTTTCTGTGTAACCTGCCCATCAAATGTTTAAAAGAGGTGCCCAGTCGTTGATTTTCAATTCCAAACTAGACACATTTCTATTTCGAATTAGGCGCTCTAAAAAGGAGCGTAAGTCGTGCTAGGATCGGGCCTAAAAGGGGCAGATCTGATGCCAAACATGGATCTGAATAGAGGAAACTGACAGAGACAAATTTGATGCCTAACAGGGAATGTAGGTTGGGGCTTGGTCTTGAACCAGAGACACAGCCTCTCCTGTGCTTTTCGAATGCAAATCGGGCTTCAAAAACCAAATATGTAGATTAGGTGCCATGGGGTTTTACCCTGTAAATTGTCACCCTCTAAATCACCCTTCAAGCCTTTGAATGTCCTACCTCAGCACCCAAATCGGGCCTGATTCTCAATGCGGTCATGAGCTTCAACTTGTCTCCAACATGCCAGACATGGGGTTCTCTCGAAATGAACCAACAAGCAAGCTTATCCTTGCTCTGATACAATATTAGAACTAATCCATAAGCCAATGCCGATTACGAGTTTGAAGTAAATTGATAGGCAAATAAGACGAGTACATGTAGGAGAGGATAGGAAGTTATTAGTCAAGGAAACGACTTCTCAACTACGAGTGATGGCAAGTTGCCTCCCTACAAACTAGAATGAGTGGCTAGTTAGTAGGCAACTTGTTGACATCTATCCTAACCACCCATCAACCATGACACCTCAATGAGGCATGTATCATGATTGTGTAAGGGCACACCTATGTAGGCTTATGTCTAAGTGTATAAAAATATATGAAAATATATATACACTAACAAGGACAAGCCCAAAGGCTTCACTCTATGCTTCTCAAATCCACCAATGTAGTTCACAATCCTTCCAAGCTTGATAGTACAGACCAGTGTAAAATCAGCTGACCCAGATAAATAATGAAGCCATAAGTAAAACAAAAACATAGCTAAACAAAATGATATATTTCAAAGAGTTTTGAAACTGACCAGGGTGTGAGAAGATAATGGCCCAGTGGTCCCCATTGTAGTCATAGAGCCTAATGTGGCCATGAGTGCAATCTACTTGACATTAGGAATTTTGTCTCCCAAGGCAACTCCTGGGATTAGAGAAATTTCCTCATTTGGAGATGAACTTCTTGCAGAAGTTTTTAGCAAACAAGTATTTTAGGCATTCATCACATTAGGCATTCTCCTATTCCTTCAATTCCTCCCAATCTTCTTAAAGTCCCCTTGAACTTCCTATCTGCGAATCCCTTGCAACCCTGAAGTTGCAACTGCTAGTTTTAATACAAAGAAAGAGAGAGACCACTTAGATATTTTACAGGGCACTGTAATGCACTGTGACTCGAGCTCATTAAACTGCTAAGTTGGTAGCTTGCAACAAGGGCATCTCACTAGAGGAAACTGCTAAGCTTTTGTTCAAATATGACTGGGTTCATTTTGGACTACCACATAATATAATCTTTGATAGGGATAGCCGATTCATCAGTAATTTTTGGTCTACACTTTGGGCTATGCTTTACACTAAACTAAAAAATTCAAATGTGGGAGAGTTGTCGAGCGAAACGTTTTCCACGGCCTCTGTCAAAGCATTAAAACAAAAATGTTTTCCACGGCCTCTGTCAAAGCATCTAAACAAATGGAGGAGGTCCGATATAGACCGAAAATTTCGCGCAAGAAGAGAAATAACAACACGGGACGTAGCATGTTTTATCACATGCTTTTAAATCCATTTCGAGAAATTACGCGCTCGCCACTCTTCTATAAATCCAATCTTTCGTTGGGTTCTTACAGCACCGTGAATTTGCAATTGCACTTGGAAGCCAATAAAATATCCGCTCTGCAGAATGGTTGGTTATTGGCCTTCCCTTCCTAAATTTATTGTTTAATTTTCTGCTTCGGTGTTCTTGTATATTTCATGAATATTGTTTATTCTTTTACATTGAATCCTTCTATCGTTAGTTTAAATACATTAATTATTATGCGTATGTTTAGGCTTATCATATGGACGAGTGGGGTGGTGAGGATGGTACCTTTTGGACAGATGGTACATACTCTAGCATCAAGACGATCACAATAAGGCATGGAACTGTTATTGATGCCATTCAGGTTAAATATGGTCTCCCGGGTGAAAACGAAGAGTATGATATCCCTGCACCTCAGCACGGAGGCAGCGGAGGCTCTGAGAGTAAGGTAGTATTTATCCTCTCAGCCTGAAATTCAAGCAAGCAAGCCTGTATATTACATATTAATTGTGGTTTAACTTGCAGATTACTTTTGCCGAAGACGAATACATCACAAAGATTGAAGGATATGTTGATAGCTATTATGGCCACAAGGTAATCGCATCTTTGACATTTACTACCAATAAGACAAAATATCCTTCATCTGGCACTCAAGTTGGAGATTCTTTTGAATCAAGTGGCAATGAAAAGATTGTTGGCTTTCATGGACGCGCTGGAGCTGGAGTATACTTGAACTGCCTTGGCATTTATGCACTTAGAGACATCAAGTGATCATATTTATAGCACATGATCTTTTCTTAGCAAATAATACAAGCACCTCTTATTCCATGTTCGCTTTCACCTTATCTCTATAAATTTTCTTTTTATGAAGCCAATATTATGTTAGTGCATGGACTTGTCCTAGTAAATAAAACAAGTCTCCCCTATTCTATGGTTTCTTTATCTGTGCAAACTTTCTTATTGTGAATGCAACATTATGTGAACTTATCATATGGCTTAATAACATACATGGTATGTATAAAATTTAAATATGTCTCCTTATGTCGTTTTGAGTGCATTGGTGCTTACGTTAGATTATCCATGTCAACTTTTTCTTTGTAATAAACTTCCATGGATTTATGTACAATGAGATGCATTACTATAAGATTATCATAGATTAAGGAAAAGAAATCCACAATTAACTTTCATCTGATACGTGTCGATGAAGTTGTATCATTAAAACTTTATGATGTATGCCAACTCATTATATTGTATTTAATTTAATTTATATATTGATGTCCACCAAAGACCAAGAATGGCCTTTAGGACTAAAAAGGGTACAATATAAGGAAGAAAAGGGGAGCATAGAGTTTGTAATGCTCCAAGCTATTGCCTAGGACAATAATGGTCAAAGAAGAGACAAACAATTTTTTTAAGGAATGGGCAGGAAACTCCAACTCCAAACTCTCAACACACTCTTACCACCCCAAATTATAAAAAATGGGCTCGTAACTCAGAAACATACAAAGAGAAATACCTAGATAAGCCTCGAGCAACCTTCATAAATAATGCATGGTTTTCTCATCTTGTGCAATATCTAAAAATGGCTTAAGCCTAGTATTTGAGCACGTGAATAAGCTCTTCATTGGACAACCAAGAAGTTCCAAAGACCTAACGAACTATAGAAACACCAAGTTAAATTATGGAACACACACCACATATGTGAGTTTATTACAATTGTATATATAGGTACTTGTAAGTCAAAATTAAAAAAAAATATTACACGGACTCAAATGTCCCAAATATACATTTGCATCAAATGACTCAAAATGAAATGTTACAACGAAGTTATAAGTCTATGAATTCCTTGTACACTCTCCAAGCTTATCCAAATGACCTATTGGCCCTAATGTTGATTGAACCCAAGCGAACCACATGGAACCCTTAGGCCCAACTCTTTGTACTAGGATGCAATTGACTAGTTAGTCATTCGACATGCACACTAAGCACAATCGGTATAATACATAACCAACACAATCATAAGCAATCTACACAATGCACATCATACAAGGATGCCAACATATATGATGAGGATGTTGGCATAATAGTAGTATTACATTGTTAGTTAAATAAATATAAGTAAATAATTAGTTTGTTAGTTTCTGGGAAGTTACTTTCCCGTAAGAAGTTATATACGGGAATAACAAGGCTTTAAAAAGCCAATTCCCTGCATTGTAATAGACATCAGAAAATCATCAATATAAGATTATATATTTTTGTTATTTCTGTCCAAGGATGTAATCTATAGGTGCTCACCATTTCTCAATAGAGGAAAGACCACATCAATTAATGCATAAATGGATGGAATCAAAAGCACAGAACAAAATCACAATTCCACAAAATAAGAAGGAAGATAGTATCATAGGTTACTATAGACACTTAAATTTTACCATATCCTAACAACATCACCTAGTCATCGATATTTCGGCACCGTCCTCATACCACTTTCACCATCTTGTGACACCTTACGACACATTCATCCTAGGACGTCCTTTAGTACTCCTCCCATCATTCAAGTTGATTAATTAAAATATTTGATTTAATTAATCAGGATAATCCCGTTCACCAAATTAATTAAATAAATTATATTCATTTAATTAGATTTAATCCATTTCCCCCTATAGTCAAATTAATTAAATAAATTATATTTATTTAATTAATTTAATTTTCCTACATTATCCTTGTCCAATAATTAATTAATAATTTTATTATTTGATTAATTATTTTCCACTTGCCTTAATCCTCATCCACTTGCCACAAATAATAAATAGGAGTCACATGTCTAGCAAAAGTTAATTAGCCAGCTTCATTGAAGCTAGACACTTGCATAAAAGTCAAACTAACTTTACATCACCACCATCCATTCCATACTAGACCTCTTAATCCAAGCGATTCACATAAGGATAGACTCTAGAAGCTTCCATTCTTTCCCTAGTTTCCTCTCACTCAATCTTGTCCGTCCATTCATCTTTAATCCTAGCCATTCAAATAAGCATATGACCTAGAAGTCGGGTGAGTACGAGATCATGATGTGCCAAATAGTGGCAATGGAGAAAAGAATTGATGGATGAAAATTTTCTAACATTTCGACTAATATTTAGATTTGGATGGAAAGGGTGTTAATATTTCTAGCTGAAATATGTATTCCCTCCAAAAAAATTTTGGGACCTCATATTTAGGCAAGTGGGAGTCCAAAACTTGCCAAAGAAACTTGCAAAACCACTCATTTATTGTTATCCTGAAAATTTTCTCAATTTCATCCTTGAAGCTGAGAAACATTTTTGTAAGTAAATTTAATCAAATGAAAAGGGTCTATAGAGGAAGCTATTAAGATTCTAAAAATATAGTATGCACCTTATAATAATTTTAATATGTAGTTACTATTAATTTTCTACATACGCTATGTCTGATTTCCTAATAGATATACATATTGAAAAACACCCATAACTTTCAACATATTAATCCTTTTTTAAATCCAAAAGATGCGTCACATTCTAGGATTTATTGGGTATACATTAAAATTTAAATTTTTTTATTTTCATATATTTTTTACCAAGTGAGGTTGGCTGGAAAATTAATTTTTAATATTTTAAAAAAGTCCGAGTAAACAATTCATAAATAATTATTCATTTACTTCAAAAATTCAAAAAAATATGTCACATCCGCTTATGTGTCCTTTAAGTTTAAATCCAAATCATAGAAGAAAAATATTGTCTTTTTCTCATACTTAGTTTGCCTGGAATGACATCTACTTTTTACATTTTCCTAAAAAATTTAGTAGTGCTTCATTGAAATATCCAATTTTCACCAAACTATTGTTAAAATTTTCAAAAAAAAAGTTATATCCCATAAACTACACTCAATTTATTACAACTTTTATTACTACCTTATTTCTAAATTGTGTAGATAGCTCATTCAATTTTTGACACGAAGTTACTTAAGTTTATTTTTCACATTTACATTGCCACTTAGGGGTAATGTTTGGCCCATCATGATCCTGCACTCATCCAGTCTCCTTTGTTTCCCTAAAGTTGTCTCATCAAATCCTATCCATCCATCTCTAATATAATATCAACCATCCATTTTATCATCCAATAATCTATAAATCAAACATCAACCAAGCCATTTTCAACAATAAGAGCTTTGATGGTAAAATTATGCTGTGAAAGTAAGCAACCAACAATCAAATCATTATAAACAATCATTGGATAAAATCTACCATTGTCTTGGTGCAACAAGGGCTAGTTTGGTGAGAAATTTGTATTGTTTTTCATTTGATTTTACTAAACCTTAGCTCAATTGGAGGTGATGTTGAGTATGGAATAGGAGATTTGATTTATGCATTGTTCTTAATTTTAATTCAATATTTTTGCATACACAGTTACAATGATGAAGTGTCATTGTAAGGTTCTCAAAACCTCATGCGGTTTATGATTTTACCTCCATACAATGGGGATCCTCAATGACATTTTCATCAATCTCAAGGGTCAAACTAACGTTCTGCATAGTCACACAATATACCTTTGTAGGCACAGGGAACTGAACTCGCAGGTTAGTTTTGTTAATTTTTAAATGTGTAACCTCTCACTTGCTTATCCTATAGTTTGTTGTGAATAAATGGGAATGAGAGTCCTCTCCATCTAAACTTAATGTCTTCAATTCCAATGCCATCAAGACAAGAAGCTCAAAATGAGCATGACATAGAAAACGAGGTCCTATCATAAGACACATATGGCCAAATGATTCCCCATCCCATTTCCATGAGGGAATATCAATTAAAAATAATAATTTAACCACAAAAAAGCTTGGAATTCAAATTTTCTTTCTTTCAAGAACGCACAAAACTTGCAATTTTTAAAAAATTTAATTGTGGGAAGCTAAAAAACTGACCAATGTTCAACGCATTGATTTTTTATTTCTTAAGAATATACTATTGAAGGAAAGGGCATTGATATCATATTTTTCCATTCAAATAAATTTTGGGGAAATTGTTTTCATAGCTCTTCTGTAAAATTAAAATTTAAAAGAAAATTGAATCTTGGGATTGTTAAATTGTTGAACACGAGGTTTAAAAATCCCCATACTAAAAATCATACAAAATAGAATGTCATATGATTCCACATAAAGTGGGCATGGGTAAAGGATAAGGACTAAATTACAAAGCATGAAATTAAGTTGAACATACCTCCAATCCAAGCCAATATTGGTTTTTTCATGCTATTTCAACAATAAATCAAGAAACAACTACAATCCTTTCCACCCAACCCTCTAATCCAAGAAACAATTCAATACCTGAATACTTCCAAATATTTTTTTCAAGATTCAAGCAAAAGGTGCAGAAAAACACAAGAAAAAATAACAAGTCCTATCAAATGAACTCTATTTTCTCTTTTATGGAAAACCCTTTCCCTCTAATAATTCCCCAATATTACATTGAAGACATTCATAGTTAAAAACTAGTCAAACAATTCTTTTGCAATACAAAAGTGACATTAAACAAGCCACACTACACTCCTATGTGCCCAAGGTGTCATAACATGTAATGAGACACTTGGCATGCACACCCTTGCATAATGAAAGGTGACACGAGTGAAAAACATAAAAGTACAATAAAACAAAATACTATGGTTGACACTGAAAATGAGATATGGAGGAGAGTTGGAGTTCCAAAGACCACTAAAGAACCCTTACAACCTTGCTATTAGGCCACCCTTTGATACCTTAGGATACAGAAATCATAGAGTTGAAAATGCCAAAAGTTTAAACTTTGGGGAAGAACTTGCATTGTTTTAGACTTTCCCTTTGGCCTTGCATCTCAAATTTCTAGACAAGTCTTGTAGTTTACACTTTATCCCTAGGTTTCATTTACCGCTGTTAGTGTTTGGTATTACATTGTTAACTATCACCGGTTATGAGTAGTTCCTACCACCGGTTATGAGTAGTTATGTTCGGTTTCATATAATTGGTAGTTATGTTCGGTTTCATATAACCAGTCTCCCCTCATAGTATTTATACAAGGTTTTGTATCTGCATTCTTCATCAATAAAATTACTGTCCCTTCATTTGGTATCAGAGCTTAAATAGTTGTTGTGTCTATGACCTTCGAGGAGGAGAAGGGAGAATAGAAAGGACTCCCTGTGCACGATGGATATGCTATAGAAAAGGCCCACCACTATTGCTTGTTGTTTGGAGACGCTCAAGTCTCTCATGAAATTAGCTTGTTCCATATTTTGGATAGAGAAAGCGTTATAAATCCCGACGATGAGAAGGGCAATAAAGTGGTAGTGTTGATGTCATTGGCATTGCGGTTACCAGCGTCAGAGATTTTCATAAGGAGAGTATCAATTAGAAAGATCTTATGAATAGCGCATGAGAGAGGTGGCCGATCAATATGGTGAGTGTAAGAAGGACAAAAGTCTAAGTAAGAGATGCTGACAATGCACAGTTAGCATGTCCTCTTGTTTCACGTTGGTGGTTATCAGTCAGGGAAAGGTATGTACTGAAGTGTGTATGGAAGTGCAAAATTTTATAAGCAAATATATTTAACTTGGAGTAAGAAGGTCAATTTGGTCCTACTATTTTCTTTTGGAGCATTATTTTTAAATGGAGATTCCATTAGACAAGTATTCTGGTTTCAATTTTCATACTCAGAGAATGGAAATTCAAATGCAACTAATGAATAAAAATTTATGGGGAATAGTAAGTGGAGTTGTCTTATGTCTTTCAATCCCATGGTCTTTGTAGAACTTATCAAACTATGTGGAACAAAACTCACAAACGTTATCAATTTTCAAACACTTAATCTTTTTACTAGTCCGATTCTCAAAAAAAGCTTTAAACACTTTGGACCGACTAAAGACTTCATATTTGCTTCTGAGAAAATAAATCCATGTCCTTCTACTGTAATCATCTATGAATGATACGCAATATAACGATTTAGAAATCGAAGGAACATTCACAGGACCAAACACATCAGAATGAATAAGATCCAACACACTAGAAGACTTGTGAGAACTAGAGTAAAATTGAACATTGTTTTTCTTTCCATATATACAATGTTTGGAAAATTCAAACTCGAGATTACAATGTTAGGTACCCAAAATGCACAACCATCAAAAGTTGAAGCAACACACTTCTTTGTTGCAGGTTCCAATGGTGAGGATGAAGAATCTAAATCTCTTTTCTTCGAAACAGAAGAACTATTGAACTAAATAGTGCATGCATCTAGCTGAAATAGAGTACCTCTCTAGTACCCTTAGCAAGCACCATAGCTCCTCTAGTCATCTTACATCATCCATTCGAGAAGACAACCTACACACCCACATCATTCAATTTAATTATAGAAAAAAGGTTCTGTGCAAAACCAGGGATGTGAAAAATGCCATTCATCCCCTACACTTGTCCATTAGGGAATCGGATGAAGACAATTCTATGGCCAACTATCTTCAGATGAGTGTCGTCGCCAAAGTCAATTAGCCACACATCTTCTTATGCATGGGCTGCCAAGGCTGCAACAAAAGCACCTCCGTCATCTTGTGAATTGTCAGACTCAGAATCAGAGAAGTTCTTCTTTTTCTCCTTCTCCTCTTTACACTCCTTTTGGAATTGCCCAAATTTACCGTAGTTCTAACGCAATACCTTGGACTTTGCAGGAGATTTCAATCTCACACGGGATTTGGATTTGCTCTTTTCATCTTTCTCATCTTTCTTTTACCCTTTCTCTTTGAGCCTACCACGAATCGCAAGAGCCTCCTTTGACGAATTGCAAAGAACAAAGCAAGGTCATGGAACGATCCTCCTCCTCCAGCTTTACACCAATGGAAGTCAACTGTGGAACTAGCATGTTAAATCCATTCAGATGATCTGCAATCGATCCACCATCTTCCATCCTCAGAGAATACAACTTCTTCCTCAGGAATAACTTGTTTACCAGGGATTTGGCCTGATAAACATCACCAAGTTTCTTCCATAGCTCTTTCACAGTATTCTCTTCATGAACATTTAACAGGATAGAATCAACTAAACAGAGTCTCACAAGACCCTTAGCTTTTGGTTCTTTGAGATCCCAATCTACCTGAGCCATTGCCATTGGTTTTGTGCTAGATATAACTTCCCATAGATCTCTATCAATAAGCATGTTTTCCATTTTGAGTTTCCACAACTTCAAATTGCTGCCAATAAACTTTTCTAATTCTATTCTTCCGGATGTGCCTGCCATCTCCTTCCTACAACAAGATTTTAGAATACTCTGTAGACTCCCACTCAAACAAAGATCTGTTCAAAAAACCCGTACCTAACAACTAGGATAAAAGGTGATCAATCTCTTATACAAACTGAAAGGAAGCAAGGTACACGAAACACACTTCCTACACCAATCTAATGAGTAGAATAGTACGCAAATTCTTTAAAATCCTTATAATTGCAGCTATGTTAAACATATAACGTCAAGATTACAATAGAAACAGAAAACAAGAATGCAAGAGAGACACAAGATATATCGTGGGGAAAGCCTTTTCATGTACTTGGTTAAGGATTAAGTCCATACAGATGCGGCAATAGGTTAATCCATTGGCAGTATGCCAGGATACCATTGCATCAAGACTTGTAGTTTGCCATTTCCAAGGTAATGACAGATGGATGACTCATTATCCCCATTAGTTGACTTAGATAAAATACCCCCTTTTAAATTTTATGTTAGTTCAATTATTACAAAATGCCTATGTATAACCCCCCAGAATAATACATGAAAGCAACACTTTATATGTTGAGTGCCCCTTCATCTTTGATAGGCAAAAATACAAGGGGTTCTTCTTAAAATAACTTTAAATTCACTCAAAGGCAATTAGCCCAAATTGATTAATTGCCCCCTTAAAATCTGCATTTGAGATTTTTTAGTGCTATTAGACAATTACATATGAAAAAATTGCCTATTCTAAGTAGTAAAGAAGAAAAATTTTAAAATGACTATATGAAGTCAAGGCCCTTTTAATTTAGGGAAAAAATTATGGCAAGAAAAAAAAATGTAGCAGGGACGACACTTGGAGGAGCAGGTAACAAGGGCGATGCATTCTTGGAAGAAATCAACTGCGAGATGGTCACAAAGCTTGCAAACAGGCTGCTTGAGGAGGTTGATGGAAGGGTGGAAGACCCAAATCAAACATCGATACATCAAACCCAATCCTCAATGGCAAAGGGAGGCCGAACGACCACCAAACAAGCCAAAAAAATGAAAGAGCCAGATGCAAGAACCAAGTGGGCAACACCCAGATCGGCCTTTCTGTGTAACCTGGCCCATCAAATGTTTAAAAGAGGTGCCCAGTCGTTGATTTTCAATTCCAAACTAGACACATTTCCTATTTCGAATTAGGCGCTCTAAAAAGGAGCGTAAGTCGTGCTAGGATCGGGCCTAAAAGGGGCAGATCTGATGCCAAACATGGATCTGAATAGAGGAAACTGACAGAGACAAATTTGATGCCTAACAGGGAATGTAGGTTGGGGCTTGGTCTTGAACCAGAGACACAGCCTCTCCTGTGCTTTTCGAATGCAAATCGGGCTTCAAAAACCAAATATGTAGATTAGGTGCCATGGGGTTTTACCCTGTAAATTGTCACCCTCTAAATCACCCTTCAAGCCTTTGAATGTCCTACCTCAGCACCCAAATCGGGCCTGATTCTCAATGCGGTCATGAGCTTCAACTTGTCTCCAACATGCCAGACATGGGGTTCTCTCGAAATGAACCAACAAGCAAGCTTATCCTTGCTCTGATACAATATTAGAACTAATCCATAAGCCAATGCCGATTACGAGTTTGAAGTAAATTGATAGGCAAATAAGACGAGTACATGTAGGAGAGGATAGGAAGTTATTAGTCAAGGAAACGACTTCTCAACTACGAGTGATGGCAAGTTGCCTCCCTACAAACTAGAATGAGTGGCTAGTTAGTAGGCAACTTGTTGACATCTATCCTAACCACCCATCAACCATGACACCTCAATGAGGCATGTATCATGATTGTGTAAGGGCACACCTATGTAGGCTTATGTCTAAGTGTATAAAAATATATGAAAATATATATACACTAACAAGGACAAGCCCAAAGGCTTCACTCTATGCTTCTCAAATCCACCAATGTAGTTCACAATCCTTCCAAGCTTGATAGTACAGACCAGTGTAAAATCAGCTGACCCAGATAAATAATGAAGCCATAAGTAAAACAAAAACATAGCTAAACAAAATGATATATTTCAAAGAGTTTTGAAACTGACCAGGGTGTGAGAAGATAATGGCCCAGTGGTCCCCATTGTAGTCATAGAGCCTAATGTGGCCATGAGTGCAATCTACCTTGACATTAGGAATTTTGTCTCCCAAGGCAACTCCTGGGATTAGAGAAATTTCCTCATTTGGAGATGAACTTCTTGCAGAAGTTTTTAGCAAACAAGTATTTTAGGCATTCATCACATTAGGCATTCTCCTATTCCTTCAATTCCTCCCAATCTTCTTAAAGTCCCCTTGAACTTCCTATCTGCGAATCCCTTGCAACCCTGAAGTTGCAACTGCTAGTTTTAATACAAAGAAAGAGAGAGACCACTTAGATATTTTACAGGGCACTGTAATGCACTGTGACTCGAGCTCATTAAACTGCTAAGTTGGTAGCTTGCAACAAGGGCATCTCACTAGAGGAAACTGCTAAGCTTTTGTTCAAATATGACTGGGTTCATTTTGGACTACCACATAATATAATCTTTGATAGGGATAGCCGATTCATCAGTAATTTTTGGTCTACACTTTGGGCTATGCTTTACACTAAACTAAAAAATTCAAATGTGGGAGAGTTGTCGAGCGAAACGTTTTCCACGGCCTCTGTCAAAGCATTAAAACAAAAATGTTTTCCACGGCCTCTGTCAAAGCATCTAAACAAATGGAGGAGGTCCGATATAGACCGAAAATTTCGCGCAAGAAGAGAAATAACAACACGGGACGTAGCATGTTTTATCACATGCTTTTAAATCCATTTCGAGAAATTACGCGCTCGCCACTCTTCTATAAATCCAATCTTTCGTTGGGTTCTTACAGCACCGTGAATTTGCAATTGCACTTGGAAGCCAATAAAATATCCGCTCTGCAGAATGGTTGGTTATTGGCCTTCCCTTCCTAAATTTATTGTTTAATTATCTGCTTCGGTGTTCTTGTATATTTCATGAATATTGTTTATTCTTTTACATTGAATCCTTCTATCGTTAGTTTAAATACATTAATTATTATGCGTATGTTTAGGCTTATCATATGGACGAGTGGGGTGGTGAGGATGGTACCTTTTGGACAGATGGTACATACTCTAGCATCAAGACGATCACAATAAGGCATGGAACTGTTATTGATGCCATTCAGGTTAAATATGGTCTCCCGGGTGAAAACGAAGAGTATGATATCCCTGCACCTCAGCACGGAGGCAGCGGAGGCTCTGAGAGTAAGGTAGTATTTATCCTCTCAGCCTGAAATTCAAGCAAGCAAGCCTGTATATTACATATTAATTGTGGTTTAACTTGCAGATTACTTTTGCCGAAGACGAATACATCACAAAGATTGAAGGATATGTTGATAGCTATTATGGCCACAAGGTAATCGCATCTTTGACATTTACTACCAATAAGACAAAATATCCTTCATCTGGCACTCAAGTTGGAGATTCTTTTGAATCAAGTGGCAATGAAAAGATTGTTGGCTTTCATGGACGCGCTGGAGCTGGAGTATACTTGAACTGCCTTGGCATTTATGCACTTAGAGACATCAAGTGATCATATTTATAGCACATGATCTTTTCTTAGCAAATAATACAAGCACCTCTTATTCCATGTTCGCTTTCACCTTATCTCTATAAATTTTCTTTTTATGAAGCCAATATTATGTTAGTGCATGGACTTGTCCTAGTAAATAAAACAAGTCTCCCCTATTCTATGGTTTCTTTATCTGTGCAAACTTTCTTATTGTGAATGCAACATTATGTGAACTTATCATATGGCTTAATAACATACATGGTATGTATAAAATTTAAATATGTCTCCTTATGTCGTTTTGAGTGCATTGGTGCTTACGTTAGATTATCCATGTCAACTTTTTCTTTGTAATAAACTTCCATGGATTTATGTACAATGAGATGCATTACTATAAGATTATCATAGATTAAGGAAAAGAAATCCACAATTAACTTTCATCTGATACGTGTCGATGAAGTTGTATCATTAAAACTTTATGATGTATGCCAACTCATTATATTGTATTTAATTTAATTTATATATTGATGTCCACCAAAGACCAAGAATGGCCTTTAGGACTAAAAAGGGTACAATATAAGGAAGAAAAGGGGAGCATAGAGTTTGTAATGCTCCAAGCTATTGCCTAGGACAATAATGGTCAAAGAAGAGACAAACAATTTTTTTAAGGAATGGGCAGGAAACTCCAACTCCAAACTCTCAACACACTCTTACCACCCCAAATTATAAAAAATGGGCTCGTAACTCAGAAACATACAAAGAGAAATACCTAGATAAGCCTCGAGCAACCTTCATAAATAATGCATGGTTTTCTCATCTTGTGCAATATCTAAAAATGGCTTAAGCCTAGTATTTGAGCACGTGAATAAGCTCTTCATTGGACAACCAAGAAGTTCCAAAGACCTAACGAACTATAGAAACACCAAGTTAAATTATGGAATACACACCACATATGTGAGTTTATTACAATTGTATATATAGGTACTTGTAAGTCAAAATTAAAAAAAAATATTACACGGACTCAAATGTCCCAAATATACATTTGCATCAAATGACTCAAAATGAAATGTTACAACAAAGTTATAAGTCTATGAATTCCTTGTACACTCTCCAAGCTTATCCAAATGACCTATTGGCCCTAATGTTGATTGAACCCAAGCGAACCACATGGAACCCTTAGGCCCAACTCTTTGTACTAGGATGCAATTGACTAGTTAGTCATTCGACATGCACACTAAGCACAATCGGTATAATACATAACCAACACAATCATAAGCAATCTACACAATGCACATCATACAAGGATGCCAACATATATGATGAGGATGTTGGCATAATAGTAGTATTACATTGTTAGTTAAATAAATATAAGTAAATAATTAGTTTGTTAGTTTCTGGGAAGTTACTTTCCCGTAAGAAGTTATATACGGGAATAACAAGGCTTTAAAAAGCCAATTCCCTGCATTGTAATAGACATCAGAAAATCATCAATATAAGATTATATATTTTTGTTATTTCTGTCCAAGGATGTAATCTATAGGTGCTCACCATTTCTCAATAGAGGAAAGACCACATCAATTAATGCATAAATGGATGGAATCAAAAGCACAGAACAAAATCACAATTCCACAAAATAAGAAGGAAGATAGTATCATAGGTTACTATAGACACTTAAATTTTACCATATCCTAACAACATCACCTAGTCATCGATATTTCGGCACCGTCCTCATACCACTTTCACCATCTTGTGACACCTTACGACACATTCATCCTAGGACGTCCTTTAGTACTCCTCCCATCATTCAAGTTGATTAATTAAAATATTTGATTTAATTAATCAGGATAATCCCGTTCACCAAATTAATTAAATAAATTATATTCATTTAATTAGATTTAATCCATTTCCCCCTATAGTCAAATTAATTAAATAAATTATATTTATTTAATTAATTTAATTTTCCTACATTATCCTTGTCCAATAATTAATTAATAATTTTATTATTTGATTAATTATTTTCCACTTGCCTTAATCCTCATCCACTTGCCACAAATAATAAATAGGAGTCACATGTCTAGCAAAAGTTAATTAGCCAGCTTCATTGAAGCTAGACACTTGCATAAAAGTCAAACTAACTTTACATCACCACCATCCATTCCATACTAGACCTCTTAATCCAAGCGATTCACATAAGGATAGACTCTAGAAGCTTCCATTCTTTCCCTAGTTTCCTCTCACTCAATCTTGTCCGTCCATTCATCTTTAATCCTAGCCATTCAAATAAGCATATGACCTAGAAGTCGGGTGAGTACGAGATCATGATGTGCCAAATAGTGGCAATGGAGAAAAGAATTGATGGATGAAAATTTTCTAACATTTCGACTAATATTTAGATTTGGATGGAAAGGGTGTTAATATTTCTAGCTGAAATATGTATTCCCTCCAAAAAAATTTTGGGACCTCATATTTAGGCAAGTGGGAGTCCAAAACTTGCCAAAGAAACTTGCAAAACCACTCATTTATTGTTATCCTGAAAATTTTCTCAATTTCATCCTTGAAGCTGAGAAACATTTTTGTAAGTAAATTTAATCAAATGAAAAGGGTCTATAGAGGAAGCTATTAAGATTCTAAAAATATAGTATGCACCTTATAATAATTTTAATATGTAGTTACTATTAATTTTCTACATACGCTATGTCTGATTTCCTAATAGATATACATATTGAAAAACACCCATAACTTTCAACATATTAATCCTTTTTTAAATCCAAAAGATGCGTCACATTCTAGGATTTATTGGGTATACATTAAAATTTAAATTTTTTTATTTTCATATATTTTTTACCAAGTGAGGTTGGCTGGAAAATTAATTTTTAATATTTTAAAAAAGTCCGAGTAAACAATTCATAAATAATTATTCATTTACTTCAAAAATTCAAAAAAATATGTCACATCCGCTTATGTGTCCTTTAAGTTTAAATCCAAATCATAGAAGAAAAATATTGTCTTTTTCTCATACTTAGTTTGCCTGGAATGACATCTACTTTTTACATTTTCCTAAAAAATTTAGTAGTGCTTCATTGAAATATCCAATTTTCACCAAACTATTGTTAAAATTTTCAAAAAAAAAGTTATATCCCATAAACTACACTCAATTTATTACAACTTTTATTACTACCTTATTTCTAAATTGTGTAGATAGCTCATTCAATTTTTGACACGAAGTTACTTAAGTTTATTTTTCACATTTACATTGCCACTTAGGGGTAATGTTTGGCCCATCATGATCCTGCACTCATCCAGTCTCCTTTGTTTCCCTAAAGTTGTCTCATCAAATCCTATCCATCCATCTCTAATATAATATCAACCATCCATTTTATCATCCAATAATCTATAAATCAAACATCAACCAAGCCATTTTCAACAATAAGAGCTTTGATGGTAAAATTATGCTGTGAAAGTAAGCAACCAACAATCAAATCATTATAAACAATCATTGGATAAAATCTACCATTGTCTTGGTGCAACAAGGGCTAGTTTGGTGAGAAATTTGTATTGTTTTTCATTTGATTTTACTAAACCTTAGCTCAATTGGAGGTGATGTTGAGTATGGAATAGGAGATTTGATTTATGCATTGTTCTTAATTTTAATTCAATATTTTTGCATACACAGTTACAATGATGAAGTGTCATTGTAAGGTTCTCAAAACCTCATGCGGTTTATGATTTTACCTCCATACAATGGGGATCCTCAATGACATTTTCATCAATCTCAAGGGTCAAACTAACGTTCTGCATAGTCACACAATATACCTTTGTAGGCACAGGGAACTGAACTCGCAGGTTAGTTTTGTTAATTTTTAAATGTGTAACCTCTCACTTGCTTATCCTATAGTTTGTTGTGAATAAATGGGAATGAGAGTCCTCTCCATCTAAACTTAATGTCTTCAATTCCAATGCCATCAAGACAAGAAGCTCAAAATGAGCATGACATAGAAAACGAGGTCCTATCATAAGACACATATGGCCAAATGATTCCCCATCCCATTTCCATGAGGGAATATCAATTAAAAATAATAATTTAACCACAAAAAAGCTTGGAATTCAAATTTTCTTTCTTTCAAGAACGCACAAAACTTGCAATTTTTAAAAAATTTAATTGTGGGAAGCTAAAAAACTGACCAATGTTCAACGCATTGATTTTTTATTTCTTAAGAATATACTATTGAAGGAAAGGGCATTGATATCATATTTTTCCATTCAAATAAATTTTGGGGAAATTGTTTTCATAGCTCTTCTGTAAAATTAAAATTTAAAAGAAAATTGAATCTTGGGATTGTTAAATTGTTGAACACGAGGTTTAAAAATCCCCATACTAAAAATCATACAAAATAGAATGTCATATGATTCCACATAAAGTGGGCATGGGTAAAGGATAAGGACTAAATTACAAAGCATGAAATTAAGTTGAACATACCTCCAATCCAAGCCAATATTGGTTTTTTCATGCTATTTCAACAATAAATCAAGAAACAACTACAATCCTTTCCACCCAACCCTCTAATCCAAGAAACAATTCAATACCTGAATACTTCCAAATATTTTTTTCAAGATTCAAGCAAAAGGTGCAGAAAAACACAAGAAAAAATAACAAGTCCTATCAAATGAACTCTATTTTCTCTTTTATGGAAAACCCTTTCCCTCTAATAATTCCCCAATATTACATTGAAGACATTCATAGTTAAAAACTAGTCAAACAATTCTTTTGCAATACAAAAGTGACATTAAACAAGCCACACTACACTCCTATGTGCCCAAGGTGTCATAACATGTAATGAGACACTTGGCATGCACACCCTTGCATAATGAAAGGTGACACGAGTGAAAAACATAAAAGTACAATAAAACAAAATACTATGGTTGACACTGAAAATGAGATATGGAGGAGAGTTGGAGTTCCAAAGACCACTAAAGAACCCTTACAACCTTGCTATTAGGCCACCCTTTGATACCTTAGGATACAGAAATCATAGAGTTGAAAATGCCAAAAGTTTAAACTTTGGGGAAGAACTTGCATTGTTTTAGACTTTCCCTTTGGCCTTGCATCTCAAATTTCTAGACAAGTCTTGTAGTTTACACTTTATCCCTAGGTTTCATTTACCGCTGTTAGTGTTTGGTATTACATTGTTAACTATCACCGGTTATGAGTAGTTCCTACCACCGGTTATGAGTAGTTATGTTCGGTTTCATATAATTGGTAGTTATGTTCGGTTTCATATAACCAGTCTCCCCTCATAGTATTTATACAAGGTTTTGTATCTGCATTCTTCATCAATAAAATTACTGTCCCTTCATTTGGTATCAGAGCTTAAATAGTTGTTGTGTCTATGACCTTCGAGGAGGAGAAGGGAGAATAGAAAGGACTCCCTGTGCACGATGGATATGCTATAGAAAAGGCCCACCACTATTGCTTGTTGTTTGGAGACGCTCAAGTCTCTCATGAAATTAGCTTGTTCCATATTTTGGATAGAGAAAGCGTTATAAATCCCGACGATGAGAAGGGCAATAAAGTGGTAGTGTTGATGTCATTGGCATTGCGGTTACCAGCGTCAGAGATTTTCATAAGGAGAGTATCAATTAGAAAGATCTTATGAATAGCGCATGAGAGAGGTGGCCGATCAATATGGTGAGTGTAAGAAGGACAAAAGTCTAAGTAAGAGATGCTGACAATGCACAGTTAGCATGTCCTCTTGTTTCACGTTGGTGGTTATCAGTCAGGGAAAGGTATGTACTGAAGTGTGTATGGAAGTGCAAAATTTTATAAGCAAATATATTTAACTTGGAGTAAGAAGGTCAATTTGGTCCTACTATTTTCTTTTGGAGCATTATTTTTAAATGGAGATTCCATTAGACAAGTATTCTGGTTTCAATTTTCATACTCAGAGAATGGAAATTCAAATGCAACTAATGAATAAAAATTTATGGGGAATAGTAAGTGGAGTTGTCTTATGTCTTTCAATCCCATGGTCTTTGTAGAACTTATCAAACTATGTGGAACAAAACTCACAAACGTTATCAATTTTCAAACACTTAATCTTTTTACTAGTCCGATTCTCAAAAAAAGCTTTAAACACTTTGGACCGACTAAAGACTTCATATTTGCTTCTGAGAAAATAAATCCATGTCCTTCTACTGTAATCATCTATGAATGATACGCAATATAACGATTTAGAAATCGAAGGAACATTCACAGGACCAAACACATCAGAATGAATAAGATCCAACACACTAGAAGACTTGTGAGAACTAGAGTAAAATTGAACATTGTTTTTCTTTCCATATATACAATGTTTGGAAAATTCAAACTCGAGATTACAATGTTAGGTACCCAAAATGCACAACCATCAAAAGTTGAAGCAACACACTTCTTTGTTGCAGGTTCCAATGGTGAGGATGAAGAATCTAAATCTCTTTTCTTCGAAACAGAAGAACTATTGAACTAAATAGTGCATGCATCTAGCTGAAATAGAGTACCTCTCTAGTACCCTTAGCAAGCACCATAGCTCCTCTAGTCATCTTACATCATCCATTCGAGAAGACAACCTACACACCCACATCATTCAATTTAATTATAGAAAAAAGGTTCTGTGCAAAACCAGGGATGTGAAAAATGCCATTCATCCCCTACACTTGTCCATTAGGGAATCGGATGAAGACAATTCTATGGCCAACTATCTTCAGATGAGTGTCGTCGCCAAAGTCAATTAGCCACACATCTTCTTATGCATGGGCTGCCAAGGCTGCAACAAAAGCACCTCCGTCATCTTGTGAATTGTCAGACTCAGAATCAGAGAAGTTCTTCTTTTTCTCCTTCTCCTCTTTACACTCCTTTTGGAATTGCCCAAATTTACCGTAGTTCTAACGCAATACCTTGGACTTTGCAGGAGATTTCAATCTCACACGGGATTTGGATTTGCTCTTTTCATCTTTCTCATCTTTCTTTTACCCTTTCTCTTTGAGCCTACCACGAATCGCAAGAGCCTCCTTTGACGAATTGCAAAGAACAAAGCAAGGTCATGGAACGATCCTCCTCCTCCAGCTTTACACCAATGGAAGTCAACTGTGGAACTAGCATGTTAAATCCATTCAGATGATCTGCAATCGATCCACCATCTTCCATCCTCAGAGAATACAACTTCTTCCTCAGGAATAACTTGTTTACCAGGGATTTGGCCTGATAAACATCACCAAGTTTCTTCCATAGCTCTTTCACAGTATTCTCTTCATGAACATTTAACAGGATAGAATCAACTAAACAGAGTCTCACAAGACCCTTAGCTTTTGGTTCTTTGAGATCCCAATCTACCTGAGCCATTGCCATTGGTTTTGTGCTAGATATAACTTCCCATAGATCTCTATCAATAAGCATGTTTTCCATTTTGAGTTTCCACAACTTCAAATTGCTGCCAATAAACTTTTCTAATTCTATTCTTCCGGATGTGCCTGCCATCTCCTTCCTACAACAAGATTTTAGAATACTCTGTAGACTCCCACTCAAACAAAGATCTGTTCAAAAAACCCGTACCTAACAACTAGGATAAAAGGTGATCAATCTCTTATACAAACTGAAAGGAAGCAAGGTACACGAAACACACTTCCTACACCAATCTAATGAGTAGAATAGTACGCAAATTCTTTAAAATCCTTATAATTGCAGCTATGTTAAACATATAACGTCAAGATTACAATAGAAACAGAAAACAAGAATGCAAGAGAGACACAAGATATATCGTGGGGAAAGCCTTTTCATGTACTTGGTTAAGGATTAAGTCCATACAGATGCGGCAATAGGTTAATCCATTGGCAGTATGCCAGGATACCATTGCATCAAGACTTGTAGTTTGCCATTTCCAAGGTAATGACAGATGGATGACTCATTATCCCCATTAGTTGACTTAGATAAAATACCCCCTTTTAAATTTTATGTTAGTTCAATTATTACAAAATGCCTATGTATAACCCCCCAGAATAATACATGAAAGCAACACTTTATATGTTGAGTGCCCCTTCATCTTTGATAGGCAAAAATACAAGGGGTTCTTCTTAAAATAACTTTAAATTCACTCAAAGGCAATTAGCCCAAATTGATTAATTGCCCCCTTAAAATCTGCATTTGAGATTTTTTAGTGCTATTAGACAATTACATATGAAAAAATTGCCTATTCTAAGTAGTAAAGAAGAAAAATTTTAAAATGACTATATGAAGTCAAGGCCCTTTTAATTTAGGGAAAAAATTATGGCAAGAAAAAAAAATGTAGCAGGGACGACACTTGGAGGAGCAGGTAACAAGGGCGATGCATTCTTGGAAGAAATCAACTGCGAGATGGTCACAAAGCTTGCAAACAGGCTGCTTGAGGAGGTTGATGGAAGGGTGGAAGACCCAAATCAAACATCGATACATCAAACCCAATCCTCAATGGCAAAGGGAGGCCGAACGACCACCAAACAAGCCAAAAAAATGAAAGAGCCAGATGCAAGAACCAAGTGGGCAACACCCAGATCGGCCTTTCTGTGTAACCTGGCCCATCAAATGTTTAAAAGAGGTGCCCAGTCGTTGATTTTCAATTCCAAACTAGACACATTTCCTATTTCGAATTAGGCGCTCTAAAAAGGAGCGTAAGTCGTGCTAGGATCGGGCCTAAAAGGGGCAGATCTGATGCCAAACATGGATCTGAATAGAGGAAACTGACAGAGACAAATTTGATGCCTAACAGGGAATGTAGGTTGGGGCTTGGTCTTGAACCAGAGACACAGCCTCTCCTGTGCTTTTCGAATGCAAATCGGGCTTCAAAAACCAAATATGTAGATTAGGTGCCATGGGGTTTTACCCTGTAAATTGTCACCCTCTAAATCACCCTTCAAGCCTTTGAATGTCCTACCTCAGCACCCAAATCGGGCCTGATTCTCAATGCGGTCATGAGCTTCAACTTGTCTCCAACATGCCAGACATGGGGTTCTCTCGAAATGAACCAACAAGCAAGCTTATCCTTGCTCTGATACAATATTAGAACTAATCCATAAGCCAATGCCGATTACGAGTTTGAAGTAAATTGATAGGCAAATAAGACGAGTACATGTAGGAGAGGATAGGAAGTTATTAGTCAAGGAAACGACTTCTCAACTACGAGTGATGGCAAGTTGCCTCCCTACAAACTAGAATGAGTGGCTAGTTAGTAGGCAACTTGTTGACATCTATCCTAACCACCCATCAACCATGACACCTCAATGAGGCATGTATCATGATTGTGTAAGGGCACACCTATGTAGGCTTATGTCTAAGTGTATAAAAATATATGAAAATATATATACACTAACAAGGACAAGCCCAAAGGCTTCACTCTATGCTTCTCAAATCCACCAATGTAGTTCACAATCCTTCCAAGCTTGATAGTACAGACCAGTGTAAAATCAGCTGACCCAGATAAATAATGAAGCCATAAGTAAAACAAAAACATAGCTAAACAAAATGATATATTTCAAAGAGTTTTGAAACTGACCAGGGTGTGAGAAGATAATGGCCCAGTGGTCCCCATTGTAGTCATAGAGCCTAATGTGGCCATGAGTGCAATCTACCTTGACATTAGGAATTTTGTCTCCCAAGGCAACTCCTGGGATTAGAGAAATTTCCTCATTTGGAGATGAACTTCTTGCAGAAGTTTTTAGCAAACAAGTATTTTAGGCATTCATCACATTAGGCATTCTCCTATTCCTTCAATTCCTCCCAATCTTCTTAAAGTCCCCTTGAACTTCCTATCTGCGAATCCCTTGCAACCCTGAAGTTGCAACTGCTAGTTTTAATACAAAGAAAGAGAGAGACCACTTAGATATTTTACAGGGCACTGTAATGCACTGTGACTCGAGCTCATTAAACTGCTAAGTTGGTAGCTTGCAACAAGGGCATCTCACTAGAGGAAACTGCTAAGCTTTTGTTCAAATATGACTGGGTTCATTTTGGACTACCACATAATATAATCTTTGATAGGGATAGCCGATTCATCAGTAATTTTTGGTCTACACTTTGGGCTATGCTTTACACTAAACTAAAAAATTCAAATGTGGGAGAGTTGTCGAGCGAAACGTTTTTCACGGCCTCTGTCAAAGCATTAAAACAAAAATGTTTTCCACGGCCTCTGTCAAAGCATCTAAACAAATGGAGGAGGTCCGATATAGACCGAAAATTTCGCGCAAGAAGAGAAATAACAACACGGGACGTAGCATGTTTTATCACATGCTTTTAAATCCATTTCGAGAAATTACGCGCTCGCCACTCTTCTATAAATCCAATCTTTCGTTGGGTTCTTACAGCACCGTGAATTTGCAATTGCACTTGGAAGCCAATAAAATATCCGCTCTGCAGAATGGTTGGTTATTGGCCTTCCCTTCCTAAATTTATTGTTTAATTTTCTGCTTCGGTGTTCTTGTATATTTCATGAATATTGTTTATTCTTTTACATTGAATCCTTCTATCGTTAGTTTAAATACATTAATTATTATGCGTATGTTTAGGCTTATCATATGGACGAGTGGGGTGGTGAGGATGGTACCTTTTGGACAGATGGTACATACTCTAGCATCAAGACGATCACAATAAGGCATGGAACTGTTATTGATGCCATTCAGGTTAAATATGGTCTCCCGGGTGAAAACGAAGAGTATGATATCCCTGCACCTCAGCACGGAGGCAGCGGAGGCTCTGAGAGTAAGGTAGTATTTATCCTCTCAGCCTGAAATTCAAGCAAGCAAGCCTGTATATTACATATTAATTGTGGTTTAACTTGCAGATTACTTTTGCCGAAGACGAATACATCACAAAGATTGAAGGATATGTTGATAGCTATTATGGCCACAAGGTAATCGCATCTTTGACATTTACTACCAATAAGACAAAATATCCTTCATCTGGCACTTAAGTTGGAGATTCTTTTGAATCAAGTGGCAATGAAAAGATTGTTGGCTTTCATGGACGCGCTGGAGCTGGAGTATACTTGAACTGCCTTGGCATTTATGCACTTAGAGACATCAAGTGATCATATTTATAGCACATGATCTTTTCTTAGCAAATAATACAAGCACCTCTTATTCCATGTTCGCTTTCACCTTATCTCTATAAATTTTCTTTTTATGAAGCCAATATTATGTTAGTGCATGGACTTGTCCTAGTAAATAAAACAAGTCTCCCCTATTCTATGGTTTCTTTATCTGTGCAAACTTTCTTATTGTGAATGCAACATTATGTGAACTTATCATATGGCTTAATAACATACATGGTATGTATAAAATTTAAATATGTCTCCTTATGTCGTTTTGAGTGCATTGGTGCTTACGTTAGATTATCCATGTCAACTTTTTCTTTGTAATAAACTTCCATGGATTTATGTACAATGAGATGCATTACTATAAGATTATCATAGATTAAGGAAAAGAAATCCACAATTAACTTTCATCTGATACGTGTCGATGAAGTTGTATCATTAAAACTTTATGATGTATGCCAACTCATTATATTGTATTTAATTTAATTTATATATTGATGTCCACCAAAGACCAAGAATGGCCTTTAGGACTAAAAAGGGTACAATATAAGGAAGAAAAGGGGAGCATAGAGTTTGTAATGCTCCAAGCTATTGCCTAGGACAATAATGGTCAAAGAAGAGACAAACAATTTTTTTAAGGAATGGGCAGGAAACTCCAACTCCAAACTCTCAACACACTCTTACCACCCCAAATTATAAAAAATGGGCTCGTAACTCAGAAACATACAAAGAGAAATACCTAGATAAGCCTCGAGCAACCTTCATAAATAATGCATGGTTTTCTCATCTTGTGCAATATCTAAAAATGGCTTAAGCCTAGTATTTGAGCACGTGAATAAGCTCTTCATTGGACAACCAAGAAGTTCCAAAGACCTAACGAACTATAGAAACACCAAGTTAAATTATGGAACACACACCACATATGTGAGTTTATTACAATTGTATATATAGGTACTTGTAAGTCAAAATTAAAAAAAAATATTACACGGACTCAAATGTCCCAAATATACATTTGCATCAAATGACTCAAAATGAAATGTTACAACGAAGTTATAAGTCTATGAATTCCTTGTACACTCTCCAAGCTTATCCAAATGACCTATTGGCCCTAATGTTGATTGAACCCAAGCGAACCACATGGAACCCTTAGGCCCAACTCTTTGTACTAGGATGCAATTGACTAGTTAGTCATTCGACATGCACACTAAGCACAATCGGTATAATACATAACCAACACAATCATAAGCAATCTACACAATGCACATCATACAAGGATGCCAACATATATGATGAGGATGTTGGCATAATAGTAGTATTACATTGTTAGTTAAATAAATATAAGTAAATAATTAGTTTGTTAGTTTCTGGGAAGTTACTTTCCCGTAAGAAGTTATATACGGGAATAACAAGGCTTTAAAAAGCCAATTCCCTGCATTGTAATAGACATCAGAAAATCATCAATATAAGATTATATATTTTTGTTATTTCTGTCCAAGGATGTAATCTATAGGTGCTCACCATTTCTCAATAGAGGAAAGACCACATCAATTAATGCATAAATGGATGGAATCAAAAGCACAGAACAAAATCACAATTCCACAAAATAAGAAGGAAGATAGTATCATAGGTTACTATAGACACTTAAATTTTACCATATCCTAACAACATCACCTAGTCATCGATATTTCGGCACCGTCCTCATACCACTTTCACCATCTTGTGACACCTTACGACACATTCATCCTAGGACGTCCTTTAGTACTCCTCCCATCATTCAAGTTGATTAATTAAAATATTTGATTTAATTAATCAGGATAATCCCGTTCACCAAATTAATTAAATAAATTATATTCATTTAATTAGATTTAATCCATTTCCCCCTATAGTCAAATTAATTAAATAAATTATATTTATTTAATTAATTTAATTTTCCTACATTATCCTTGTCCAATAATTAATTAATAATTTTATTATTTGATTAATTATTTTCCACTTGCCTTAATCCTCATCCACTTGCCACAAATAATAAATAGGAGTCACATGTCTAGCAAAAGTTAATTAGCCAGCTTCATTGAAGCTAGACACTTGCATAAAAGTCAAACTAACTTTACATCACCACCATCCATTCCATACTAGACCTCTTAATCCAAGCGATTCACATAAGGATAGACTCTAGAAGCTTCCATTCTTTCCCTAGTTTCCTCTCACTCAATCTTGTCCGTCCATTCATCTTTAATCCTAGCCATTCAAATAAGCATATGACCTAGAAGTCGGGTGAGTACGAGATCATGATGTGCCAAATAGTGGCAATGGAGAAAAGAATTGATGGATGAAAATTTTCTAACATTTCGACTAATATTTAGATTTGGATGGAAAGGGTGTTAATATTTCTAGCTGAAATATGTATTCCCTCCAAAAAAATTTTGGGACCTCATATTTAGGCAAGTGGGAGTCCAAAACTTGCCAAAGAAACTTGCAAAACCACTCATTTATTGTTATCCTGAAAATTTTCTCAATTTCATCCTTGAAGCTGAGAAACATTTTTGTAAGTAAATTTAATCAAATGAAAAGGGTCTATAGAGGAAGCTATTAAGATTCTAAAAATATAGTATGCACCTTATAATAATTTTAATATGTAGTTACTATTAATTTTCTACATACGCTATGTCTGATTTCCTAATAGATATACATATTGAAAAACACCCATAACTTTCAACATATTAATCCTTTTTTAAATCCAAAAGATGCGTCACATTCTAGGATTTATTGGGTATACATTAAAATTTAAATTTTTTTATTTTCATATATTTTTTACCAAGTGAGGTTGGCTGGAAAATTAATTTTTAATATTTTAAAAAAGTCCGAGTAAACAATTCATAAATAATTATTCATTTACTTCAAAAATTCAAAAAAATATGTCACATCCGCTTATGTGTCCTTTAAGTTTAAATCCAAATCATAGAAGAAAAATATTGTCTTTTTCTCATACTTAGTTTGCCTGGAATGACATCTACTTTTTACATTTTCCTAAAAAATTTAGTAGTGCTTCATTGAAATATCCAATTTTCACCAAACTATTGTTAAAATTTTCAAAAAAAAAGTTATATCCCATAAACTACACTCAATTTATTACAACTTTTATTACTACCTTATTTCTAAATTGTGTAGATAGCTCATTCAATTTTTGACACGAAGTTACTTAAGTTTATTTTTCACATTTACATTGCCACTTAGGGGTAATGTTTGGCCCATCATGATCCTGCACTCATCCAGTCTCCTTTGTTTCCCTAAAGTTGTCTCATCAAATCCTATCCATCCATCTCTAATATAATATCAACCATCCATTTTATCATCCAATAATCTATAAATCAAACATCAACCAAGCCATTTTCAACAATAAGAGCTTTGATGGTAAAATTATGCTGTGAAAGTAAGCAACCAACAATCAAATCATTATAAACAATCATTGGATAAAATCTACCATTGTCTTGGTGCAACAAGGGCTAGTTTGGTGAGAAATTTGTATTGTTTTTCATTTGATTTTACTAAACCTTAGCTCAATTGGAGGTGATGTTGAGTATGGAATAGGAGATTTGATTTATGCATTGTTCTTAATTTTAATTCAATATTTTTGCATACACAGTTACAATGATGAAGTGTCATTGTAAGGTTCTCAAAACCTCATGCGGTTTATGATTTTACCTCCATACAATGGGGATCCTCAATGACATTTTCATCAATCTCAAGGGTCAAACTAACGTTCTGCATAGTCACACAATATACCTTTGTAGGCACAGGGAACTGAACTCGCAGGTTAGTTTTGTTAATTTTTAAATGTGTAACCTCTCACTTGCTTATCCTATAGTTTGTTGTGAATAAATGGGAATGAGAGTCCTCTCCATCTAAACTTAATGTCTTCAATTCCAATGCCATCAAGACAAGAAGCTCAAAATGAGCATGACATAGAAAACGAGGTCCTATCATAAGACACATATGGCCAAATGATTCCCCATCCCATTTCCATGAGGGAATATCAATTAAAAATAATAATTTAACCACAAAAAAGCTTGGAATTCAAATTTTCTTTCTTTCAAGAACGCACAAAACTTGCAATTTTTAAAAAATTTAATTGTGGGAAGCTAAAAAACTGACCAATGTTCAACGCATTGATTTTTTATTTCTTAAGAATATACTATTGAAGGAAAGGGCATTGATATCATATTTTTCCATTCAAATAAATTTTGGGGAAATTGTTTTCATAGCTCTTCTGTAAAATTAAAATTTAAAAGAAAATTGAATCTTGGGATTGTTAAATTGTTGAACACGAGGTTTAAAAATCCCCATACTAAAAATCATACAAAATAGAATGTCATATGATTCCACATAAAGTGGGCATGGGTAAAGGATAAGGACTAAATTACAAAGCATGAAATTAAGTTGAACATACCTCCAATCCAAGCCAATATTGGTTTTTTCATGCTATTTCAACAATAAATCAAGAAACAACTACAATCCTTTCCACCCAACCCTCTAATCCAAGAAACAATTCAATACCTGAATACTTCCAAATATTTTTTTCAAGATTCAAGCAAAAGGTGCAGAAAAACACAAGAAAAAATAACAAGTCCTATCAAATGAACTCTATTTTCTCTTTTATGGAAAACCCTTTCCCTCTAATAATTCCCCAATATTACATTGAAGACATTCATAGTTAAAAACTAGTCAAACAATTCTTTTGCAATACAAAAGTGACATTAAACAAGCCACACTACACTCCTATGTGCCCAAGGTGTCATAACATGTAATGAGACACTTGGCATGCACACCCTTGCATAATGAAAGGTGACACGAGTGAAAAACATAAAAGTACAATAAAACAAAATACTATGGTTGACACTGAAAATGAGATATGGAGGAGAGTTGGAGTTCCAAAGACCACTAAAGAACCCTTACAACCTTGCTATTAGGCCACCCTTTGATACCTTAGGATACAGAAATCATAGAGTTGAAAATGCCAAAAGTTTAAACTTTGGGGAAGAACTTGCATTGTTTTAGACTTTCCCTTTGGCCTTGCATCTCAAATTTCTAGACAAGTCTTGTAGTTTACACTTTATCCCTAGGTTTCATTTACCGCTGTTAGTGTTTGGTATTACATTGTTAACTATCACCGGTTATGAGTAGTTCCTACCACCGGTTATGAGTAGTTATGTTCGGTTTCATATAATTGGTAGTTATGTTCGGTTTCATATAACCAGTCTCCCCTCATAGTATTTATACAAGGTTTTGTATCTGCATTCTTCATCAATAAAATTACTGTCCCTTCATTTGGTATCAGAGCTTAAATAGTTGTTGTGTCTATGACCTTCGAGGAGGAGAAGGGAGAATAGAAAGGACTCCCTGTGCACGATGGATATGCTATAGAAAAGGCCCACCACTATTGCTTGTTGTTTGGAGACGCTCAAGTCTCTCATGAAATTAGCTTGTTCCATATTTTGGATAGAGAAAGCGTTATAAATCCCGACGATGAGAAGGGCAATAAAGTGGTAGTGTTGATGTCATTGGCATTGCGGTTACCAGCGTCAGAGATTTTCATAAGGAGAGTATCAATTAGAAAGATCTTATGAATAGCGCATGAGAGAGGTGGCCGATCAATATGGTGAGTGTAAGAAGGACAAAAGTCTAAGTAAGAGATGCTGACAATGCACAGTTAGCATGTCCTCTTGTTTCACGTTGGTGGTTATCAGTCAGGGAAAGGTATGTACTGAAGTGTGTATGGAAGTGCAAAATTTTATAAGCAAATATATTTAACTTGGAGTAAGAAGGTCAATTTGGTCCTACTATTTTCTTTTGGAGCATTATTTTTAAATGGAGATTCCATTAGACAAGTATTCTGGTTTCAATTTTCATACTCAGAGAATGGAAATTCAAATGCAACTAATGAATAAAAATTTATGGGGAATAGTAAGTGGAGTTGTCTTATGTCTTTCAATCCCATGGTCTTTGTAGAACTTATCAAACTATGTGGAACAAAACTCACAAACGTTATCAATTTTCAAACACTTAATCTTTTTACTAGTCCGATTCTCAAAAAAAGCTTTAAACACTTTGGACCGACTAAAGACTTCATATTTGCTTCTGAGAAAATAAATCCATGTCCTTCTACTGTAATCATCTATGAATGATACGCAATATAACGATTTAGAAATCGAAGGAACATTCACAGGACCAAACACATCAGAATGAATAAGATCCAACACACTAGAAGACTTGTGAGAACTAGAGTAAAATTGAACATTGTTTTTCTTTCCATATATACAATGTTTGGAAAATTCAAACTCGAGATTACAATGTTAGGTACCCAAAATGCACAACCATCAAAAGTTGAAGCAACACACTTCTTTGTTGCAGGTTCCAATGGTGAGGATGAAGAATCTAAATCTCTTTTCTTCGAAACAGAAGAACTATTGAACTAAATAGTGCATGCATCTAGCTGAAATAGAGTACCTCTCTAGTACCCTTAGCAAGCACCATAGCTCCTCTAGTCATCTTACATCATCCATTCGAGAAGACAACCTACACACCCACATCATTCAATTTAATTATAGAAAAAAGGTTCTGTGCAAAACCAGGGATGTGAAAAATGCCATTCATCCCCTACACTTGTCCATTAGGGAATCGGATGAAGACAATTCTATGGCCAACTATCTTCAGATGAGTGTCGTCGCCAAAGTCAATTAGCCACACATCTTCTTATGCATGGGCTGCCAAGGCTGCAACAAAAGCACCTCCGTCATCTTGTGAATTGTCAGACTCAGAATCAGAGAAGTTCTTCTTTTTCTCCTTCTCCTCTTTACACTCCTTTTGGAATTGCCCAAATTTACCGTAGTTCTAACGCAATACCTTGGACTTTGCAGGAGATTTCAATCTCACACGGGATTTGGATTTGCTCTTTTCATCTTTCTCATCTTTCTTTTACCCTTTCTCTTTGAGCCTACCACGAATCGCAAGAGCCTCCTTTGACGAATTGCAAAGAACAAAGCAAGGTCATGGAACGATCCTCCTCCTCCAGCTTTACACCAATGGAAGTCAACTGTGGAACTAGCATGTTAAATCCATTCAGATGATCTGCAATCGATCCACCATCTTCCATCCTCAGAGAATACAACTTCTTCCTCAGGAATAACTTGTTTACCAGGGATTTGGCCTGATAAACATCACCAAGTTTCTTCCATAGCTCTTTCACAGTATTCTCTTCATGAACATTTAACAGGATAGAATCAACTAAACAGAGTCTCACAAGACCCTTAGCTTTTGGTTCTTTGAGATCCCAATCTACCTGAGCCATTGCCATTGGTTTTGTGCTAGATATAACTTCCCATAGATCTCTATCAATAAGCATGTTTTCCATTTTGAGTTTCCACAACTTCAAATTGCTGCCAATAAACTTTTCTAATTCTATTCTTCCGGATGTGCCTGCCATCTCCTTCCTACAACAAGATTTTAGAATACTCTGTAGACTCCCACTCAAACAAAGATCTGTTCAAAAAACCCGTACCTAACAACTAGGATAAAAGGTGATCAATCTCTTATACAAACTGAAAGGAAGCAAGGTACACGAAACACACTTCCTACACCAATCTAATGAGTAGAATAGTACGCAAATTCTTTAAAATCCTTATAATTGCAGCTATGTTAAACATATAACGTCAAGATTACAATAGAAACAGAAAACAAGAATGCAAGAGAGACACAAGATATATCGTGGGGAAAGCCTTTTCATGTACTTGGTTAAGGATTAAGTCCATACAGATGCGGCAATAGGTTAATCCATTGGCAGTATGCCAGGATACCATTGCATCAAGACTTGTAGTTTGCCATTTCCAAGGTAATGACAGATGGATGACTCATTATCCCCATTAGTTGACTTAGATAAAATACCCCCTTTTAAATTTTATGTTAGTTCAATTATTACAAAATGCCTATGTATAACCCCCCAGAATAATACATGAAAGCAACACTTTATATGTTGAGTGCCCCTTCATCTTTGATAGGCAAAAATACAAGGGGTTCTTCTTAAAATAACTTTAAATTCACTCAAAGGCAATTAGCCCAAATTGATTAATTGCCCCCTTAAAATCTGCATTTGAGATTTTTTAGTGCTATTAGACAATTACATATGAAAAAATTGCCTATTCTAAGTAGTAAAGAAGAAAAATTTTAAAATGACTATATGAAGTCAAGGCCCTTTTAATTTAGGGAAAAAATTATGGCAAGAAAAAAAAATGTAGCAGGGACGACACTTGGAGGAGCAGGTAACAAGGGCGATGCATTCTTGGAAGAAATCAACTGCGAGATGGTCACAAAGCTTGCAAACAGGCTGCTTGAGGAGGTTGATGGAAGGGTGGAAGACCCAAATCAAACATCGATACATCAAACCCAATCCTCAATGGCAAAGGGAGGCCGAACGACCACCAAACAAGCCAAAAAAATGAAAGAGCCAGATGCAAGAACCAAGTGGGCAACACCCAGATCGGCCTTTCTGTGTAACCTGGCCCATCAAATGTTTAAAAGAGGTGCCCAGTCGTTGATTTTCAATTCCAAACTAGACACATTTCCTATTTCGAATTAGGCGCTCTAAAAAGGAGCGTAAGTCGTGCTAGGATCGGGCCTAAAAGGGGCAGATCTGATGCCAAACATGGATCTGAATAGAGGAAACTGACAGAGACAAATTTGATGCCTAACAGGGAATGTAGGTTGGGGCTTGGTCTTGAACCAGAGACACAGCCTCTCCTGTGCTTTTCGAATGCAAATCGGGCTTCAAAAACCAAATATGTAGATTAGGTGCCATGGGGTTTTACCCTGTAAATTGTCACCCTCTAAATCACCCTTCAAGCCTTTGAATGTCCTACCTCAGCACCCAAATCGGGCCTGATTCTCAATGCGGTCATGAGCTTCAACTTGTCTCCAACATGCCAGACATGGGGTTCTCTCGAAATGAACCAACAAGCAAGCTTATCCTTGCTCTGATACAATATTAGAACTAATCCATAAGCCAATGCCGATTACGAGTTTGAAGTAAATTGATAGGCAAATAAGACGAGTACATGTAGGAGAGGATAGGAAGTTATTAGTCAAGGAAACGACTTCTCAACTACGAGTGATGGCAAGTTGCCTCCCTACAAACTAGAATGAGTGGCTAGTTAGTAGGCAACTTGTTGACATCTATCCTAACCACCCATCAACCATGACACCTCAATGAGGCATGTATCATGATTGTGTAAGGGCACACCTATGTAGGCTTATGTCTAAGTGTATAAAAATATATGAAAATATATATACACTAACAAGGACAAGCCCAAAGGCTTCACTCTATGCTTCTCAAATCCACCAATGTAGTTCACAATCCTTCCAAGCTTGATAGTACAGACCAGTGTAAAATCAGCTGACCCAGATAAATAATGAAGCCATAAGTAAAACAAAAACATAGCTAAACAAAATGATATATTTCAAAGAGTTTTGAAACTGACCAGGGTGTGAGAAGATAATGGCCCAGTGGTCCCCATTGTAGTCATAGAGCCTAATGTGGCCATGAGTGCAATCTACCTTGACATTAGGAATTTTGTCTCCCAAGGCAACTCCTGGGATTAGAGAAATTTCCTCATTTGGAGATGAACTTCTTGCAGAAGTTTTTAGCAAACAAGTATTTTAGGCATTCATCACATTAGGCATTCTCCTATTCCTTCAATTCCTCCCAATCTTCTTAAAGTCCCCTTGAACTTCCTATCTGCGAATCCCTTGCAACCCTGAAGTTGCAACTGCTAGTTTTAATACAAAGAAAGAGAGAGACCACTTAGATATTTTACAGGGCACTGTAATGCACTGTGACTCGAGCTCATTAAACTGCTAAGTTGGTAGCTTGCAACAAGGGCATCTCACTAGAGGAAACTGCTAAGCTTTTGTTCAAATATGACTGGGTTCATTTTGGACTACCACATAATATAATCTTTGATAGGGATAGCCGATTCATCAGTAATTTTTGGTCTACACTTTGGGCTATGCTTTACACTAAACTAAAAAATTCAAATGTGGGAGAGTTGTCGAGCGAAACGTTTTCCACGGCCTCTGTCAAAGCATTAAAACAAAAATGTTTTCCACGGCCTCTGTCAAAGCATCTAAACAAATGGAGGAGGTCCGATATAGACCGAAAATTTCGCGCAAGAAGAGAAATAACAACACGGGACGTAGCATGTTTTATCACATGCTTTTAAATCCATTTCGAGAAATTACGCGCTCGCCACTCTTCTATAAATCCAATCTTTCGTTGGGTTCTTACAGCACCGTGAATTTGCAATTGCACTTGGAAGCCAATAAAATATCCGCTCTGCAGAATGGTTGGTTATTGGCCTTCCCTTCCTAAATTTATTGTTTAATTTTCTGCTTCGGTGTTCTTGTATATTTCATGAATATTGTTTATTCTTTTACATTGAATCCTTCTATCGTTAGTTTAAATACATTAATTATTATGCGTATGTTTAGGCTTATCATATGGACGAGTGGGGTGGTGAGGATGGTACCTTTTGGACAGATGGTACATACTCTAGCATCAAGACGATCACAATAAGGCATGGAACTGTTATTGATGCCATTCAGGTTAAATATGGTCTCCCGGGTGAAAACGAAGAGTATGATATCCCTGCACCTCAGCACGGAGGCAGCGGAGGCTCTGAGAGTAAGGTAGTATTTATCCTCTCAGCCTGAAATTCAAGCAAGCAAGCCTGTATATTACATATTAATTGTGGTTTAACTTGCAGATTACTTTTGCCGAAGACGAATACATCACAAAGATTGAAGGATATGTTGATAGCTATTATGGCCACAAGGTAATCGCATCTTTGACATTTACTACCAATAAGACAAAATATCCTTCATCTGGCACTCAAGTTGGAGATTCTTTTGAATCAAGTGGCAATGAAAAGATTGTTGGCTTTCATGGACGCGCTGGAGCTGGAGTATACTTGAACTGCCTTGGCATTTATGCACTTAGAGACATCAAGTGATCATATTTATAGCACATGATCTTTTCTTAGCAAATAATACAAGCACCTCTTATTCCATGTTCGCTTTCACCTTATCTCTATAAATTTTCTTTTTATGAAGCCAATATTATGTTAGTGCATGGACTTGTCCTAGTAAATAAAACAAGTCTCCCCTATTCTATGGTTTCTTTATCTGTGCAAACTTTCTTATTGTGAATGCAACATTATGTGAACTTATCATATGGCTTAATAACATACATGGTATGTATAAAATTTAAATATGTCTCCTTATGTCGTTTTGAGTGCATTGGTGCTTACGTTAGATTATCCATGTCAACTTTTTCTTTGTAATAAACTTCCATGGATTTATGTACAATGAGATGCATTACTATAAGATTATCATAGATTAAGGAAAAGAAATCCACAATTAACTTTCATCTGATACGTGTCGATGAAGTTGTATCATTAAAACTTTATGATGTATGCCAACTCATTATATTGTATTTAATTTAATTTATATATTGATGTCCACCAAAGACCAAGAATGGCCTTTAGGACTAAAAAGGGTACAATATAAGGAAGAAAAGGGGAGCATAGAGTTTGTAATGCTCCAAGCTATTGCCTAGGACAATAATGGTCAAAGAAGAGACAAACAATTTTTTTAAGGAATGGGCAGGAAACTCCAACTCCAAACTCTCAACACACTCTTACCACCCCAAATTATAAAAAATGGGCTCGTAACTCAGAAACATACAAAGAGAAATACCTAGATAAGCCTCGAGCAACCTTCATAAATAATGCATGGTTTTCTCATCTTGTGCAATATCTAAAAATGGCTTAAGCCTAGTATTTGAGCACGTGAATAAGCTCTTCATTGGACAACCAAGAAGTTCCAAAGACCTAACGAACTATAGAAACACCAAGTTAAATTATGGAACACACACCACATATGTGAGTTTATTACAATTGTATATATAGGTACTTGTAAGTCAAAATTAAAAAAAAATATTACACGGACTCAAATGTCCCAAATATACATTTGCATCAAATGACTCAAAATGAAATGTTACAACGAAGTTATAAGTCTATGAATTCCTTGTACACTCTCCAAGCTTATCCAAATGACCTATTGGCCCTAATGTTGATTGAACCCAAGCGAACCACATGGAACCCTTAGGCCCAACTCTTTGTACTAGGATGCAATTGACTAGTTAGTCATTCGACATGCACACTAAGCACAATCGGTATAATACATAACCAACACAATCATAAGCAATCTACACAATGCACATCATACAAGGATGCCAACATATATGATGAGGATGTTGGCATAATAGTAGTATTACATTGTTAGTTAAATAAATATAAGTAAATAATTAGTTTGTTAGTTTCTGGGAAGTTACTTTCCCGTAAGAAGTTATATACGGGAATAACAAGGCTTTAAAAAGCCAATTCCCTGCATTGTAATAGACATCAGAAAATCATCAATATAAGATTATATATTTTTGTTATTTCTGTCCAAGGATGTAATCTATAGGTGCTCACCATTTCTCAATAGAGGAAAGACCACATCAATTAATGCATAAATGGATGGAATCAAAAGCACAGAACAAAATCACAATTCCACAAAATAAGAAGGAAGATAGTATCATAGGTTACTATAGACACTTAAATTTTACCATATCCTAACAACATCACCTAGTCATCGATATTTCGGCACCGTCCTCATACCACTTTCACCATCTTGTGACACCTTACGACACATTCATCCTAGGACGTCCTTTAGTACTCCTCCCATCATTCAAGTTGATTAATTAAAATATTTGATTTAATTAATCAGGATAATCCCGTTCACCAAATTAATTAAATAAATTATATTCATTTAATTAGATTTAATCCATTTCCCCCTATAGTCAAATTAATTAAATAAATTATATTTATTTAATTAATTTAATTTTCCTACATTATCCTTGTCCAATAATTAATTAATAATTTTATTATTTGATTAATTATTTTCCACTTGCCTTAATCCTCATCCACTTGCCACAAATAATAAATAGGAGTCACATGTCTAGCAAAAGTTAATTAGCCAGCTTCATTGAAGCTAGACACTTGCATAAAAGTCAAACTAACTTTACATCACCACCATCCATTCCATACTAGACCTCTTAATCCAAGCGATTCACATAAGGATAGACTCTAGAAGCTTCCATTCTTTCCCTAGTTTCCTCTCACTCAATCTTGTCCGTCCATTCATCTTTAATCCTAGCCATTCAAATAAGCATATGACCTAGAAGTCGGGTGAGTACGAGATCATGATGTGCCAAATAGTGGCAATGGAGAAAAGAATTGATGGATGAAAATTTTCTAACATTTCGACTAATATTTAGATTTGGATGGAAAGGGTGTTAATATTTCTAGCTGAAATATGTATTCCCTCCAAAAAAATTTTGGGACCTCATATTTAGGCAAGTGGGAGTCCAAAACTTGCCAAAGAAACTTGCAAAACCACTCATTTATTGTTATCCTGAAAATTTTCTCAATTTCATCCTTGAAGCTGAGAAACATTTTTGTAAGTAAATTTAATCAAATGAAAAGGGTCTATAGAGGAAGCTATTAAGATTCTAAAAATATAGTATGCACCTTATAATAATTTTAATATGTAGTTACTATTAATTTTCTACATACGCTATGTCTGATTTCCTAATAGATATACATATTGAAAAACACCCATAACTTTCAACATATTAATCCTTTTTTAAATCCAAAAGATGCGTCACATTCTAGGATTTATTGGGTATACATTAAAATTTAAATTTTTTTATTTTCATATATTTTTTACCAAGTGAGGTTGGCTGGAAAATTAATTTTTAATATTTTAAAAAAGTCCGAGTAAACAATTCATAAATAATTATTCATTTACTTCAAAAATTCAAAAAAATATGTCACATCCGCTTATGTGTCCTTTAAGTTTAAATCCAAATCATAGAAGAAAAATATTGTCTTTTTCTCATACTTAGTTTGCCTGGAATGACATCTACTTTTTACATTTTCCTAAAAAATTTAGTAGTGCTTCATTGAAATATCCAATTTTCACCAAACTATTGTTAAAATTTTCAAAAAAAAAGTTATATCCCATAAACTACACTCAATTTATTACAACTTTTATTACTACCTTATTTCTAAATTGTGTAGATAGCTCATTCAATTTTTGACACGAAGTTACTTAAGTTTATTTTTCACATTTACATTGCCACTTAGGGGTAATGTTTGGCCCATCATGATCCTGCACTCATCCAGTCTCCTTTGTTTCCCTAAAGTTGTCTCATCAAATCCTATCCATCCATCTCTAATATAATATCAACCATCCATTTTATCATCCAATAATCTATAAATCAAACATCAACCAAGCCATTTTCAACAATAAGAGCTTTGATGGTAAAATTATGCTGTGAAAGTAAGCAACCAACAATCAAATCATTATAAACAATCATTGGATAAAATCTACCATTGTCTTGGTGCAACAAGGGCTAGTTTGGTGAGAAATTTGTATTGTTTTTCATTTGATTTTACTAAACCTTAGCTCAATTGGAGGTGATGTTGAGTATGGAATAGGAGATTTGATTTATGCATTGTTCTTAATTTTAATTCAATATTTTTGCATACACAGTTACAATGATGAAGTGTCATTGTAAGGTTCTCAAAACCTCATGCGGTTTATGATTTTACCTCCATACAATGGGGATCCTCAATGACATTTTCATCAATCTCAAGGGTCAAACTAACGTTCTGCATAGTCACACAATATACCTTTGTAGGCACAGGGAACTGAACTCGCAGGTTAGTTTTGTTAATTTTTAAATGTGTAACCTCTCACTTGCTTATCCTATAGTTTGTTGTGAATAAATGGGAATGAGAGTCCTCTCCATCTAAACTTAATGTCTTCAATTCCAATGCCATCAAGACAAGAAGCTCAAAATGAGCATGACATAGAAAACGAGGTCCTATCATAAGACACATATGGCCAAATGATTCCCCATCCCATTTCCATGAGGGAATATCAATTAAAAATAATAATTTAACCACAAAAAAGCTTGGAATTCAAATTTTCTTTCTTTCAAGAACGCACAAAACTTGCAATTTTTAAAAAATTTAATTGTGGGAAGCTAAAAAACTGACCAATGTTCAACGCATTGATTTTTTATTTCTTAAGAATATACTATTGAAGGAAAGGGCATTGATATCATATTTTTCCATTCAAATAAATTTTGGGGAAATTGTTTTCATAGCTCTTCTGTAAAATTAAAATTTAAAAGAAAATTGAATCTTGGGATTGTTAAATTGTTGAACACGAGGTTTAAAAATCCCCATACTAAAAATCATACAAAATAGAATGTCATATGATTCCACATAAAGTGGGCATGGGTAAAGGATAAGGACTAAATTACAAAGCATGAAATTAAGTTGAACATACCTCCAATCCAAGCCAATATTGGTTTTTTCATGCTATTTCAACAATAAATCAAGAAACAACTACAATCCTTTCCACCCAACCCTCTAATCCAAGAAACAATTCAATACCTGAATACTTCCAAATATTTTTTTCAAGATTCAAGCAAAAGGTGCAGAAAAACACAAGAAAAAATAACAAGTCCTATCAAATGAACTCTATTTTCTCTTTTATGGAAAACCCTTTCCCTCTAATAATTCCCCAATATTACATTGAAGACATTCATAGTTAAAAACTAGTCAAACAATTCTTTTGCAATACAAAAGTGACATTAAACAAGCCACACTACACTCCTATGTGCCCAAGGTGTCATAACATGTAATGAGACACTTGGCATGCACACCCTTGCATAATGAAAGGTGACACGAGTGAAAAACATAAAAGTACAATAAAACAAAATACTATGGTTGACACTGAAAATGAGATATGGAGGAGAGTTGGAGTTCCAAAGACCACTAAAGAACCCTTACAACCTTGCTATTAGGCCACCCTTTGATACCTTAGGATACAGAAATCATAGAGTTGAAAATGCCAAAAGTTTAAACTTTGGGGAAGAACTTGCATTGTTTTAGACTTTCCCTTTGGCCTTGCATCTCAAATTTCTAGACAAGTCTTGTAGTTTACACTTTATCCCTAGGTTTCATTTACCGCTGTTAGTGTTTGGTATTACATTGTTAACTATCACCGGTTATGAGTAGTTCCTACCACCGGTTATGAGTAGTTATGTTCGGTTTCATATAATTGGTAGTTATGTTCGGTTTCATATAACCAGTCTCCCCTCATAGTATTTATACAAGGTTTTGTATCTGCATTCTTCATCAATAAAATTACTGTCCCTTCATTTGGTATCAGAGCTTAAATAGTTGTTGTGTCTATGACCTTCGAGGAGGAGAAGGGAGAATAGAAAGGACTCCCTGTGCACGATGGATATGCTATAGAAAAGGCCCACCACTATTGCTTGTTGTTTGGAGACGCTCAAGTCTCTCATGAAATTAGCTTGTTCCATATTTTGGATAGAGAAAGCGTTATAAATCCCGACGATGAGAAGGGCAATAAAGTGGTAGTGTTGATGTCATTGGCATTGCGGTTACCAGCGTCAGAGATTTTCATAAGGAGAGTATCAATTAGAAAGATCTTATGAATAGCGCATGAGAGAGGTGGCCGATCAATATGGTGAGTGTAAGAAGGACAAAAGTCTAAGTAAGAGATGCTGACAATGCACAGTTAGCATGTCCTCTTGTTTCACGTTGGTGGTTATCAGTCAGGGAAAGGTATGTACTGAAGTGTGTATGGAAGTGCAAAATTTTATAAGCAAATATATTTAACTTGGAGTAAGAAGGTCAATTTGGTCCTACTATTTTCTTTTGGAGCATTATTTTTAAATGGAGATTCCATTAGACAAGTATTCTGGTTTCAATTTTCATACTCAGAGAATGGAAATTCAAATGCAACTAATGAATAAAAATTTATGGGGAATAGTAAGTGGAGTTGTCTTATGTCTTTCAATCCCATGGTCTTTGTAGAACTTATCAAACTATGTGGAACAAAACTCACAAACGTTATCAATTTTCAAACACTTAATCTTTTTACTAGTCCGATTCTCAAAAAAAGCTTTAAACACTTTGGACCGACTAAAGACTTCATATTTGCTTCTGAGAAAATAAATCCATGTCCTTCTACTGTAATCATCTATGAATGATACGCAATATAACGATTTAGAAATCGAAGGAACATTCACAGGACCAAACACATCAGAATGAATAAGATCCAACACACTAGAAGACTTGTGAGAACTAGAGTAAAATTGAACATTGTTTTTCTTTCCATATATACAATGTTTGGAAAATTCAAACTCGAGATTACAATGTTAGGTACCCAAAATGCACAACCATCAAAAGTTGAAGCAACACACTTCTTTGTTGCAGGTTCCAATGGTGAGGATGAAGAATCTAAATCTCTTTTCTTCGAAACAGAAGAACTATTGAACTAAATAGTGCATGCATCTAGCTGAAATAGAGTACCTCTCTAGTACCCTTAGCAAGCACCATAGCTCCTCTAGTCATCTTACATCATCCATTCGAGAAGACAACCTACACACCCACATCATTCAATTTAATTATAGAAAAAAGGTTCTGTGCAAAACCAGGGATGTGAAAAATGCCATTCATCCCCTACACTTGTCCATTAGGGAATCGGATGAAGACAATTCTATGGCCAACTATCTTCAGATGAGTGTCGTCGCCAAAGTCAATTAGCCACACATCTTCTTATGCATGGGCTGCCAAGGCTGCAACAAAAGCACCTCCGTCATCTTGTGAATTGTCAGACTCAGAATCAGAGAAGTTCTTCTTTTTCTCCTTCTCCTCTTTACACTCCTTTTGGAATTGCCCAAATTTACCGTAGTTCTAACGCAATACCTTGGACTTTGCAGGAGATTTCAATCTCACACGGGATTTGGATTTGCTCTTTTCATCTTTCTCATCTTTCTTTTACCCTTTCTCTTTGAGCCTACCACGAATCGCAAGAGCCTCCTTTGACGAATTGCAAAGAACAAAGCAAGGTCATGGAACGATCCTCCTCCTCCAGCTTTACACCAATGGAAGTCAACTGTGGAACTAGCATGTTAAATCCATTCAGATGATCTGCAATCGATCCACCATCTTCCATCCTCAGAGAATACAACTTCTTCCTCAGGAATAACTTGTTTACCAGGGATTTGGCCTGATAAACATCACCAAGTTTCTTCCATAGCTCTTTCACAGTATTCTCTTCATGAACATTTAACAGGATAGAATCAACTAAACAGAGTCTCACAAGACCCTTAGCTTTTGGTTCTTTGAGATCCCAATCTACCTGAGCCATTGCCATTGGTTTTGTGCTAGATATAACTTCCCATAGATCTCTATCAATAAGCATGTTTTCCATTTTGAGTTTCCACAACTTCAAATTGCTGCCAATAAACTTTTCTAATTCTATTCTTCCGGATGTGCCTGCCATCTCCTTCCTACAACAAGATTTTAGAATACTCTGTAGACTCCCACTCAAACAAAGATCTGTTCAAAAAACCCGTACCTAACAACTAGGATAAAAGGTGATCAATCTCTTATACAAACTGAAAGGAAGCAAGGTACACGAAACACACTTCCTACACCAATCTAATGAGTAGAATAGTACGCAAATTCTTTAAAATCCTTATAATTGCAGCTATGTTAAACATATAACGTCAAGATTACAATAGAAACAGAAAACAAGAATGCAAGAGAGACACAAGATATATCGTGGGGAAAGCCTTTTCATGTACTTGGTTAAGGATTAAGTCCATACAGATGCGGCAATAGGTTAATCCATTGGCAGTATGCCAGGATACCATTGCATCAAGACTTGTAGTTTGCCATTTCCAAGGTAATGACAGATGGATGACTCATTATCCCCATTAGTTGACTTAGATAAAATACCCCCTTTTAAATTTTATGTTAGTTCAATTATTACAAAATGCCTATGTATAACCCCCCAGAATAATACATGAAAGCAACACTTTATATGTTGAGTGCCCCTTCATCTTTGATAGGCAAAAATACAAGGGGTTCTTCTTAAAATAACTTTAAATTCACTCAAAGGCAATTAGCCCAAATTGATTAATTGCCCCCTTAAAATCTGCATTTGAGATTTTTTAGTGCTATTAGACAATTACATATGAAAAAATTGCCTATTCTAAGTAGTAAAGAAGAAAAATTTTAAAATGACTATATGAAGTCAAGGCCCTTTTAATTTAGGGAAAAAATTATGGCAAGAAAAAAAAATGTAGCAGGGACGACACTTGGAGGAGCAGGTAACAAGGGCGATGCATTCTTGGAAGAAATCAACTGCGAGATGGTCACAAAGCTTGCAAACAGGCTGCTTGAGGAGGTTGATGGAAGGGTGGAAGACCCAAATCAAACATCGATACATCAAACCCAATCCTCAATGGCAAAGGGAGGCCGAACGACCACCAAACAAGCCAAAAAAATGAAAGAGCCAGATGCAAGAACCAAGTGGGCAACACCCAGATCGGCCTTTCTGTGTAACCTGGCCCATCAAATGTTTAAAAGAGGTGCCCAGTCGTTGATTTTCAATTCCAAACTAGACACATTTCCTATTTCGAATTAGGCGCTCTAAAAAGGAGCGTAAGTCGTGCTAGGATCGGGCCTAAAAGGGGCAGATCTGATGCCAAACATGGATCTGAATAGAGGAAACTGACAGAGACAAATTTGATGCCTAACAGGGAATGTAGGTTGGGGCTTGGTCTTGAACCAGAGACACAGCCTCTCCTGTGCTTTTCGAATGCAAATCGGGCTTCAAAAACCAAATATGTAGATTAGGTGCCATGGGGTTTTACCCTGTAAATTGTCACCCTCTAAATCACCCTTCAAGCCTTTGAATGTCCTACCTCAGCACCCAAATCGGGCCTGATTCTCAATGCGGTCATGAGCTTCAACTTGTCTCCAACATGCCAGACATGGGGTTCTCTCGAAATGAACCAACAAGCAAGCTTATCCTTGCTCTGATACAATATTAGAACTAATCCATAAGCCAATGCCGATTACGAGTTTGAAGTAAATTGATAGGCAAATAAGACGAGTACATGTAGGAGAGGATAGGAAGTTATTAGTCAAGGAAACGACTTCTCAACTACGAGTGATGGCAAGTTGCCTCCCTACAAACTAGAATGAGTGGCTAGTTAGTAGGCAACTTGTTGACATCTATCCTAACCACCCATCAACCATGACACCTCAATGAGGCATGTATCATGATTGTGTAAGGGCACACCTATGTAGGCTTATGTCTAAGTGTATAAAAATATATGAAAATATATATACACTAACAAGGACAAGCCCAAAGGCTTCACTCTATGCTTCTCAAATCCACCAATGTAGTTCACAATCCTTCCAAGCTTGATAGTACAGACCAGTGTAAAATCAGCTGACCCAGATAAATAATGAAGCCATAAGTAAAACAAAAACATAGCTAAACAAAATGATATATTTCAAAGAGTTTTGAAACTGACCAGGGTGTGAGAAGATAATGGCCCAGTGGTCCCCATTGTAGTCATAGAGCCTAATGTGGCCATGAGTGCAATCTACCTTGACATTAGGAATTTTGTCTCCCAAGGCAACTCCTGGGATTAGAGAAATTTCCTCATTTGGAGATGAACTTCTTGCAGAAGTTTTTAGCAAACAAGTATTTTAGGCATTCATCACATTAGGCATTCTCCTATTCCTTCAATTCCTCCCAATCTTCTTAAAGTCCCCTTGAACTTCCTATCTGCGAATCCCTTGCAACCCTGAAGTTGCAACTGCTAGTTTTAATACAAAGAAAGAGAGAGACCACTTAGATATTTTACAGGGCACTGTAATGCACTGTGACTCGAGCTCATTAAACTGCTAAGTTGGTAGCTTGCAACAAGGGCATCTCACTAGAGGAAACTGCTAAGCTTTTGTTCAAATATGACTGGGTTCATTTTGGACTACCACATAATATAATCTTTGATAGGGATAGCCGATTCATCAGTAATTTTTGGTCTACACTTTGGGCTATGCTTTACACTAAACTAAAAAATTCAAATGTGGGAGAGTTGTCGAGCGAAACGTTTTCCACGGCCTCTGTCAAAGCATTAAAACAAAAATGTTTTCCACGGCCTCTGTCAAAGCATCTAAACAAATGGAGGAGGTCCGATATAGACCGAAAATTTCGCGCAAGAAGAGAAATAACAACACGGGACGTAGCATGTTTTATCACATGCTTTTAAATCCATTTCGAGAAATTACGCGCTCGCCACTCTTCTATAAATCCAATCTTTCGTTGGGTTCTTACAGCACCGTGAATTTGCAATTGCACTTGGAAGCCAATAAAATATCCGCTCTGCAGAATGGTTGGTTATTGGCCTTCCCTTCCTAAATTTATTGTTTAATTTTCTGCTTCGGTGTTCTTGTATATTTCATGAATATTGTTTATTCTTTTACATTGAATCCTTCTATCGTTAGTTTAAATACATTAATTATTATGCGTATGTTTAGGCTTATCATATGGACGAGTGGGGTGGTGAGGATGGTACCTTTTGGACAGATGGTACATACTCTAGCATCAAGACGATCACAATAAGGCATGGAACTGTTATTGATGCCATTCAGGTTAAATATGGTCTCCCGGGTGAAAACGAAGAGTATGATATCCCTGCACCTCAGCACGGAGGCAGCGGAGGCTCTGAGAGTAAGGTAGTATTTATCCTCTCAGCCTGAAATTCAAGCAAGCAAGCCTGTATATTACATATTAATTGTGGTTTAACTTGCAGATTACTTTTGCCGAAGACGAATACATCACAAAGATTGAAGGATATGTTGATAGCTATTATGGCCACAAGGTAATCGCATCTTTGACATTTACTACCAATAAGACAAAATATCCTTCATCTGGCACTCAAGTTGGAGATTCTTTTGAATCAAGTGGCAATGAAAAGATTGTTGGCTTTCATGGACGCGCTGGAGCTGGAGTATACTTGAACTGCCTTGGCATTTATGCACTTAGAGACATCAAGTGATCATATTTATAGCACATGATCTTTTCTTAGCAAATAATACAAGCACCTCTTATTCCATGTTCGCTTTCACCTTATCTCTATAAATTTTCTTTTTATGAAGCCAATATTATGTTAGTGCATGGACTTGTCCTAGTAAATAAAACAAGTCTCCCCTATTCTATGGTTTCTTTATCTGTGCAAACTTTCTTATTGTGAATGCAACATTATGTGAACTTATCATATGGCTTAATAACATACATGGTATGTATAAAATTTAAATATGTCTCCTTATGTCGTTTTGAGTGCATTGGTGCTTACGTTAGATTATCCATGTCAACTTTTTCTTTGTAATAAACTTCCATGGATTTATGTACAATGAGATGCATTACTATAAGATTATCATAGATTAAGGAAAAGAAATCCACAATTAACTTTCATCTGATACGTGTCGATGAAGTTGTATCATTAAAACTTTATGATGTATGCCAACTCATTATATTGTATTTAATTTAATTTATATATTGATGTCCACCAAAGACCAAGAATGGCCTTTAGGACTAAAAAGGGTACAATATAAGGAAGAAAAGGGGAGCATAGAGTTTGTAATGCTCCAAGCTATTGCCTAGGACAATAATGGTCAAAGAAGAGACAAACAATTTTTTTAAGGAATGGGCAGGAAACTCCAACTCCAAACTCTCAACACACTCTTACCACCCCAAATTATAAAAAATGGGCTCGTAACTCAGAAACATACAAAGAGAAATACCTAGATAAGCCTCGAGCAACCTTCATAAATAATGCATGGTTTTCTCATCTTGTGCAATATCTAAAAATGGCTTAAGCCTAGTATTTGAGCACGTGAATAAGCTCTTCATTGGACAACCAAGAAGTTCCAAAGACCTAACGAACTATAGAAACACCAAGTTAAATTATGGAACACACACCACATATGTGAGTTTATTACAATTGTATATATAGGTACTTGTAAGTCAAAATTAAAAAAAAATATTACACGGACTCAAATGTCCCAAATATACATTTGCATCAAATGACTCAAAATGAAATGTTACAACGAAGTTATAAGTCTATGAATTCCTTGTACACTCTCCAAGCTTATCCAAATGACCTATTGGCCCTAATGTTGATTGAACCCAAGCGAACCACATGGAACCCTTAGGCCCAACTCTTTGTACTAGGATGCAATTGACTAGTTAGTCATTCGACATGCACACTAAGCACAATCGGTATAATACATAACCAACACAATCATAAGCAATCTACACAATGCACATCATACAAGGATGCCAACATATATGATGAGGATGTTGGCATAATAGTAGTATTACATTGTTAGTTAAATAAATATAAGTAAATAATTAGTTTGTTAGTTTCTGGGAAGTTACTTTCCCGTAAGAAGTTATATACGGGAATAACAAGGCTTTAAAAAGCCAATTCCCTGCATTGTAATAGACATCAGAAAATCATCAATATAAGATTATATATTTTTGTTATTTCTGTCCAAGGATGTAATCTATAGGTGCTCACCATTTCTCAATAGAGGAAAGACCACATCAATTAATGCATAAATGGATGGAATCAAAAGCACAGAACAAAATCACAATTCCACAAAATAAGAAGGAAGATAGTATCATAGGTTACTATAGACACTTAAATTTTACCATATCCTAACAACATCACCTAGTCATCGATATTTCGGCACCGTCCTCATACCACTTTCACCATCTTGTGACACCTTACGACACATTCATCCTAGGACGTCCTTTAGTACTCCTCCCATCATTCAAGTTGATTAATTAAAATATTTGATTTAATTAATCAGGATAATCCCGTTCACCAAATTAATTAAATAAATTATATTCATTTAATTAGATTTAATCCATTTCCCCCTATAGTCAAATTAATTAAATAAATTATATTTATTTAATTAATTTAATTTTCCTACATTATCCTTGTCCAATAATTAATTAATAATTTTATTATTTGATTAATTATTTTCCACTTGCCTTAATCCTCATCCACTTGCCACAAATAATAAATAGGAGTCACATGTCTAGCAAAAGTTAATTAGCCAGCTTCATTGAAGCTAGACACTTGCATAAAAGTCAAACTAACTTTACATCACCACCATCCATTCCATACTAGACCTCTTAATCCAAGCGATTCACATAAGGATAGACTCTAGAAGCTTCCATTCTTTCCCTAGTTTCCTCTCACTCAATCTTGTCCGTCCATTCATCTTTAATCCTAGCCATTCAAATAAGCATATGACCTAGAAGTCGGGTGAGTACGAGATCATGATGTGCCAAATAGTGGCAATGGAGAAAAGAATTGATGGATGAAAATTTTCTAACATTTCGACTAATATTTAGATTTGGATGGAAAGGGTGTTAATATTTCTAGCTGAAATATGTATTCCCTCCAAAAAAATTTTGGGACCTCATATTTAGGCAAGTGGGAGTCCAAAACTTGCCAAAGAAACTTGCAAAACCACTCATTTATTGTTATCCTGAAAATTTTCTCAATTTCATCCTTGAAGCTGAGAAACATTTTTGTAAGTAAATTTAATCAAATGAAAAGGGTCTATAGAGGAAGCTATTAAGATTCTAAAAATATAGTATGCACCTTATAATAATTTTAATATGTAGTTACTATTAATTTTCTACATACGCTATGTCTGATTTCCTAATAGATATACATATTGAAAAACACCCATAACTTTCAACATATTAATCCTTTTTTAAATCCAAAAGATGCGTCACATTCTAGGATTTATTGGGTATACATTAAAATTTAAATTTTTTTATTTTCATATATTTTTTACCAAGTGAGGTTGGCTGGAAAATTAATTTTTAATATTTTAAAAAAGTCCGAGTAAACAATTCATAAATAATTATTCATTTACTTCAAAAATTCAAAAAAATATGTCACATCCGCTTATGTGTCCTTTAAGTTTAAATCCAAATCATAGAAGAAAAATATTGTCTTTTTCTCATACTTAGTTTGCCTGGAATGACATCTACTTTTTACATTTTCCTAAAAAATTTAGTAGTGCTTCATTGAAATATCCAATTTTCACCAAACTATTGTTAAAATTTTCAAAAAAAAAGTTATATCCCATAAACTACACTCAATTTATTACAACTTTTATTACTACCTTATTTCTAAATTGTGTAGATAGCTCATTCAATTTTTGACACGAAGTTACTTAAGTTTATTTTTCACATTTACATTGCCACTTAGGGGTAATGTTTGGCCCATCATGATCCTGCACTCATCCAGTCTCCTTTGTTTCCCTAAAGTTGTCTCATCAAATCCTATCCATCCATCTCTAATATAATATCAACCATCCATTTTATCATCCAATAATCTATAAATCAAACATCAACCAAGCCATTTTCAACAATAAGAGCTTTGATGGTAAAATTATGCTGTGAAAGTAAGCAACCAACAATCAAATCATTATAAACAATCATTGGATAAAATCTACCATTGTCTTGGTGCAACAAGGGCTAGTTTGGTGAGAAATTTGTATTGTTTTTCATTTGATTTTACTAAACCTTAGCTCAATTGGAGGTGATGTTGAGTATGGAATAGGAGATTTGATTTATGCATTGTTCTTAATTTTAATTCAATATTTTTGCATACACAGTTACAATGATGAAGTGTCATTGTAAGGTTCTCAAAACCTCATGCGGTTTATGATTTTACCTCCATACAATGGGGATCCTCAATGACATTTTCATCAATCTCAAGGGTCAAACTAACGTTCTGCATAGTCACACAATATACCTTTGTAGGCACAGGGAACTGAACTCGCAGGTTAGTTTTGTTAATTTTTAAATGTGTAACCTCTCACTTGCTTATCCTATAGTTTGTTGTGAATAAATGGGAATGAGAGTCCTCTCCATCTAAACTTAATGTCTTCAATTCCAATGCCATCAAGACAAGAAGCTCAAAATGAGCATGACATAGAAAACGAGGTCCTATCATAAGACACATATGGCCAAATGATTCCCCATCCCATTTCCATGAGGGAATATCAATTAAAAATAATAATTTAACCACAAAAAAGCTTGGAATTCAAATTTTCTTTCTTTCAAGAACGCACAAAACTTGCAATTTTTAAAAAATTTAATTGTGGGAAGCTAAAAAACTGACCAATGTTCAACGCATTGATTTTTTATTTCTTAAGAATATACTATTGAAGGAAAGGGCATTGATATCATATTTTTCCATTCAAATAAATTTTGGGGAAATTGTTTTCATAGCTCTTCTGTAAAATTAAAATTTAAAAGAAAATTGAATCTTGGGATTGTTAAATTGTTGAACACGAGGTTTAAAAATCCCCATACTAAAAATCATACAAAATAGAATGTCATATGATTCCACATAAAGTGGGCATGGGTAAAGGATAAGGACTAAATTACAAAGCATGAAATTAAGTTGAACATACCTCCAATCCAAGCCAATATTGGTTTTTTCATGCTATTTCAACAATAAATCAAGAAACAACTACAATCCTTTCCACCCAACCCTCTAATCCAAGAAACAATTCAATACCTGAATACTTCCAAATATTTTTTTCAAGATTCAAGCAAAAGGTGCAGAAAAACACAAGAAAAAATAACAAGTCCTATCAAATGAACTCTATTTTCTCTTTTATGGAAAACCCTTTCCCTCTAATAATTCCCCAATATTACATTGAAGACATTCATAGTTAAAAACTAGTCAAACAATTCTTTTGCAATACAAAAGTGACATTAAACAAGCCACACTACACTCCTATGTGCCCAAGGTGTCATAACATGTAATGAGACACTTGGCATGCACACCCTTGCATAATGAAAGGTGACACGAGTGAAAAACATAAAAGTACAATAAAACAAAATACTATGGTTGACACTGAAAATGAGATATGGAGGAGAGTTGGAGTTCCAAAGACCACTAAAGAACCCTTACAACCTTGCTATTAGGCCACCCTTTGATACCTTAGGATACAGAAATCATAGAGTTGAAAATGCCAAAAGTTTAAACTTTGGGGAAGAACTTGCATTGTTTTAGACTTTCCCTTTGGCCTTGCATCTCAAATTTCTAGACAAGTCTTGTAGTTTACACTTTATCCCTAGGTTTCATTTACCGCTGTTAGTGTTTGGTATTACATTGTTAACTATCACCGGTTATGAGTAGTTCCTACCACCGGTTATGAGTAGTTATGTTCGGTTTCATATAATTGGTAGTTATGTTCGGTTTCATATAACCAGTCTCCCCTCATAGTATTTATACAAGGTTTTGTATCTGCATTCTTCATCAATAAAATTACTGTCCCTTCATTTGGTATCAGAGCTTAAATAGTTGTTGTGTCTATGACCTTCGAGGAGGAGAAGGGAGAATAGAAAGGACTCCCTGTGCACGATGGATATGCTATAGAAAAGGCCCACCACTATTGCTTGTTGTTTGGAGACGCTCAAGTCTCTCATGAAATTAGCTTGTTCCATATTTTGGATAGAGAAAGCGTTATAAATCCCGACGATGAGAAGGGCAATAAAGTGGTAGTGTTGATGTCATTGGCATTGCGGTTACCAGCGTCAGAGATTTTCATAAGGAGAGTATCAATTAGAAAGATCTTATGAATAGCGCATGAGAGAGGTGGCCGATCAATATGGTGAGTGTAAGAAGGACAAAAGTCTAAGTAAGAGATGCTGACAATGCACAGTTAGCATGTCCTCTTGTTTCACGTTGGTGGTTATCAGTCAGGGAAAGGTATGTACTGAAGTGTGTATGGAAGTGCAAAATTTTATAAGCAAATATATTTAACTTGGAGTAAGAAGGTCAATTTGGTCCTACTATTTTCTTTTGGAGCATTATTTTTAAATGGAGATTCCATTAGACAAGTATTCTGGTTTCAATTTTCATACTCAGAGAATGGAAATTCAAATGCAACTAATGAATAAAAATTTATGGGGAATAGTAAGTGGAGTTGTCTTATGTCTTTCAATCCCATGGTCTTTGTAGAACTTATCAAACTATGTGGAACAAAACTCACAAACGTTATCAATTTTCAAACACTTAATCTTTTTACTAGTCCGATTCTCAAAAAAATCTTTAAACACTTTGGACCGACTAAAGACTTCATATTTGCTTCTGAGAAAATAAATCCATGTCCTTCTACTGTAATCATCTATGAATGATACGCAATATAACGATTTAGAAATCGAAGGAACATTCACAGGACCAAACACATCAGAATGAATAAGATCCAACACACTAGAAGACTTGTGAGAACTAGAGTAAAATTGAACATTGTTTTTCTTTCCATATATACAATGTTTGGAAAATTCAAACTCGAGATTACAATGTTAGGTACCCAAAATGCACAACCATCAAAAGTTGAAGCAACACACTTCTTTGTTGCAGGTTCCAATGGTGAGGATGAAGAATCTAAATCTCTTTTCTTCGAAACAGAAGAACTATTGAACTAAATAGTGCATGCATCTAGCTGAAATAGAGTACCTCTCTAGTACCCTTAGCAAGCACCATAGCTCCTCTAGTCATCTTACATCATCCATTCGAGAAGACAACCTACACACCCACATCATTCAATTTAATTATAGAAAAAAGGTTCTGTGCAAAACCAGGGATGTGAAAAATGCCATTCATCCCCTACACTTGTCCATTAGGGAATCGGATGAAGACAATTCTATGGCCAACTATCTTCAGATGAGTGTCGTCGCCAAAGTCAATTAGCCACACATCTTCTTATGCATGGGCTGCCAAGGCTGCAACAAAAGCACCTCCGTCATCTTGTGAATTGTCAGACTCAGAATCAGAGAAGTTCTTCTTTTTCTCCTTCTCCTCTTTACACTCCTTTTGGAATTGCCCAAATTTACCGTAGTTCTAACGCAATACCTTGGACTTTGCAGGAGATTTCAATCTCACACGGGATTTGGATTTGCTCTTTTCATCTTTCTCATCTTTCTTTTACCCTTTCTCTTTGAGCCTACCACGAATCGCAAGAGCCTCCTTTGACGAATTGCAAAGAACAAAGCAAGGTCATGGAACGATCCTCCTCCTCCAGCTTTACACCAATGGAAGTCAACTGTGGAACTAGCATGTTAAATCCATTCAGATGATCTGCAATCGATCCACCATCTTCCATCCTCAGAGAATACAACTTCTTCCTCAGGAATAACTTGTTTACCAGGGATTTGGCCTGATAAACATCACCAAGTTTCTTCCATAGCTCTTTCACAGTATTCTCTTCATGAACATTTAACAGGATAGAATCAACTAAACAGAGTCTCACAAGACCCTTAGCTTTTGGTTCTTTGAGATCCCAATCTACCTGAGCCATTGCCATTGGTTTTGTGCTAGATATAACTTCCCATAGATCTCTATCAATAAGCATGTTTTCCATTTTGAGTTTCCACAACTTCAAATTGCTGCCAATAAACTTTTCTAATTCTATTCTTCCGGATGTGCCTGCCATCTCCTTCCTACAACAAGATTTTAGAATACTCTGTAGACTCCCACTCAAACAAAGATCTGTTCAAAAAACCCGTACCTAACAACTAGGATAAAAGGTGATCAATCTCTTATACAAACTGAAAGGAAGCAAGGTACACGAAACACACTTCCTACACCAATCTAATGAGTAGAATAGTACGCAAATTCTTTAAAATCCTTATAATTGCAGCTATGTTAAACATATAACGTCAAGATTACAATAGAAACAGAAAACAAGAATGCAAGAGAGACACAAGATATATCGTGGGGAAAGCCTTTTCATGTACTTGGTTAAGGATTAAGTCCATACAGATGCGGCAATAGGTTAATCCATTGGCAGTATGCCAGGATACCATTGCATCAAGACTTGTAGTTTGCCATTTCCAAGGTAATGACAGATGGATGACTCATTATCCCCATTAGTTGACTTAGATAAAATACCCCCTTTTAAATTTTATGTTAGTTCAATTATTACAAAATGCCTATGTATAACCCCCCAGAATAATACATGAAAGCAACACTTTATATGTTGAGTGCCCCTTCATCTTTGATAGGCAAAAATACAAGGGGTTCTTCTTAAAATAACTTTAAATTCACTCAAAGGCAATTAGCCCAAATTGATTAATTGCCCCCTTAAAATCTGCATTTGAGATTTTTTAGTGCTATTAGACAATTACATATGAAAAAATTGCCTATTCTAAGTAGTAAAGAAGAAAATTTTTAAAATGACTATATGAAGTCAAGGCCCTTTTAATTTAGGGAAAAAATTATGGCAAGAAAAAAAAATGTAGCAGGGACGACACTTGGAGGAGCAGGTAACAAGGGCGATGCATTCTTGGAAGAAATCAACTGCGAGATGGTCACAAAGCTTGCAAACAGGCTGCTTGAGGAGGTTGATGGAAGGGTGGAAGACCCAAATCAAACATCGATACATCAAACCCAATCCTCAATGGCAAAGGGAGGCCGAACGACCACCAAACAAGCCAAAAAAATGAAAGAGCCAGATGCAAGAACCAAGTGGGCAACACCCAGATCGGCCTTTCTGTGTAACCTGGCCCATCAAATGTTTAAAAGAGGTGCCCAGTCGTTGATTTTCAATTCCAAACTAGACACATTTCCTATTTCGAATTAGGCGCTCTAAAAAGGAGCGTAAGTCGTGCTAGGATCGGGCCTAAAAGGGGCAGATCTGATGCCAAACATGGATCTGAATAGAGGAAACTGACAGAGACAAATTTGATGCCTAACAGGGAATGTAGGTTGGGGCTTGGTCTTGAACCAGAGACACAGCCTCTCCTGTGCTTTTCGAATGCAAATCGGGCTTCAAAAACCAAATATGTAGATTAGGTGCCATGGGGTTTTACCCTGTAAATTGTCACCCTCTAAATCACCCTTCAAGCCTTTGAATGTCCTACCTCAGCACCCAAATCGGGCCTGATTCTCAATGCGGTCATGAGCTTCAACTTGTCTCCAACATGCCAGACATGGGGTTCTCTCGAAATGAACCAACAAGCAAGCTTATCCTTGCTCTGATACAATATTAGAACTAATCCATAAGCCAATGCCGATTACGAGTTTGAAGTAAATTGATAGGCAAATAAGACGAGTACATGTAGGAGAGGATAGGAAGTTATTAGTCAAGGAAACGACTTCTCAACTACGAGTGATGGCAAGTTGCCTCCCTACAAACTAGAATGAGTGGCTAGTTAGTAGGCAACTTGTTGACATCTATCCTAACCACCCATCAACCATGACACCTCAATGAGGCATGTATCATGATTGTGTAAGGGCACACCTATGTAGGCTTATGTCTAAGTGTATAAAAATATATGAAAATATATATACACTAACAAGGACAAGCCCAAAGGCTTCACTCTATGCTTCTCAAATCCACCAATGTAGTTCACAATCCTTCCAAGCTTGATAGTACAGACCAGTGTAAAATCAGCTGACCCAGATAAATAATGAAGCCATAAGTAAAACAAAAACATAGCTAAACAAAATGATATATTTCAAAGAGTTTTGAAACTGACCAGGGTGTGAGAAGATAATGGCCCAGTGGTCCCCATTGTAGTCATAGAGCCTAATGTG